>NSJW01000228.1:1200000-1800000 GCA_019955255.1 Castanospermum australe | reverse complement strand
AAAATAAGTATTTTGAAAACTAAATTAAAATGAAACTTTTTCATTCATATTAAACAAAAAAATCAAGTCATACAATAATGTCAATATCACAAAGAAATCAAATTGGCGCATATAATTGCACATTGTCTATGTCAATCACCAAGCCTAATTTGCACCTGGAAGTAAAAGCAAAACATAATGATTAATAGTGTAACTCACTATAAAAAATATTAATAATTTAAATAAGAAATAATTTAAATGACTTTTTTCATACTAAGCACATATTATTTCCATTGTCGTCATGTTGTTGCCTGAACCTGGAGACACTAGAACATTTTTTCCTTTTGACAACACTTGAAAAGGATTAGCTCTACTGCCATAGTTCCAACTACATCCCCAGAATTTTCTCATATACATTTAGATAGAATTAAAGAATTAGCAATTATGCACATTTAAATGCTTCAAATTAAAAAAGACAATATACTAAAATTTTATATTCAACATCTAAATTTAATAAGCAACCTAGAAATCCAAAACATGAATTCCAAAATAAGATTTAGAACACACAACTTACAGATTAACCATAATGTGGTCCACTTGTATAGCCAAGTAAACATTGCTTATACAAATTTTTAATCTCACAAGCAACCAATTTGCCTAAAGATATTCACAACCACTTAGAAATAGAAAATGTCAATTCTTAATTACAACCCACTTCTGAAGAATACGTAATATGCAATTCACTTATCAGCATAACAATAAAAGTTGGTCTCAAGTAGTTCAAATCCTACATTTTGTTTTCCTTTTGATAAAAAATCCTCCTTTATGTTGGACCAGAACAATATCAAATTAATAAAGATGTGAACTGACCAGAGGTGGCACAATTTTAAATAAGCTGATGTTAGTTATCCGTATCCACAGGTACAGGAGTGGCCTATATTTCATAAAAGATATGTTTAGAGATTCTTTATTACTATATACGATATTCTACACCATGTTGTTTTATCCCGGTCTAATATTCCATCTAAAACCATTTTTTTATACTATAAGCAATGAGGACAATTTATCTCCATGGGATAGAGTCACATATATTATACTATAAAAGAAACTTATCAGTAAGACATTTCTTATAAATAATACTAGTCTGCAAATCTTTAGGTCCATGTAATATAATCCATGTACTGCTATAAGACATTTCTTAGAACACTGAACAAAGGAATAGTAAATTTTGTCTGAGATCTTCTTAGTAAGAAACTTTAATAGCAAGCATCTAAATTGCACCTACACTCCAAAGCTTATGTTATGCAGCAGAAGTCACCACTATCGACCATGTAGCCACTGAGTCCTCAAAACAGAGAAGATTAATTTACCTATTTTGAATTACGTAATTCAGTCCCAAATTAATGTTCCACAGGCCCATTTCAACCTCAAGTTTCTGAGCTTACCTTAGAAGATACTTGAGTAGAACTAGGAACCACAGAAAATCACGGCTAGAACAGTTTAGTCGCGACTGTAAGTCAGCTTACGCAGCCATCTAAGTTAGCCAGACAAAAATGACATAAGGAGAGAAATTGGCCTTCATCAACATCTGGAATGAAATTTCTAAACCAATAAACACTAACCGTAAGTCACCTTTCAAAAGGTTGGGCTTCAGGGATCCCAAGGCCGAAACCAATTGGTCAGAAATCAATGCCACACAGTGCAGGAGGAAACTGATAGATGGAGAAGCATACCTGAGTTAGGACTTGGAAACGAAGTATGGACCATTAATTTGCGATTGAATGAAAGAAACAATAAGAAAATGAAATCTGGACCATTTTGCAATCGAACAAAAACGACGACATTTATACCATTCTGATTAGTTCAAAATTGTAAAATCAAAATGAAGAACTATTGTAAATCTAACAATTGAACATGCATGGAACTACCGTAAATCCAATTGACATTAACACCTACAAATCATATTCAAGAGTACCCCAAACTACCATACGTACCCCAAAAAAATTGAAGAACTACCATAAATCTAACAATTGAACATGAACTCACGAGAAATTTGAGTACCACAGCTAGAGTGGAGATGGAGCCGAAGAGGAGTGGTACGTAGATATGAGAAAAACGCAAGGAGAAACGAGGATAAAGCTTGAATCTGGAATGGAACTCACCGAATGGAATGGCTGGAACGGTGGAGAAGAACGCACCGGAAATGAACGCAGATCACTGGACTTCGAATGGACAAACACAATGGCTAAACGAACCGAAGGCCGTGGAAGAGGCGGTGGAGGGCTTGGGAATATAAAAAATTATAAAAAAAAAGATAAATGATAAAGTATTTAAAAAATATATAAAAGAGTAATTTAAGTCAAAATATAAAAAGATATTAAAAACAAATGAGAAAGGCATAAAGACAATTTAAGTTAAAATATAAAAAATATTAAAAAAACACCTTTTGTAAATTAAGTTATAATATAAAAATTATATAAAAAAAATACTTATAGTAATAAAAATAAACATGTATAGGTATAGATTATATATACCCACACTTTTTGAGACTACTACTAATACTTAATTATAGTGATAAAAATATACATATATAGGTATAAGTTATTTATACTTACAGTTTTTAAGCTATCATTAATACTTATAGTGACAAAAATGCACATGTATAGACATCGGTAATATATACACATAGATTTTAAGCTGTCACTAAAACTTATAGTAATAGAAATATTCATATGTAATTATAGGTTATATATACCCATAGTTTTTTAAGCTATTATTAAAACTTATAGTAACAGAATTATATATCTATAGGTATAGGTTATATATATCCATAATTTTTATATCTGTCATTAAAGTTATCTGTGGATATATGATATTTTTCTTGTAGTGATACTAAAATGTTGATTGAACATTATAAAAAAAAATGTAATAATCTGTGATTATTTATTAACCATGAAAAAGAAATATGATAGGTTAATGTTGATCAAAACTTCATCTAAAAGCACTTTCAATGAAAAATAGAAAATTAATATGGACTCTTATCTTTATCATTATGGATCTCTCTATGAATATAAAGTATATCATCAAACATGAGACTTTTCCAGTACCCTTTTTTTCTGTGAAGATACCGGTACTCCTTCACAATTAATGGTCAATATTTAATCATGTGCTTCACTTAATTAAAATATAAATATTATATTTATATTTCAATAATTATATTTCTACTAAATGGAACATGTGACTACATAGTAGCCACTCATTGCCAAGGGTATTGGTACTTTTATAAAAATAAGGAGTACCAAAGGAATCTCCCATCAAGCAATTGTTCCCAACATTTCTTCCAAATCAAATCTTGTCTAGTCTTGTTGTTTGACAATAATAGAACTACAAACAGGTTCCTAAGATAATAAACAGTCGCCCAAGAACTTGCCTCATTGCCTCATTGATTTTGTCAATGCATTTACGGTCATCTTCCAATAAACTCATAGCATAACACGCATCTTTAAATGTTGGGCATACAACTCCATCAACATGTCTTATATCTTCATAACGTGTGTAACCTTTTTGAACAGTGAGAAGAACTCTAAAGTAATATTGTTCTCTACCTCCTAGAGGTACATGTGAGATACTTCTAATAGAAAATCCCTATTTTTTTTTTTTTATCCATACAAAAACTTATCATCTTTTGTACACAAACTTAGTAGGGGTATAAAATTTTGAGCTTGTGGATATTTTTTGTTTGCCTCAAACCAATATAAAAACATTGTCTTCTTTGCTGATTCCTTGTTTAAAGCAAATTCAATTGTTTCATCATCCATAAAGACTACATTTTGCTTATTAGGAAGATGCAAGATTAATCTTATAAATAACAGGGGATCTCTATAATAAATATATATCATTCCCTTATATTCTCTGATAAGGCTTGGGGCCTAAGGTGTACGTAAGGAAGAAATTTAAGAGGATCAGGAGATCAGACTCGTGCACCCAATAAGTGTGAGCTGGTAACTAATTCCCCTCTTCACAGCTGAGAGCTGTGTCCCTCATGAACCAAAGATGGAGAGGGAAGTGTGACTTGGTGATCAGATTCATACTTAAGGGTTGTGCAGTGCAAAGGGGAGGCAGGAAAAGAGAAAGAAAGGATTGGGAGGAGAAAACCAGGCACTCTCGAATTTGCTTGAGCTATCTACAAGATTTCTTCCTTCTTTTTATGTTTCTATAGCAGATTGTAACGTTTATATGCCCCTCTGCTCTGATATCCTACTGATAACAGAGCAGTTGAGGAGATAGAATTCCTTTTCTCATTCAAAATCTTAGAATTCTGGTCCTCCAGTTCTATCAACTGGTATCAGAGCTCCCGATCTGGGATCTGTGAAATGGTCAACACTAGGATGGAAGCAAGGATTGAGGCCCTAAATGCGGAATGAACATGGTAGAGGATCTAAGAGTAGAGTTCGCGTAGTGGAGGAAGGAAGCAAATGAAGAGAGGCAAGCGAGGGAGGCTCCGGAGAGACAGAACGAAGAGCTGCAGCAAGAGTTGATAAGGTTCCTTCGAGGAAGGACGCCGGAAACCACACAGAGAAGACCAGAGATGCACCTCAACGAGGACAGAGACATCGAGCGGACATACAGCACACCTAGAGCATTGAACTAGGATGATCGGACAAGACGTATGGAACTACCCCTGTTGTCCAGTGAAGATGCATACAGGTGGCTCAATCAGGTGGAGAGATATTTCCACATCAATTCCATGTTTGACAAAGAAAGGATACAGGCGGTGATACTAGCTTTGGAAGGGAGAGCGCTCAACTGGTACCAATGGTGGGAAGCTCGAACGGTAGAAGTAATGTGGGCAAGATTCAAGGAGGTTGTTCTTCGGCGTTTTCAACCAGCTTTGGTGGGAAATCCATTCGAAATCCTGCTTGGACTACGATAGACAGGCACAGTAGGGGAATTTCGAGAAAACTTTGAGTTGATCTCCAGTCCCTTGAGGCGTGCTGATGAGGATTTGTTGAGAGGAGTGTTCTTAAATGGCCTGAAGGAGGAAATAAGGGCGAAATTAAAACTCCATAGATTGAATTCATTGACTGATCTGATGGACCAAGCCCTGCTGATTAAAGAAAAAAACTAGGCATGTGAGAAGCTTAATTCAGCTGGAGGGAAGGTATCAAGCTGGAATTATAAACCAACTCAATCATCTAAAACCACGTTGGTGGATTTGGAGGGGAAGCATAATATTGAAAGACACAAAGGAGGAACCGGAGTGGCTACAACCAATTCTAAGGCTGTGTCCCTAGGTAGTAATATAGGAGATAAGGCAGTAGGGAAGGGAATGGAAGGTAGTAGAAGGGGAAGGTCCAGAAGGCTGTCAGATGCTGAATATCAAGACAGAATGAAGAAGGGACTATGTTTTTCGGTGTGATAAAAAATATAGCCCAAATCATGTATGCAAAAATAAGCAATTCCACCTGCTGCACATTGAAACTCCAAATGAGGAGAAGGTGAAAATGGAACAGGAGCAAAAGCAAGCTATCGAGGAGGATCGGGCATTGCAACTTTCATTGCATAGCATAATGGGAATGACATCTAAGAAATCTCTCAAAATCTAAGGAGAAATAGGAGGAAAGAAGGTAGTGGTTCTTGTGGACTACGGGGCCTCTAACAACTTTATAGCAAAAAGAGTGGTTCAGGAGCTTCATCTTCTTATTTTAGATACTCCTAAATACCTTGTGGAGGTAGGAGATGGACATAAGGTGAAAAGCAAAGGAGTTTGCAGGGGAATCATGCTACAAATGCAAGGAGTGAAGGTCATTCAAGATGTCTATTTGTTTGAACTGGGTGGGGTAGACGTGGTGCTTGGGATGAATTGGTTGGAAAGTCTGGAAGAGATAAGGGCTAATTTTAAAGACTTAATACTAAAATTAGAGGTCGCTCAGGGATATGTGACAATTAGGGGAGAGCCGCCGTTCTGTAAATCTCCAGCTTCCTTAAGAGCAATGATCAAGGCTCTACAGGATGAGGGAGAAGGGTACTATATGGAGTACAAAGGCGTCACTATTGAACAACAGCTAGATAACCCCCCTGGGCAGAATTGCAGGATTTGTTAACTAGGTTCGAGAATCTATTCCTTGATCCACAAGGGCTACCACTAGAGAGAGGAAGCAAGATCATGCCATTAACCTAAAGGATGGAGCACAAATCCTGAACTTAAGGCCTTACAGGTACCCTCACTACCAAAAAAATGAATTAGAGAGGATTATGGATGAAATGTTGACAACCGGAATCATTAGGCCTAGCAATAACCTATATTCTAGCCCTGTTATTCTGGCAAGGAAGAAAGACAGGGGATGGTACTTTTGTGTCGACTATAGAACACTAAACAAACTCACTACACCTGACAAGTTTCTTATTCCAGTCATAGACGAGTTATTAGATAAGTTAGGAGGGGCAAAAGTGTTTTCCAAACTAGATTTGAAATCTAGATATCACCATATTAGAATGAGGAAAGAAGACATTACAAAAATAGCTTTTAGAACACATGCTGGACACTATGAGTTTTTGGTCATGCCGTTTGGGTTATCTGACGCCCCTTCTACCTTTCAATCACTTATGAATGAAGTATTGAAGCCCTTCCTAAGGAAGTTCGTGCTGGTTTTCTTTGATGATATCCTAATTTATAGT
Source organism: Castanospermum australe (assembly GCA_019955255.1). Classification (NCBI taxonomy): domain Eukaryota; kingdom Viridiplantae; phylum Streptophyta; class Magnoliopsida; order Fabales; family Fabaceae; genus Castanospermum; species Castanospermum australe. The sequence goes on along the minus strand of NSJW01000228.1, from coordinate 1,793,343 downwards.
AAGGATAAGTCATCTCACTTGGAGCATCTTAAACTAATGTTACAGCAACTACATGAACAACGATTGTTTATGAATAAGAAGAAGTGTACTTTCGGGCAGCCACAGATAGAATATTTGGGCCACTTAATTTCTCATGAAAGGGTGGCAGTAGATCCAAAGAAAGTTAAAGTGATGCAAACTTAGCCTATTCTTACTGATGTTAAAAGCCTTAGAGGATTCTTTGGTCTCACTAGTTATTACAGAAAATTTGTCAAGGATTATGGAAAAATTGCTAGACCATTGACTAATATCCTCAAGAAGGATAATTTTTCTTGGGGAGTGGAAGCTCAACTTGTATTTGAATATTTAAAATCTGCCATGACAAGTATACCACTGTTGGCAGTCCCTAATTTATCCAAAACATTCACTGTGGAGACTGACGTGTCTAGCACGGGAATTGAGGTAGTATTGATGCAGGAAGGCAGACCGGTGGCTTATATAAGCCAAGGTTTATCCGAGAGAGCTCAAGCTAAGTCAGTATATGAGCGAGAACTTATGGCAGTTGTGTTTGTTGTTCAAAAATAGTGTTACTACTTGATGGACTGTCATTTCATCATTCATACTGATCAAAGAAACCTCAAGTTTCTCACAGAACAAAAACTACTTGGAAAAGAACAACACAAGTGGATTTTCAAGCTCATTGGTTTTGATTTCGAAATCCACTATAAGCCGGGGACTGATAACAAGGTAGCTGATGGCTTCTCCCGCAGGTTGCAATATGCAGCCATTTCCACAGTTCAGTTTCAAGGTTTAGACAACCTGGTAGAGGAAGTTCAAGCTGATCCCAAGTTGTGTCAGATTATGCAAGAGGTTTTACTTCATTCTAATTCTCATTCAGGCTACCAAATTAAGGGGGGTCAACTATTGTATAAGGATAGACTGGTGCTGCCTAAATCCTCATCCACTATCTCTCTAATTCCTAAGGAATTTCATGATTATACAGTAGGTGGACACTCTGGTTTTTTCCACACTTTCAAGCGAATTTCTACTCTTGTATACTGGGAGGGTATAAAGAAGGACATTCAAAGATATGTAGCTGTCTGTGAAGTATGCCAATGAAATAAGTACTAGACTCTATCACCAGCTGGTTTGTTGTAGCCACTTCCTATTCCTAATCATACTTGGTCTGACATCTCAATGGATTTCATCGGTGGATTACCTAAGACACAGGGGGTGGATACCATTTTAGTGGTAGTAGATAGGCTAACAAAGTATGCCCATTTTATTGCTTTATGTCATCTGTTCACAGCTAAAGAAATAGCTGATATTTTTATCAAGGAAATTGTAAAATTATGCAGGTTTTCATCATCTATTGTCACTGGTCGGGACAAGGTCTTTCTTAGCCAATTTTGGACTGAGCTATTAAGGCAAATGGGAATTAAGCTGAAGTTCACATCAAACTACCATCCTCAATCCGATGGCCAAACTAAGGTAGTAAACAGGTGCTTAGAAACTTATTTACGCTATCTCACTGGCACTAAACCTAAACAATGGCCTAAGTGGCTCAGTTGAGCGAAGTTTTGGTACAATACTAACTACAGCAGTGTGACTAAAATCACACATTTCAAGGCTCTATACGGTACAGACCCCCCTATATTACTTAGGGGCCAACAACTCCTTCTACAGTTGAAGAAGTCAATAAACTTCTAACTAACCGAGACTAGGTATTAGCCGAACTCAAGGATAATTTGGTGCTAGCTCAGAACCGCATAAAGCTACAAGTAGACAAACATCATCGGGAGGTGGTTTACCAACCTAATGATTTTGTCTTCCTCAAAATCCAGCCTTACAAACTTCATTCCTTAGCATAGCAACTCAATCAAAAGCTCAGCCCAGGTACTATGGCCCCTACGAGATCCTAGCACGAGTAGGACAGGTGGCTTATATACTGAAACTACCAAAGGGCAATTGCATTCATCCTACTTTTCATGTTTCTCTTCTCAAGAAATCCATTTCTGCATCAGCTACAAGCCAGCCATTGCCTTCCCTTTTGTCAGAAGACTTAGAATTACAAGTATAACCAGCGGTTGTCACTGATGTTCATACCTATGTAGTAGGAGAACAGGAGGTTCTCATCCAATGACAAGATCTACCAACCTTTGAAAGCTCCTGGGAAACTATATCTCACATTCAAGACCAATTTTCGAGCTTTCACCTTGAGGACAAGGTGAGGCTTTTGGGGGGGAGTATTGATAAGGCTTGGAGGCCTAAAGTATACGTAAGGAAGAAATTTAAGAGGTGCAGGGGATCAGACTCGTGCACCCAACAAGTGTGAGCTGGTAACTAACTCCTCTCTTTATAGCTGAGAGCTGTTTCCTGCGTGAACTGAGGATGGGGAGGGAAGTGTGACTTGGTGATCAGATTCATACTTAAGGGTTGTCAGTGCAAAGAGGAGGCAGGAAAAGAGTAAGAGAGGATTAGGAGGAGAGAACCAGGCATTCTCAAATTTACCTAGGCTATCTACAAGATTTCTTCCTTCTTTTTACGTTTCTGTAGCAGATTGTAACGTTCAAATGCCCCTCTGCTTTGATATCCTACTGATAGCAGAGTAGTTGAGGAGATAAAATTCCTTTTCTCATTCAAAATCTCAGAATTCTGGTCCAGTTCTATGGTTCTCCAAAATACTTCATACAGAGAAATATATCTGCAATCTAAATACATCTTAATTTCATTGCGAACTTGACCATTATTATCATCATTGTCTTGATAAAATGTTGCCATGACTCTATCATGTCCCTTAGTGACATATTTAAATAGAGATTCGATTGACCTGTGTTGATTGCAGAACTCAATATTAATATCAGCTTGGTACTTCAACAGTATGCTTGGGTTATATGGAACCATAAAACTATTATCAAGTACTGCCTTTCTTGGAGATAGTTCTACCATCATCCCTTCTTTTGTACTATGAGAAACCTTCCTCATCATTTCTTGTGTCATCTACAAACTTCTTACGGAAGTCTTTAGTATAGATAGAATTCTTCATGCAAGGGGACTTAATGTTAGCTTGGCCGCATGGCCATGGATAAATATTCACTAACTTGTACAGCTGAAGATTGGTTTCTTTATTTGGAATTTCTGAAGAAATGATATTATTAGTTTGTTATGGAGTTGTTGGCCTATCTTTAGGATGAAAAAAATGAAGCATATGAACATGTGGCAACCCACGTTTATGAAACTCCATAGTGCATACATATGTTTGAAAAGTAATTTTTTTTCAAAAAAGGAAATATGTTAGATAATATATACACACATAATGAATATTTTCAAGTTTATCTTAGTAAGACTTAACAATATATAACTTTAAAAAAAAAAAAGAAAATTTGAAACACATGCCACAACTCAGCCGAATATTTGTCCTTTCTTGAAATACTTGATCAACCTGTCTAACTTCATTTTGAAAATTCTACAAGCAACATTTAGATGGTTATGAGGTTTGGGACCTCTAGAGCTTTCATAGATCTCTGAATTTCTACCCATTTCATATTGCAAGTGATTGTAATAAACAATGATGGATATCCAGTCCAATGACAAACTTGTAAAGCGTCTACCAAGTTATTAAACATATATCTTGGCCTTCTCGTAAAAGATGATGGAAGAATGATTTGTTTACTAGTTGAGGCAAGATTATTTTGTCTTGTTCTAAGTGCTTCATGTAGGCCCTTGTACATTTCCGTTCTAAGTTAGTCTTGATTATGTCTAATAAAATTTAACCTAGAAGATTCAATCTTTTAATATGCATCTACCAAGAACTGTTGAAATAGTTCCCTAGCATATAATAGAACCATAAAATCATTCAACCTTGGTTGTACCCTATACACAAAAAAACTCTATCATGGTTACATTCTTCCTCCCTTTATAATTATCATTCATTTCAATTTTTTTTTCTAGTTTTGGACAAAGGAATATTATCTATGAAACCATCTTCTAATAAGGAAATAGTAATGGATAATGTAAAGGGATGTACAATGGTTGCAATTCACTTATATGCTTTAATTATGATGATTGAGTCTCAACAATAATGTCACGAACACCTTCTTGATTATCAAAGTATCCCACAATTAGAGCTACAAATCACTCGCATTAGGGAGATTATATATTCTCCAATAAATGCTTCTGCTCTTTAGTAACTTCAATATTACTCCTCTATAGTATCTTCTTTATATTGATCTCTAATGACAACTCTAAACTTCGTTCCTAAAGCATTGTATGTGTCAATCATTTCCTTCATATCAACTACAATTCCATTATCTAGAGGGTATGAGCTATTTTGATATCTAAAATAAGATAGATAAAGCTGAAAGATTTATTAAGTTAGTCAATATAAAATAATAATGATTTTATTATAAAGTCCAACATATTAACGATTTTAGAGAATAAATACCTAAAAATATTCCATGTCATTTTTGAGATTTCATTCTCTTTGTCAAAAATGTGTTGTTGAGCAAATTTAGGAGGAGAACCATCTACTAGAATTAAGCTTCCTATAAGATGGTAATTATGTCCATGCATTCAAACTAAAGACAAAAGGACTAGAACTGTTGTTTACAGAAGTATCTTTGCTGCCAAGTGATGTAAAAGAGAACATCATGTTATAAGCCTGAATATTGTGTTGAAAATTTTTGCTATGTTCATCATCATTGAAGAATAGATTTAGATGTATCTCAGGAAGATCTGTTGAATTAGGCAACTTCACTTTACCCTTCTTACAAACAAAGTGAATATTCAAGCTTCCTTGAACAACGATCCTTTTGTAGCCTTTCATCATACCATATCAATCCTCCACAGTACTCACACATACATGTAGCATCTCCAAGATCACATGTTGCAAAGTCAAGGGTGAATTAAAACTTTTCAACTTAATAGCTTCATCTACTTCACTATCACCATCATCATTGGTATCTAAGTCATGGAAGATATATCATAAGATGATTAAAAAAGAATCAAAACAATTATATTGACATAAAAATTATTTTTATGAAATGAACAATATTCGATTCTAACCTGTACCATTGATGTCGTTATCTACATCATCATTATTGCTTTGTCTGCCTCTACAACATATATTCCTATAAGAAGATTTCATAATTTAAATATTTTTTTAAAGTCTTTAATAACAATAGATTAAAGTTCAAACGTTCATCATTGCTATTTGTACTTAAATTCTCAGAACCATTTTGATTAGAACCTGCAACATATAACCATTAATAAGATAAGGCGTTTGTTTCTGGGTATGTTTTAGGATTTTTAGGAATATTTTAAAGATTTCCATACATATTAAAATATTACTATATTTATTACAAGTTTTAAAATAATATTCTTGGGTATTTTAAATTTCTAGGAGAGTCACATTCTCACATTCTACTCACATTTCATTCCCACGAAAAAAGTTGGGTAAGTTATATACCCATGACTTAAGAATAAAATTTGAAAAGAAAAAGTCTAAAATGCCTACCCTTATAACTGATTAGCTTTAGCTTCTTCTTCTCTTTTTTTTCTCTAGATATTTCCTTCATCTCTATCTCACTTCTTTTTCTCTATCTCACTTTGAAGCATAGCTTTATCATATGTAAGAGGTCTATCCTCTCCATTTTTTCTCAATCAATCTTCCTCTCTTTTTAATATTATTGTGCAGGCTCAAATTTTCTTTTCATAAGATCTTGTTTTATTAATTTTATTTGAAATTTTTTTATCCATATAATTATCTTGAATGTGATATTTTTTATTGGGTTTCTGTGCAAAAGCTTACAAATGATATTGCCGGAAAAAAATTGCCTTTGCTAAGCATAAAAAATTTCCCCTGCACAGCATCCTACACACAATTCAGATAATATATGAAGAATAGTAAAAGCAATTGGCCTTCCAAAAAGCATTCCATTAAAACCACAGGAAAAGCGCAGCACTTTTAAAAAATGTGAGTGCAGAGCAGGTATTCGATATAATGTGTGTCAGTGACATTATGGTATGTGGAAAAAAAGAAAAGGAAAAAGTGTTTTTACCCTTTTATTTGAGTGATGACCAATTACTGAATAGTATTTGCATTATACATATGTAGGAGTTGTTTATTCCATTGATGATTATTGTGATAATATGAAAGTTTTTTATTCAATCTTTGGTGTATTTTTTAATTATTTGTGATGATGCTATTAATATGTGCAGCGTTTAAAAAAAAAACGTGTTATTGAACATGACACATTTGATGGGACTCTGTACAAGGAAGATAAGGATCTTAGAAATACTAATCGTATATTTAGAGATGTTGAACTGCTTCGTTTTGATGACAACGGATATTTGCTACTTTACTCTAAATAAGTGCTTGAAAAAAAATGGAAAAAAGGACTTGGAATTCTTATGATAGAAGTTTAGTTAGAGAAGTGCATTTCTTAGGATTGTTTTCATGAGTGATATAGCTTGCATTGAAAACACAAGCATGGATAGGGCTACATTTCATAAGCTATTGAATTGTTGAGAACTGTAGGTAGGTTAGTTCCAATTAGACACATGTGCGTAGAAGAGTTAATGGTAATATTTTTACACATGTTGGCACATCATGTTAAGGACAAAATGATAAGAAAACAATTTATTAGGTTAGGTGAAACAATAAGTAGGCATTTTACAAGGAATTATTGAAACATCTTATGCCCATTTTGGAGAATAGCACCGATGAAAGATGGAAATGTTTCAAAGTATATAGGTAAGCCAATGATCTTATTTTTTCTTTATCAATATGTGACTTAAATTTTACTTTCAATGTAGTAATAATTACAGTATTTTATTGCAATTTATAGAATTGTTTAGGAGCCCTTGATGGTATATACATCCAGATCAATGTACTTGAGGCTGATAAACCTCAATACATAAGAAGGAAGGGTGAGATTGCTACCAATACATTAGGTTTTTGTTATGCAATTCATATATGTTTTGGCTAGGTGGGAGGGCTCAGCTGTTCACTCTAAAGTCTTCAGAGATACTATTTCTTACACAAATGGCTTAAGAGTTCCTCAAGTTATAATAATATATATTTAAATATTAGTTTTACATGTATGTTATATTATAATAATTATAAACATCATGCTAATCATAGGATATTATTATTTATGTGATGTTGGCTACATGAATGGGGAGGGTTTTCTTACTCCTTATAGAGGCAAAGATATCACCTTAGTGAGTGGAAGCATGGCTCACAGCCCACTACACCTCAAGAATTCTATAATATGAAACATTCTTCAACTATGATTGTAATAGAAAGGTGTTTTGGACTTTTGAAAGGACATTAGGCCATACTGCGAGAGAAATATTTCTACCCTATTAAAACACAAGGTAGAATAATAATTACTCGTTATCTTCTACATAATCATATTTGTAAAGAAACTGTTGTAGACCCTTTGGATGGGATTTTAGGTGAAGTAGAGTCCTCCATTGATGTCATGTTTGGTGATAGAATAACTACCGTAGAGCCAAGTAATGCATGGAGTTAATGGAGAGATAATTTAGCACTGGAAATGTTCAATAGATATATTTCTTGTTTTTTTTTGTATGTTTATGATGTAATTTTTGCATTCATTGTATTATTTGTTTACTTGGCAATGTACTAGTAATTTATCATGATTCACAAGTTTCATTCAATGTAGAAGTACTATTAAATTTGGTGTTTCTAATGTAATGTATCTATGAAGTATTACAATGGATTATAATGATATTTTCATATGTCACAATTTAGACTGTTTTGCATGCTTATTGAGTTGTTAGAAAGATGGAGGACTAGTGGAATGCTTGTTGCGATTGGTGGCAGATAATTATTGGAATGTTGATGCCGGATCATTTAAACCTAGGTATGCCAAACAGCTAGATAAATACCTTCATGAAATTGCATGCTGAAAGATAGCCCTCACATTGAATCAAGAGTGAAACATCTAAAAGAGCAATACTTTGATATCAAAGATATGTTGGGTCTAAATGCAAGTGGTTTTAGGTGGGATGATACTATGAAGATGATTATAGTGGGAAAAGAAATCTATAAAGAATGGTGCAAGGTAATGTATGACAAACCATTTCCCCACTTTGATAGGAAATGGAAGTGGTTTTTCTTGTATATCTTTTTAATTAAATATATACTTACCTTATTTTATTTTCAATGTAATCTAACACCTTTGCGTATGGCAAACCATTCCCTACTTTGATAGCTTCGATATAACATTTGGAAAGGATAGGGTAACTGGTGCTAATGTAGAAACTCTAGCTGATGCGGCTCAAGCATTTGTATGGAGATGAAAGTAACTTTGAGTGATAAATTCTGGAAACTCCCACTTATAGCACAACACAAAGAGCTATGCCAGCTGATCCATCACAAGGAGATGGTACAACATCTAAGGGTGCAAAGCGTGGGGAGAAAAATGGTCAAGTATAGTGATAATGCTTCTAATGGCCTAGCAACTTCATTTGAACAAGCTGGGTGAATTTTATGTGGGAACTACAGAGAATATCCAGCAACTCAATTTTGCTTTCTGCATAAGAAACAAATTGCTAAAAGGAGGAATCAAGTTACATTTGTATTAAAAGAAATAGAAGAATTGTTTGGAGCAGACATCGTGAGGGAAACCATATTAATCAACAATAACAATAACCTTTGTAATTGCTTTTTCACTATGGATAGCCTTGAATTGAAGAGGGAATTTGTACACTTTGTTTTGTCCAACAATGGTGTTTGATAGTATTTATAATGTCTTTTGATTTGCATTAAGTTGAACCTATGCAATTTTTTGGGAGCTCTATTGGATTGATAACTTTATCTTTCTTGGTATTAATATTACTTATTTTTATATGAACATTTTTTATTAGATTAATAAGATATACGTATATTTCTATTATTATGATATGGATAGAATTAGTTGGAATGAATTCTATGACTTTGGTTGAAAAAATGATATTAAATATTATTTTACACATTAGGGGTATTTTGAAAATTATGCAATATATTTCTATGAATAAGCATTGTCAACCAAATAATTTTTAAATTATTTTCTGGAATTTCAAAAAATATTCCCAGGAATTTTACATGCTAACTAAATAGATTTTTTAAGATATCTGGGAATACCATTCTTAGGCATATTATTCCTAAAAATGAATTACAATCCTTGAACAAACTTCCCCTAAGGGTTTAATATCCTAGAAACAATGCATATGTATAATCTATTTCATTAAGTAATTATAATAGTATACAGAAAAGTAGTCTAAATATAATCACTTCCATTCTATAATATCATCACGGATACCTGTTGATTCTTCATCATTAATAAACATATCAAATGATCCTAATCTAGTGCTATTGTTAGCTATGGCATTGTTCAATTCACTTTCAAAGTTTGAACCATCCCATGTTATAAATTATATTATCCTCTTACTTTGAATTTTTTTCTTTCTTGCTATCAAAAAAGAGCTGCAAATATTAAATGTCATCATTGTATTAAGGACACTTAGAACAATCTTGAGTTCACAAGCATCTCAAAATTTCCTTGCACATTAGAGGCAATACTTGAATTTGCATTTGTTCTTGTAATAAGAATGTCTGCAATATCTGAAATTGAATATTTAAAAATGTTAACTATTCACCAGTTTGAAAAATAATATTGTAAAGTACTATTACAATACGAATATGACACATTAGAAAGTGGTGTTGAATTTGTAGGTTCCATAGTATTTCCATTTCCTTGAAAATTGCTTGATGCAAAGCCACATTGTTTATCTATTAGCATGGTTCTATCTCTATAATTTAATATAATTTCAATAGAATGATATCTTCATCTTATATTGGTGTGACTATCATTTCAAAAGTGATCAAAAGTGAACATAATAATTAGACAACTCAAATCATAATACAATAAATAAAAGATATATGCATAATAATTACTTAAAATATGATGAATGATATCATAAATTAATTTAACTGTTATTGATTACTTACTATTAGTGATATTGGAAAGCAGTGCATGGGTTTTTGTCATCACAGATTCGTGGAATTTAGGTAGGTCATTGTTAGAGATATGAGATAGACACTTTATTTGTAAAGAACTTGAATCTGATCAACAACATATTTTCCTCCATAACGTTTATCAATCAATATAGCACTCTCATCCTTGTAACTTTGATATCTATGATGTTTACTAGAGAACTTGCAACTACAATAAAAATTTCAAATGTAGAAAATGATGGAAAATATTAATCATCATGTCTATTTTGGGTAAAGTAAGTTAACTTATTGAATTAATGGTTGTGACATCAAAAAGAGGAAGTCTGGATATGTTTTCCATAGTAACTTTCATTGCATGAACATTATTAGAATAATTTGGGTTTGTATTTTTACTTTGGGAAATATTTTCAAAAAATTTGAGGGCATTGACAACTTCTTTTCTGTTTTTTGTCATATAAAATTTTAAATTTGTTTCGATGATGTGTACCTCATGTTTTGTGATGTTAAATGCCTTGCATAATATTTGAACAAGGTCATATCAATACTAACATTACATAGCATTATATGGTTTACAAAAATCTTTTAAGGAGGCCACGTCACATTAATTGGCGCAACATAACTTAGACGAGGCATTATAAGAATAAAAGATGACATGGTAAATCTTATAACGAGGTCACTTTAATACATAACATGACATCACGTTAAATGATTTCGAAAATATTCTTAGGTGCTCAATGAGTTAGGCATTTTTCTTACTCTATGTTATTTAATGATAGTCATATCACCTTTGTGGACCATTGTTGTCTTTAACAAACTTTAATTTAAACATATAACAATAACTCACAAAGTTAATATGACTACTATTGAATGGCACATAATAAAAAAAATATCCCACTCTTTGAACACATAAGAGTCTCTTCATAACTTGGAGAAGGCCACGTTGATGATGTGGTGTTCTATGACTTAGAAGTTTACTTTAATATATATTGTATATAGGTTATGATAACTTGATTTAATTCTCATAAACTCACTAGATGATGTGAACCATTGTTGTCTTTAACAAACATTAATTTAAACATACAATAATGACTTACAAAGTTAATATGATTACTATTAAATGGCACAGAATAAGAAAAATACCTCACTCTTTGAACACATAAAAATCTCTTCATAATTTGGAGAAGGCCATATTGATGATATGGTTAGGAGTGTCAAATAGGTTGGGTCAACCCGCGAACTCATAAATTTTAACCCAACCCAACCCATAGTTGAAGGGTTGAACTGGGTCTATAGGTTGGGTTGGGTTTAAAAAATCCCAACCCAATTATAATGGGTTGGGTTGCGGTTGAAAAATGTTCAACTCGCTCAACCCAACCCATCTTTTTTTTTAAATAAAAAAATTATGTTAATTTTAATATTTAGCATATTAAACTTAATGTTTCTTCTTTTTTCATCTCTCAGATCTTATGTGACTTACTGTATTTGACTTTTGATATTTGTGTTAGTATTTCTTATGTTTAAAATTAAACTTGTTATGTTATATTTATAACTTGTGACTTATTATATTTGACGTTTAATTTATTTGAGACTTTTTATGTTATCTTTTATTGAGACTTATTAAGCTATTTATTATAATGTGTGATGAATTTTTGATTTTGTATTTATTGCGCCATTTATTTTAGTAGATAATTTTTTTAAAAAAATGTATGTTGAACTTATGAGTTTAATCCAACCTAACTCTCATATATGCGGGTTGGTTTGATTCGGGTTTTAAAAAAAAAATTCCTCTAACCCAACCCAACCCAACCCACTATTTTGATGAGCGGATTGGGCACAAAAATACTTCAAACTTAACCCAACTCACCTACGGACACCCCTAAATATGACGTTCTATGACTTAAAAGTTTATTTTAATGTATATTGTATGTAGATTATGATTTAATTTAATTCTCATAAACTCACTAGACACCATCTAGAAAAATTTAGTTGGACGAACCCATCATGCACGCTTACAGAATCGAAAACATAAATTTCCAACCATGGAATCATTTCAATTTTTAAGTTCAACTACTGAATCATAAAAATCGGTCTTAAATTCATATAATAAAGCTTTGATATAATGATATCACGTGTAAGATAAATTTGTGTAGAGGTGTCAATTTTAGCTCATCTCGTTTGACCCAAAAAGCATTTCATTAGGCGATGATTTTATAGGATCAGGCACAAAAAGGATGGTTAGCCCAAATGGGTTGGGTTGATTTGGGCTAAACTAAGCTTATTGTATTTAAAGGTGTTGATTTCAGCCCAACTCATCAAATGTGAACGTGGGTGAAAGGTTATACATCCCTTAAAATGTATGACCCAAAAAAAAAAAAATCCCTTAAAATGAATGTGTTTTTTTTCTCATGCATTATACAAACTTTGCAGTTTTATTTTATGAGTTTAATTTTGATATATTATTAATTTAAAAGTTTTTATATTATCATCCAATCATATAGTAATATATTATTATTAAAATACTTTGACAATTTTGAAGCATTTGTTATCATAATTAAACTCTTTTAATAATGTGTTCATACATGATTAGATGATAATATAAAAAATTTTACATTAACTTTAAATCAAAATTAAATCCTTATTATTTACTTTTACTTTTCTATGTATATCCATATTTATTATAAGCTTTATAAATAAGATTTAATTTTGATATAATTTTAATGTAAAGTTTTTTTATACTATCATCAGATCAAATGTTACTAAGTATTTAACTTTTTTAGTAGTTATTATCTTATTTAAATTTTTTTTAATAATTTAATAACTCATGATTGAATAATAATATAAAATTCTTTACACTGATAATGAATCAAAATTAAACTTTTATAAATAAGCATACAAACTCTTGGTCTGATGTGTGTATAGGCTATATAGATTCTGGGTCTTTTGAAACCAAAAAACTTAATTTTCATTCAACTTTATTAACCTAAGGAATTAAAAAAAAAAAGCCATAAAATATAATGCTTACAAAGATTTATTTATTGCGTTGTATAATAGGCTGATTTCATATATAGGTAGAAATTAAAGTACCGAATCACATGTTTTAATTATAAAGCTAAATCAATTACATGAATCAAACATACATGCTCAATTAGTCTGATTACATCATATAAATTGATACAAATTAAGGGTTTTAAGTTCAATGTATTCATAAAACAAATAAGAAATATAACAGATTAATTAATAGGTTAATGTTATTATAATTTGAACCCAGAAGTATTATATATTATAGTGTTAATATAATATAGATTCTCTAGAGTACTATATATTGAAACCCAACTGTATAATAATAGAAACTTTATTCAAAGTGAAATCCATTACAAGTATGAGAATCTCATGATGAGATCAAACATGCATGGATTCGCGTTGGTTAATTACACATAATATGCACGTACATATAAATATAACACTAGGTGACAAGATACCAGAAAGGTAACAAGTTACTTATTCGGTGCACTCATATATAAGGGCGCATCGGGAAAGGAACACTTTGACACCTTTGCTCTGGCAGTGTTTTATTTCAGGCTCTAGTTTGGTACAAGGGCTCCAGTCTCCACAATGGCCTGCGAAGTTCCATCCGGGGGTTCTGTCACGACCGAATTGGTTGAAGAATGCGAGATTTACGAATCTCATAGTTTCCAGTGTCACGTGGTATTAAGGAAGCCATCGCCATTTTTCTGGCCCCAATATACGGCAAAACCACCTGTGGCAGCCTGTGAAGATTTGATGATGGAGGAGAGTGTCAATAGGGACAAGAGAACTAGGATCATTTTGGTAGCCATGATTGTGGGTTATTGAAGGGGTTTTCTTCTTTAGCTTGGAAACTGTAAGCATAAGAGTAGCTACCTATTTTTAAGGATTCGAGGGCGATACGTGGAGAATATTTCAACATAAGCATATAGCACGTGTTTGTCATCTGGAAATATACCTATTTGTTTATAATACTAGAAAGGAACCGTGCCTTGCACGGTAGTTTTTTTGTCAATAGATGCAGGAAGTTATGAATGTAAATATATACAAAAGAAATGAAATGGAAATGGATTAGTATATAATGAGTAAGTAATTTTCGAATAATATGTTTTAATCATAAATTTTAAGAATTGATTTAATTTTATAATAATTTTTAATAAAAAATTAATTTTTAAATTAAATTAAACTTAAATTAAATCAAATTAATTTTATTTTTTAATTGTTTTATGTACAGTGCTTTCACTATAAGGAGTTTTTTAAGTGGAAGTCACTTTTATGTAATGTAAGTTGTAAAGCTTTTTATTATGCTTCTGTTAAAAGGCGTAGTTATTTTACATGCATTTCGCAAAGGTTCCCATTTCACATTATTATTTGTCAAGTGAAAAACAAAAACAGTGCCTTATCCTCTATCTTATCATTAAGCAGAAATCCAAGATTTGAGAACATCTCCTATCTTGGACAAAATTTTCTCTCTAATGAATGTAGTATAATTAGTAAGTGATGAAAGAAACTTGCCTCTAAAGAGCCCAAGAAGCAGTCATGACCAAAAACATTAACTTTAAGCACCTTAAGCACCTATTGGGACAACAGAACTAGGACCATTTTGATAGCCATGATTGTGGGTTGTTGTCAAGAGGCGCCTTGGTTTTTTCCAAAAGCCGACTCAAAGGAAAAGAGCAACCTCCATCATATAAACAGCCCCCAGGTCTTTCTCCTGTCCGATGTGAGAATCGCTTCCAATACTCCCCCTCATATTGGTAGGAGGTACACCCCCCTCGGGAATTGCTTCCAAGGGCCTCCGGTGGGAATCGCTTCCACACGGGGTATGGGTCACCGAACAGACAGCTACACCGAGGCTCTGATACCATGTCAAGAGGTGCCTTGGCTTTTCTCAAAAGCCGACTAAAAGAAAAAGAGCAACCTCTATCATATGTACAGCCCCCAGGTCTTTCTCCTATCCGATGTGGGAATCACTTCCAATAATCTGTGTTCCATCTTCGAGTTCGCAGCGTCGTCTTTATAGATGAGTTACATAACAAACAGATAAAAAACTAACAAAAGTTATCTATACCAAGCTAAGCTAACAGAAGCTATCTACACCAATCTTATAGTAACCATCTTCTGCTGTTGGAGTTGTTTGAATTTCGATTCTGGATGTTCTCAACGTATGAACGTAATTTGGATTCTAGATTTTGAATGCGTAACCACTGCAGCACATTTAATCAATCGAACCCTGTTTAGGTTGCTTGCTGGAAAGACATCATATGAGCTACTTTTCAGTGTTCAGCCATAGTATGATCATTTATGCATCTTTGGGTGTTTGTGCTATGCCCACCCAAGACCAAAGCCACGAGATAAGTTTGCTGCTCGATCAAGGCGATGCATGTTCCTTGGCTACCCAATAAGAAAGAAGGGGTGGAAGTTATACGATCTTGAATTACAGGAAATTTTTGTATCCAAAGATGTATAGTTCCATGAGGATGTGTTCCCTTTTCCTTATTAAGAATCATCACGATCTGCACAATCCCAAAGCACAATGCCGTCTATTATTCCCCTTGCTGATCACGACCCACTGGCACGCGAATCAGATGAAGATGACGAACGTCAGAATGCAAAAGATATTGTGGGAGAAGCTGGTTGTTCCACCAATCATAACCAGGTAGAAGTCACCTCCACACCCCCACAACGCATAGACCTGGACACCATAGCAGACAGGGGGAGTAATACTCATGATCAAACAGTTGACGCCTCTCCTTGCACCGATTTGGTTTCACAACACAACCATCGTGAGCGCAAGGCCCCTGCCTACCTAAAAAGATTATCAGTGCAACGTGGCTAGTGCACACATATCTTCCACGGATCTCACCCCAGCCAGTTCTCTCACAGGTACCCCCTATCTCATCTCCAATTATGTTACTTATTCTAAATTCTCCATGCCGCATCGTGCCTTTCTAGCGGCCATCACTGCAGACACAGAACCAACTGGTCTTAAGCAAGCCATTACCGATACACGATGGGTAGAAGCCATGCAGAAAGAGCTCCATGCATTAGAAAAAAACCGTACGTGGGAGATTACAGACTTGCCTCGCAGAAAACAAGCTTTACCATGCAAGTTTGTGTACAAAATTAAATATAACTCCGATGGGTCCGTAGAATGCTATAAAGCGCGCTTGGTCATAGCCGGCAACAACCAGGTAGAAGGTGAGGACTATACGAAGACATTTGCACCCATTGCGAAAATGGTGAGTGTTCGAACACTCCTTGCAGTGGCTGCAGCAAAGCAATGGGAACTTCATTAGCTTGATGTCCATAACGCCTTTCTCCATGGAAACCTTCACGAAGAAGTATACATGCGATTCCCCCTAGGCTTCACCAACAGAGACGCCCACAAAGTGTGTTGACTACGCAAATCATTGTATGGACTGCGCCAATCTCCTTGGAACTGGTTCGTAAAACTTAGTAATTCCTTGTAAGCTTATGGCTTTGTTCAGTCACAAGCAGACCATACGCTATTTACTCTACAACATGAGGACCTCTTTCTTGCTTTGCTTATCTATGTGGATGACATTGTCCTTGCCGGCAACAACTCCAAAGCATGTCAGGAGGTGAAAGATTATCTCAATTCTTGCTTCAAAATCAAAGACCTAGGATCACTTAAATACTTTCTGGGCATCAAGATCACTAGCGGGCCAAGTGGTCTATTTCTCTCACAGCGAAAATATACGCTGGATATCCTCTCTGAATCGGGTTTGCTGGGCTGTAAACCGGCATCTTCTCCCTTGAAACAGAATCATAAACTTGCACTTGCTACTGGCCCAAACTTTGCAGATCCTGCTCAATATAGACGTTTCATAGGACGCTTAGTTTATCTAACAATCAATCGGCCCGATCTGTGTTATGCGGTGCATGTCCTCTCCCAATTCATGTAATCTCCTAAACAACAGCACTTTGATGTCGTGATTCGAGTCCTTTGTTATATAAAATGAAATTCGGGACAAGGAATCTTGTTGAAGACCGACTGTGATTTGCAGATATATGCCTACTGTGATGCCAACTGGGCAAGTTGTCCCATTAGCCGCCAATCTGTTACAGGTTACTTTATAAAGTTAGGCGATTCACCAGTCTCATGGAAGACGAAGAAGCAAGTTACTGTCTCATGCTCATCTGCAGAGGCCGAGTACCGATCAATGGCTACCACAACTTCTGACTTAATCTGGCTGAAATCTTATTTGGCTTCTCTCGGTATTGCTCACACCAAGCCTATGCACTTGCTGTGCGATAACTAAGCAGCCCTGCATATTGTTGCCAACCCAGTATTTCACGAACGCACAAAATATATTGAATTAGATTGTCACTTTGTGCGCCAACATCTACTGTCCAAAACAATTTGTACGTCCTATGTTCGATCTCAATCTTAACTGGCTGACATTTTTACCAAAGCCATCGGGAAGACATCATTCCATTCGATTCTAGGCAAGTTGGGCACTAGTTACCTACATGCTCCAACTTGAGAGGGAGTATTAGAGATAAGACTACGTTGATACGTTGAGAACATCCAGAATCCAAATTCAAACAACTCCAACAACAGAAGATGGTTATGATAAGATCGGTGTAGATAGCTTCTGTTAGCTTAGCTTGGTGTAGATAACTTCTGTTAGTTTGTAGATAGCTTCTGTTAGTTTTCTATCTGTTTGTTATCTGTTTGTTATGTAACTCGTCTATAAAGACGATGCTGCGAGCTCGAAGACGGAACAAAAATTATTGGAAGCGATTCCCATATCAGACAGGAAAAAGACCTGTAAGCATAAGAGTAGCTACCTATTTATAAGGATTCAAGGGTGATATGTGGAGAATATTTTATCACAAGCATATAGCACGTGTTTGTCATATGGAAATATACCTATTTGTTTATAAATTTGAGTTAGCTAAAGTGCCCTCTAACCTGGAAGATTGCTACTAATTTCAATAGATATCCACGTAATTGTCGCAGTGTGTAAGTGAAGGCATATCACCAATGGAAGAAATACATTATGGCCTGTATTGTTGCAAGTACGTACGCCACCGGAAGTTTGTGTAGTATACGTAGAAAAGGTAGACCCAAAAAATTGCCTGGTACAACGTTAAACTTAGATTTTAATGACATTCATCTTCTTGCATAGTTGGAGTTTACAACTCCGTGATTTGGTGCTAGGAGCTAGTTGCACTTCTTTCATATAACAAAGGTGTGATAGGGTTATATATGGCACGTGTTTGTCATCATATTTATTTATAAATTTCAGCGTCGTCGCTAATTGGCAGAGATCCACGTAATTATTGTCACAGCGTACATAAAGGTACTATCAATGGGCGATGACTTGAAAGATAAACATTATTGCCTACATTATTACAAGTTGGCTACAGTTTGTGTAGAAAACTAACATGATATTTGGTAGATAAAAAATGATGATTTCATTCCACATCTATTTCATGAAATGATATATTTTTATATTTATTTAAAAAAAATTATGAAATAGTAATTCTATTACATGCTCCATTCTATGAAATCAGGAATGGAGTATAGAATTTATTCCCGTATAAAGAGGTGGGAATAAGATTTCATATTTCATGAAATAGGATTAAAATTATTTATTTTTAATATACCCTCAAAAATTTTATATAATTATATCTATTGTCCTTATTAATTTTTTTTTATAATAAAATGTTATCCTTCTTTATGTTTTTCAATTTAAGGTGTAATTTTTTGTGATCAAATTTTATATATTTAATTACTTATTAACCTTGATGATATTTTAGTTTATCATTATAATTTTTAATCTAGACGTAGATCTTCTGTCTTTAATTTAAAAACTTATTTATATATAAAAATAAATATGAAATATTTACTTGATGTGATAACATTATTTTTTTGAAAAGTGATAACATTTATTCTAATCAAATTATTTAAAAAATTAAAATTAAACATTATTGTTCTTATAAGGGGTATTTATGTCATTTACATCAACTTTAATTTCATTTTACAATAACTCTATATACCAAATAGTAGAATAACTTAAAAAAATATTACATTTCTAAAGTTATCAAACTGTATAATAAGAATTATTATTTAATTTTATTTTATTTTTATTTTATTTTTATTTTATTCTGATTTCATGAAATTATCATTATGTGATCCAAATATTACATAATATTTAGAGGAGGCAGGCCAAAGAATTACCCTCTACAACATAAAACTAAAGATTTTATTGACAGTGATCTTCATTCATGGTTGGACTTTAGAATTCCGCGATTTGGTGCCCGGGAGTTAGTTGCACTTGTTTCATAATAACAAAAATGTCAGAGGATTAAAAGTAGAGTTCAACTTATTTACACTTCATTCCAGAAATGTTGGCAACTCTGGAAAAGTAATTCTTTTACTCTCTTTTTAGGGATAACGAGTTAAAACAGGGGTGGAGGTAGCTAGATTCAAAGATTATAAAACTTCAAATGTTCTTATGACAAAAATAACATATTGACATTAAGATATTTTCCAATATGAGTTGGAACATAAATTTAAAGGAAATTAAGACTACACTTGAATTATATATCATCCTAAATTTGCAAAATATAAATCAGAAATAAAATTGAAGTAGCAAAATTCTAATCATACAGAATTTTAAATATTTAAAAAGAATAATGGTACTCTCATTTGGTGGTCTTAGTGAATAATTGAGTAACCTCCTTCGAAGAAAAAAAATTCTTTAAAGATAATTATTTGAACGAGTCTTTGTTTACTTTACTGTAATTTAAAATAGTACATTCTTCTTATTATTTTTTCTTTAAAACAAATCAGGTTCTAAATAATGATTGGTTGCTTTCATGAGATTAGTTAGGTGATACTATTATCCTATGACATTTTTGGAATATTTTTTTAAACTTATTTTTTAAATAATTTTTAAATTATTAAATAAAATAAATATTAAATATTTTTTATATTTTTAAAATATTAGATATTTTATTTTTTAATTTAATAATTATTTTTTCTGTCTATTTTTATTAATTATTTAAAATTTTTATATAAGAATTAAAAAAATTATTAAATAATTTAAATTATAAAAAATATATTTAATGTGATTAAATTATTTTTTTTATTTTATTAATATTTTTTAAATTTTATTAATTTTTTTATAAAATTAAAATTAAAAAAATTAATTAATATTTTTTAATATTTTTAAATGATAAATATTTTTTAAAAAATAATTCTTTTCATACGATAGATAAAACTAGGCGATGGTAAAATTCTCTTCATATTTTTTGCAACGGCATCCCTTGTCCAGACACACTGCCTGTAAACCTGCACCTACCTCCATTCCTTCCTCCAACACCCCAATTAAAAACTCACGGAACTCGTGGTGTTTGGGGGCGCAGAGCGATACATTTGACATATTTTGGAAGTGGAGCCGGCAAGGTGACGGTCTGTTGAGAGAGACTCTTGTCATCATTTCTCCTTGAACTGTCCCTGTCATTGAGAATGAACGAAGAACATCATCTCACAATAATTTCCATCGCTCAGTTTATCTCTTCAACTTCGAAAGCAACTACTAAAAAATATATCGACACAACATTTATTTTCCGCAGACATGCATGCCCTCTCTGAAGAAATCATTGAGGGGCCAAGATAATAGTATATAAGAAAATTTAATATATAGATTTGATGAGTCCACAAAATCATGTTAATGAATTTAAAGCATCCATAATTTAAAAAAAAAATTCTTAAATTTTAGCCTTCAATTTATAATAGTGCACTGCAAATTTTGTTTTACTGAGTCATTACCTCATAAGACCATCCACTCGGTGAATTTTTGTTGAGAGATCTTGAAGTAATTTTTATATATTAAAAAAGAAATATAATAAATTTTCTATAAAAATATGTATTATTTTTGTAAAAAAGTTAATTAAAATTTAAAAAAAAACACTTGTTAAAAAACTTTTCATTCCCAACAATATCTACAAAGTTAAAATCATAATAATATCTATGAAACAAAAAATAAAAAATGCAAGGACTTACGCTTTTTTGTAATTATTATTTTTAAAAAAAGCAAACCTACTTTTTCTTCTCCTTTCTCTCTGCGCTGCGTTCAAGTATCAATGCAAGAGGCCAAAAACGAAAAAATCAAGGTTTTGAAAATTAAATCGGTCACTTAATCGATTGAGTTACTGATTTAAAGTTCAATAGTTCAACCGTGGTCAAACTGTGGTTAAACTGAAATATAATTAAATATATATTTATATTTATATATAAATATAAGTTATATTTATATATATATATATATAATTATTTATATACTAATAAATATATAAAATTTATAAAAATATAATATAAATTAATAATAAAATTATTTGAAATATAAAAAAATAGTGTTATAAAGTAAAAAATATTACATTCATATAAGCAACACAACATTAATCTATATAATAATATAGCATATAAATTAACTAAAATAAATATAATTCACATAGTTCACAATTTATAATCTTACACTAACATAATATTAATCTACCATTATAATCAATCATACTAACAATAACAATCTTAAACAAGTAAACAATATAAGTTCAATAATATTCCATCAAAAGACTTATAAAGTATGCAAATCAACTAAATCTCAATTTGTATATCATCAACAAAGTTTTAAAAATTGAACTGGTCATTGAACCAGTGAATAAGCTGATTCATGATTTAATGGTTTTACTGTAGTGAAACTAATAATATAATTAAATACATATTTTATATTTATATATATTAAATTTTAATATATATACTAATTAAAATATATAAATGTTAAGGCTCAAGAAAAATAGAGTTTTGGTTGACAAAGGATATTAACTATTGAAAACCAGTATTGAACCGCTGAACCGGAGCTAAACCGGCCAAACCGTGTGAACTGATCATGGTTTGGCTGGTTCCCGGTTGAAACTTAAATGTTGGAAACAAAATGGAGCCACTGAGGTTCGAACACGGACCGTGAGGTTAGGCGTCCAACGCGCAAACCACTAGGCCAACATGCTCTGTTACTTATATTGTTCCTTTTTTTTTTATATATACTATGAGAAAATAGTCAAAATACTTAACATCCTTTGTCAACCAAAACTCTATTTTTCTTGACCCTTAGCATCAGCAGAAGGTGCATAACTTCTTAATATGATCTTTCGTGAGTAATATATTTATAAAATATATAAAATGTGCAAGAGTGTGTGTGTGTGTATATAATATATATATATATATATATATATATATTTTAATTAGTATATATATTAAAATTTTAATATATATAAATATAAATATGTATTTAGTTATATTATTAGTTCCACTACAGTAAAACCATTAAATCATGAATCAGCTTATTCACTGGTTCAATGACCAGTTCGATTTTTAAAACTTTGTTGATGATATACAAATTGAGATTTAGTTGATTTGCATACTTTATAAGTCTTTTGATGGAATATTATTGAACTTATATTGTTTACTTATTTAAGATTGTTATTGTTAGTATGATTGACTATAATGGTAGATTAATATTATGTTAGTGTAAGATTATAAATTGTGAACTATGTGAATTATGTTTATTTTAGTTAATTTATATGCTATATTACTATGTAGATTAATGTTGTGTTGCTTATATGAATGTAATATTTTTTACTTTATAACACTACTTTTTTATGTTTCAAATAATTTTATTATTAATTTATATTATATTTTTATAATTTTTATATATTTATTAGTATATAAATAATTATATATATATATATATATACTTATATTCATATATAAATATAAATATATATTTAATTATATTCTGGTTCGACCACGGTTCAATCACGGTTGAACTATTGAACCTTGAATCAGTATCTCGATCGGTTCAGTGACCTGTTCGATTTTCAGAACCTTGTTGTAAACCTGACCGAACCGACTAAATGACCGGTTCTCGGTTCAACCGGTTTGACCAGCCGGTTCGATCCGATTTTCAGAACCTTGAAAAAAACTCTTCCCACCCAACGATCATTATTTTGTGCGTTTCCCGCCCCGCAATCCGACATTGCAGCTGCAGCGTCACCTCCGCCCACCACTGTTCGACAAGGAGGCACAGCAGCATGCGATTTCTAGCGGCCAGCACCTCTCCCTGAATCGCTGCCACTCACCATCCACTTAAGAAGTTACCTAATGTTTATATTTACTATTTATTATACTTATTTTTTAATTTATTTAGCATTTGTTGAAGATTTAATATATTAATTTTGTTGAAAATTATTATGATATAATGTATAATAAATTTTTAATATTATATTAATTTTAATATTTATTTTAATAAATTATTTTTTTTAACAAACTTACATATTCAATCCCATTTAATATACTGTTTTAATAGATAAATTAAGTGTAAAAATATTTTAAACTCGACCAGCGACACTTACCCGCCCTGTAGTATTATCTTTCCTAAAAGCTGTCTACTTCATTTTCACACATGCAGAGAGTACCTGCTTATCATGGAATCGACTCTATGATTGATGGACTGAACTCGTGCTAATAGTTTAGTATATTTTAAATAATTTCATATTATAAATATGAAATACATATTGTAAAATTCAATTTAACATGTTGCTGTTCAGTTTACAAGATTTATCACGGTATCATAACTCACAAGCATAACTCGTCTCACCATTATAAATAGGTTGCTTGTCTTGCCCTTACAGTCATTGAGATAGCTAAACAACCCCTCTCCAATAACCCCTTCTCCACAGAACAAAAGTTGGTCAATTCCACCTGTTTGAACACAAAAATTGGAAGTTATATACAACAGGGTATACAGGTAGAAGTTATCAGAGTAACAGACTAATTGATCTTTTCCTTTTAAAAGGAGTCAAATACTTACTTTAATTGATAAAAGAAGACGTTGACACTGCGATATCACAATATTCGTGTCACAAATACTGTATAACTTTATAAATATTTATTAAAACTGTAGACATAATTATTATACAATACAACAACATAAGTTTTCATAAGTAGAAACAAATAATTACAATAATTTTGTGTCATTTAAAATTTTTATGACAAAAGCAGGCTAAATAGTTTAATATAAAATTTCTTTTAGTAACTTGTGTGAGTGTAGTAAAAGTTTACATTTCATTAAATTGAATTTCATTTATAACGTTAAAAGTTTAAATTTTGAAGCAAAATTAATTTCGATTAATTCTGTACATCCAATGAGTACCGAAATTTTTTTTTTCTTTTTAGTGAACTCCAATTTCGCTTGTCGTTCCGTTTCTTTATTGCCTGGGAGGTACTTTTAAATTAATCATTAATTACGTACTTTTTGTATTCCATTTGTCAGCGGCATTAACGTGTAAAACGCACTTTAATGAATTAATCTTAATTATGTTAAAAAAATAGAATGATTCTATATGTTCTTCACTCATTTGATCTTAATAATCATTCCAATTATTAAATAAAATAAATATTACATATTTTTTTTTATATTTTTAAGATATTAAATACTTTAGTTTTTTTGTGTAATACTTACTTTATATATTAAATTTTAGGAAAATTATTTTAGAAAATTTTGTGGTGTAAATGTTAATTACCTCAATTAAAATGCTACCCCGGTAATGATGCTTTCTATAAAAATGTTGACTTTCTAGACTAAGTTCAGATTTTTTTTTTTGGTGAAGGATTAATTTCATATTTAAATCTTTAGGTTTTTTTATTTTCTGTTTTTAATTTTGTCTTTCTAATTACATATTAATAATTTTATAAAAAAACATATTTATCTTTCCATTAACAATAACTCTTTTGTAAATTAAAAATTCTTTATGAGTTACCGGTATTTAATTTAGGAGAGATTATTGGATATAGTAAAATAAAACAAAAGATTTAAATTCGACTAAATGCATATTTTTTTTACATTAATTTTTATACAAAATAGTTTTTCATTCAAAAAATTTTCTATAACATTTTGATTATAGATTTTTATAAACCTAAAATAAATTAATATAAACACATATTTAAATTATATTTTATAAATATCTATAAAGATGTTATTTAATAACAAATAAGTTAACTCTATTAAAAAAATTTAATTTATAATGTTAAAGATTCAAATTTTACTATGTATTTTATAAACTTAATTTTATTAACCATCTCCTCCCACCATTCTCCTTGATTGCGAGCCTTTCATGTAAAAAAGAACAATCATTGATCACGGGCCTTTTTGATCTCTTGAAATTCGAATTAACTAATGAAGAGATGTGGATACAGTAATACACCATCTATTTTTCACATAGTTTCCTTAGTTTAATTTTTAAAACATTAATAAATTATTAAAATTTGCTAAATTAATTATATATGAATAGAAGAAAACAAAATTAATTCACATTTGACACTAATAAATAGTGGCACCCTTAATATTAGCAACAAATTTTAATTTTGTTAGTTGGGAAAAAGGTTATTCTATTAAAGACAAAAAAAAAAGAAGGTTATTCTATTTTAATACTTTAAATTATCCTGTAAAACATAAAATTCTATATTATCCTTGTAGTCCCTACCGAACTCCACCCCTATGTCGCTGAAAAAATATGAATGGGGTCACTCTCACCGATCTTCATCATTGATCACGCGACCATTAATCTCTTCAACGTCCAATAAACTACATCTATTTTCCATAGGGTAGCGCGAGGGAACATGCACTTCGATGCAAGGTGTGGGACCTCTTTCATTACCACTTATTACAAGTGTATTAATTTGTCATGAATCATTAAAACTTTTTGTATTGATTGTGCTTTATATATGCACGCGTGCTGCGCTTAAGACAAATTTTTATTTTTTTTGAGAGAAGAGATAATTTCATTAACTAGGCAACAAAAGGAATTACATCAGAGAGGAAGGCAGGGGGTGATTATTGATTAAACCACTCCCAACCTACAGAGATATGCTTTGCCCACTTGGCTAACCTATGGGCAGCAACATTGCTATTCCTATTCACGAAGGAAAATAAGCAATCTGTAAAATGCCTAGCTAAGTCTTTGATATCTGTAACTAAAGCTCCAAGCTCAGAAACATCAGGAACTAGACCATTAATATATGAAGTTAACTGTTTGCATTCGTTTTCCACTACTACTTTCTGCCAGCCGAAAAATAGTGCAACCCTTAAACCCTCTCGAACAGCAGCCGCTTCAGCTATTATAGCCTTACTGTGTAGAGGTATTACCGCTGATTTGCAACCCAAAACAACACCATAGTGATTTCTAGCTATAAGCCCTGCTCCACCTATCCCCTTGTCTTTGAACAATGCCACATCAATGTTGATTTTGATGAAACCTGAATTAGGAGGTACCCATTGCTCTGCAGTATCTGGTTGCACATTAGGAGGGTGATTGTTTCTCGAGGATGGTTCTTCATTAACAGATTTGTAATTTTTCCAGTAGGATTCAGCAGCTGCTACTGTTTCTTCTATTGTTCTCTGCTTATTCTCGTGAATCAACAGGGTCCTATCAAACCAAATTAACCAAAGCAGAACCACAAATCAGCTTAAGACAAAATTATGTTTGTGTGTTTAGAGCACTCGTTAACAAATAAAAATAATATTTATTATTTTTATTAAATTATTTTAATTAATTAAAAGAGTGTTTTAAATTTTTAAGATATTAAATACTTATACTTTTTTATTTAATAGTTTTTATTTTTAATTTCTTAACACAAAATCTTTCTTTTAATTATATGATATAATCAGAAGGAGTAATGCCATATCATTCTAAAATATCATTATAATAATTCTCTTATTACTTAACAAAATAAATATTAAATAAAAAAATAAAAGAAAATAAAAAATTTAATTTATTTTGGTATACAAAGCATTTAATATTTTAAGAATATAAAAAACATTAAATACTTACTTTATTTAGTAATTAAAAAAATAAGTTATAGGAAGATATAAAATTATTTATTCAGAAGTTAAAAATTGAAAGAGTATATCATTACCAAAAAAAAATAATAAAAGAGTGTAATTACATTATAATTTATAAATTAAGACTTTCTTTATAATTTTTTTTGTGTTGAATGATAATTCTATCATATATTTAATGATCTTAAAGGGCAATTTTTTTTTTTTTACAAAATATTAAGTTCAGTAAGTGATTTACATTACACATCCTCAAATGCCAAAGTCTAATATGCACTTTGACAAAAGTTACAATGTGCAAACTGCAATTTATTATTTTTATAAAAATTCACGTGTATGTAATTAATGTATATAATAAGGTGATTGTGCAATATATATATATATATATAAATATATATATCGATAAAACTGACTAGTGGCAATTGTAGATTCAAATGCGTCCTTACTTACGATTTTAAAATTGAGCTCTTAAAAAATTAATCTTATCTCATTTTGACACATCATTTTCATTATGGTTTTAATTGCTATAAAAGTAAGCATCTTCTTTATACTATTGCATATTCCAATCATATAATTAATGTAAGTTTAATAGACTTTTTTTTTATGTAAACAATAAGTATCTCCATAAGGTTTAGTTTATTTGAATTGTCTTACAAAATATAATTTTTCTTATGAAATGTAATTTTTAAAAATTAAATTATAGTTTTTATGTTTATAAACATAACTTATTTTTATTACATTATATAAATTTGATAAATTAACATGTATTTAATTTTTAAAAAAAAGCATAAAAAATGCAGTTGAATAAATTAATCTGCATCATGTTAAAAATATGACCTCTATCTTACGCAGATAATCCTTGTCTATAATGTTTGTGACTCCCGAACATGATTTACTTTTTTTTATTTTTAAAAATAAAAACCGTTTTTGAGAATACAAATCAAACAGAAAAAAGAAAGGTATATAGTTATATACCCAAAAATGGAAGCATCCCCGGTAAAAAAAAAAAGGAGTATATAAAAATTTGCATATTCATTCACGGTTTAAAAGATAATTTTTTAATATAATTTTATATATAAAGTGTATGTTTAAAATCTTTACTTTAATTTTTAAGAGATACCTAAACAACTCTAAAGAATATCACTATATAAACAAAAATTTATTTTTAATATTAAAATAAATATGAATAATATTCTTAAATATATATTTATTTGAGGGTACGTAGCAATATTTAAGGGCAAGATAGGATCGTCCGTGCAAAGTCAAATTTTTAACGATGGTCTCTTCAATTCCAAAGTTCAAAAGCAGAACAATCCATTGTTGCGTGGTGATTGCCACTCACGATCCTGCGTCCAATTTATATATACATTTATAACACGGGCTTGTAGATAGGGACCTTTCTTATCTTCTTTGGACTAAAGCGAAGGTGGGGTCCAATTTATATATACATTTATAACACGTGCTTGTAGATAGGGACCATTCTTATCTTCTTTGGACAAAAGGAGGGGGGGTCCAATTTATATATCCATTTATGGGGGAATAAAAGCGTGGTTTTTTTTTAACTTTACTTTTTTGGGTTTCCTGATGATCCAACGTCAATTTTCAAATTTTCTTTAACATCACGGTTAAACAAATTTTTAAATCAGTTGAAAAATTATTATTTTTTATAGCGACATCTCAATTATATTCTTAAAATATTTTTGGACACAACTACTATACAATAGTATATTAACCTTTTAAAAAAAATGTTAGAAATTGTCGTCCTCACTAATGACAACTTTTTATGTAAGATAAAAAAAAGCACATTGAAAATATTCTAAAAAACAAAAAAAAGCACATTTTAGTAAATAAACTAGTTATATATAATGATATTTTCTTTTCTCTTAATTTTTTATGAAAATAAATAAGAAAAATATTATCTTATTTTTATTTTTTATTAACAAACATTAAGAGAAAAAATAATTGTTTTTTTTATTTTTTCTTCTTTTTATTTTTTTATTTTTATTCTTATCTAAATAAAGAATTACTGAATTGTTAATATTAAATTAAATAATAAAATAAAAAAAGAAAAAGAGACAAAAAGATTTAAACAAGAGAATTTTTATATTTTACTTTAAATTATTTTATAAAAGATATATATTTTCAAAATTATCTTCAAATTCTCCACCCACCTCCATTTCTTCTTCCAACAGCCGAATTAAAACTCGTGGCCCAGAGAGTGTTGGCATGGTTACTGTTGATACATCAATTATCTATTGTTTTCTACACATAATTTCTCTTTAGAAGTTAAAACTATCCCTGTCAAATATAGGAATTTCTTTGCAGTGTCAGTGAATATGGACGAAAAACATCATCTCAAACTATTTTTCATCTTTCATCACACACCGTTCATTTATTGAACTTTTAAAACAGCTACTGAAAAAGATATCCATACTGCATCTATTTTCCACATAGAACTTCTCCCAAAAGCAAATTTTGTTTTACTTTCTTATTAAATTATTTTTATAGAAGATATGTAAAATTACAACTAATACTCTTGTAAATAACCCAAGAATTTGACATGATGGATTATTATTTTTCTCTAAAAGCTGTCTACATCATTTTCTCACATGCATGCGTATATAGAGCCGTGTTATTATGGAACTGACTCTATGATTGATGGACTGAACACTTGATAATATTTTTTATTTATTTTTAAATAATTTAATATTTTAAATGTCTAGCACCTATCATAATGTTCAATTTAACACTATAAATGGG
Source organism: Castanospermum australe (assembly GCA_019955255.1). Lineage (NCBI taxonomy): Eukaryota > Viridiplantae > Streptophyta > Magnoliopsida > Fabales > Fabaceae > Castanospermum > Castanospermum australe. The sequence continues at coordinate 1,763,622 of NSJW01000228.1, read as the reverse complement.
TTGCTTCTCTTGCCGTTGCAGACATCGAGCTAAACAACCCCTCCTCCAATAACCCCCAATCATGGCCGCCAAAACACGATCTTTGATCCTTCTCTTGTTCCCTGTTTTTGACAGTCTCCTCCAACATCAGGTGCTCGCAGGCTACCGGTGGGATTGCCATCTACTGGGGCCAGAACGGCAACGAAGGCACCTTGACCTCCACATGCGACACCGGCAACTATGAGATTGTGCTTCTCTCTTTCCTCAATGTCTTCGGCTGCGGAAGAACCCCTAGTTGGAACTTCGCAGGCCATTGTGGAGACTGGAGCCCTTGTACCAAACTAGAGCCCGAAATCAAACACTGCCAGAACAAAGGTGTCAAAGTGTTCCTTTCCCTCGGAGGAGCCATCGGAACCTACTCCATCTGTTCGCCTCAGGACGCAAAGGTGGTCGCCCAGTACCTCTACGATAACTTTCTCAGTGGTCAATTTGGTCACTAGGAAGTGTCACCTTGGATGGCATTGATTTCGACATCGAAGGAGGTTCAAACCTTTATTGGGATGATCTTGCCAAGGAACTCGACGCTCTCAGACAGCCCAAAAAGTTTTACCTGTCTGCAGCCCCGCAATGTCCCATCCCAGATTACTACCTTGACAAAGCCATCAGAACTGACCTTTTCGATTATATATTTGTTCAGTTCTACAACAACCCTCCATGTCAATACTCATCAGGCAGCACTGCTGCGCTTTTCAGTTCATGGAACCAGTGGACCTCACTGGTTCTACCCAATAACTCCGTGTTCTTGGGGCTACCAGCAACGCCCGATGCTGCTCCAAGTGGGGGTTATATACCACCAGATGTGCTCATTTCTCAGGTACTTCCATACGTACAGCAAGCTTCTAACTATGGAGGAGTTATGCTATGGAGCAGATACTATGACCTTCTAAGTGGTTACAGTAATCAGATTAAGCCCTATGTTGATCCAAAATCTGTATTGCAGTCTGTAACAGTTATTTCTGACGAAATATTTGAGTGCGTATTGACCACTTTGCACCGCCTGTTACCAAACTCTATGCCAAAACGGTAGGGCGCCATCTTGGCCACAATAGTCACCAGGAACCTTAGTCCGTGTATAGACATGCTGCTATGGCTGCTATCTACGTACGGACGTAGCTTATATTGTGGAATATGAGACTTGTTACTTTTGTGGTATCTAGTCAAGCTTTGATTAATTATAACCTATGAAGGTTATAATTAAGCTATGTGTATATGTCTATGCGTGTTGACCGTATGTAGTGGATCTCACTTTGAATAAAAGGTTCCATTTTTATAAACCTATATATATGGTTTAATTAGTAATACATTGTAGAATTTATAATAATATAGATATTTAGAGGACCAGGTCAAGTTTCATTCAAGTCATTCTATATAATTTTTTTAAGTCATTCAACGCTTAATTTTTTTCAAAAATGTTATTTATAACTAAAGTTTTGCACCTCCCTTCTATGATTTTGAGAGAAAAGAGGAGAGAGAAGAGAAGCTGGATTGTGGATAACAATTTGCCAAGTCAGAAATATTGAGAAATAGTATAAAATCCTAGTGTACACGCAAATAATATTTCTGTTATTTTTATCAGCTTACTTGTTTCGAAAATATGTAGCACTATATTGCAAAGAATATTTCGAATATAGGTAACACTATATTTCAAAGAATAGTCATGGCTTTCAACTTGGAGAGCCAGCTAGAAAAAGATCACTCACTGCACAACAATGTTTTTTGCACACATTATACAATTCTTACATTATTTTTTGTGTGTAATATAATAAGTTTTTGTGTAATATAATAAGAGAAACATATATTTCAATATATTTTCTCTGTCTTTTTCTAAATAAGGTGCTGTAAAAAATAGTGTAAATATAATAATGTTGTAAGAATAATTTTCCTTTATGCTTGAAGTTTTGAAGAGGTTATATATGACGTTAAAACAAAAAGCTCCTTCTAGTGGATAAATGCTACATATATGATACCAAGAGAACCGAATATTATAGAAGTTGACATCATTTTGATTATTAAAGAAATTGATATTAATTTAGTTTCTCAATTATTAAAAAATATCATTAATTTAGTCCTTCAATCATATAAATATATCAATTTAGTCGTTATCTATATACAAATAGACGATTTTGATATTATCTTACATGATTCAAAGAATAAATTAATATTAACATTATTTGAAAGTTTAAATTAATCTCGACTTAATATTTAAAGGATTAAATTAAAAGTTTATTTTATGTTTAAAATCTTTACTTTAACTTTTAAGAGATACCAAACTACTCTAAAGAATATCACTATATACCTATAAATTTTTTTTATTTTTAATATTAAAATAATAATACAAATAAAATTTAAAAATATGGATAATATTTTTAAATATATATTTATTTGAGCGTAGGTAGCAATATATAAGGGCAAGATAGGATCGTCCAAAGCTTAAATTATTTTATAAAAGATATATAATTTCAAAATTATCTTCAAATTCCCCACCTACCTGCGCTCAAATTAAAACTCGTGGCCCGCGGAGCATCATTGAAGTGTCATTGAATATGAACAAAGAACATCATCTCAGGCCTTTTTTCTATCATTTCATCGCATACCGTTGATTTATTGAACTTTCAAAGTAACTACTAAAAAGATATCAACAATGCATCTATTTTCCACATATAGACCGTCTGGAAATCCATTACGGGCCATGACAATAGTGCAAAAGAAAATTTAATAGGAATTTACAAAATACCAAACAACAAAAAAGAAAAAAGAAAAGGTTTATATAGAGATGACACAGTCGTTGTACGTGGCCCAAGCACTTTTATTTTTTATAACGTGGCCTTATGATTTGTCTATCCGTGATGAGTTTGTGGCATTGTAATGAATGGCCGCTGAACTTCTCCCAAAAGCAAATTTTGTTTTACTTACTCATTAAATTATTTTTATAAAACATATGTAAAACTAAATCTAATAGTATAAATAACCAGCAATGTTATTTACACAACATTTTTTTACACCATTTTTTTTTAATTTTTAAATAATAAAATAATAAAAACATATATTATAACACATTTTTTTTAATCTTTTTTTCCAAATTAAAATATATAAAAGGATAATATAAAAAATAGGTGCGCATAAAACATTTCTTAAATAACCCAACAACTTCTCATAGTAGTGATGGACTATTATTTTTCCAAAGGCTGTCTACATTTTCTCCCATGCACACATAGAGCTGATTATAATGGAAGTAACTCTATGATTGATGGACTGAACACTTGATAATATTTTTTTATTTATTTTAAATAATTTAATATGTAGTACATATCATAATGTTCAATTTAAGATTTTTATAGTAAGATTTATCACGGTATCAAAGCTCACATGCATAACCCGTACCACCACTATAATAGGCTGCTTCACTTGCCATTGCAGTCATCGAGCTAAACAAGCCCTCCTCCAATAACCCCCCAGTCAAGGCCTCCAAAACACGATCTTTGATCCTTCTGTTCTCCCTGTTTCTGACAGTCTCCTCCAACATCAGGTGCTCGCAGGCTGCCGGTGGGATTGCCATCTACTGGGGCCAGAACGGCAACGAAGGCACTTTGACCTCCACATGCGACACCGGCAACTATGAGATTGTGCTTCTCTCTTTCCTCAATGTCTTCGGCTGCGGAAGAACCCCTAGTTGGAACTTCGCAGGCCATTGTGGAGACTGGAGCCCTTGTACCAAACTAGAGCCCGAAATCAAACACTGCCAGAGCATAGGCGTCCAAGTGTTCCTTTCCCTCGGAGGAGCCGCCGGAGACAACTCCATCTGCTCACCGGAGGATGCAAAGGTGGTCGCCCAGTACCTCTACGATAACTTTCTCAGTGGTCAATTTGGTCCACTAGGAAGTGTCACCTTGGATGGCATTGATTTGGACATCGAAGGAGGTTCAAACCTTTATTGGGATAACCTTGCCGAGGAACTCGACGCTCTCAGACAGCCCAAAAAGTTTTACCTGTCTGCAGCCCCGCAATGTCCCATCCCAGATTACTACGTTGACAAAGCCATCAGAACTGGCCTTTTCGATGATATATTTGTGCAGTTCTACAACAACCCTCCATGTCAATACTCATCTGGCAGCACTGCTGCGCTTTTCAGTTCATGGGACCAGTGGACCTCACTGGTTCTACCCAATAACTCTGTGTTCTTGGGGCTACCGGCATCACCCGAGGCAGCTCCAAGTGGGGGTTATATACCACCAGATGTGCTCATTTCTCAGGTACTTTCATACGTACAGCACGCTTCTAACTATGGGAGGAGTTATGCTGTGGAGCAGATACTATGACCTTCTAAGTGGTTACAGTGATCAGATTAAGCCCTATGTTGATCCAAAATCTGTATTGCAGTCTGTGACAGCAATTTTTTATGCAATATTTGAGTGTGTATCTGTTGCCAAAATCTATGCCTAGCTAGAGTGCCACTATCCTACGTTTGGCTGCTTTGATATGATGAGTTAGGTGCTATTATCCTATAACATCTTTGGGAAAAAGGAAAATAAAAAAAAAAATGTTATGGCCAAGCTTCGGGACTGTAGCACGTTGAGTTGAGCCTTGGAATTTTCTTTTCTTGGTATCTAGCAAAGGTTGCCTTGAAATTCATTGCACTTATGATCTTATCCCGACAAACAAAATCTTTGAAAATTGAAAAATAAAGAAATGTTATGGCCAAAGTTTGAGACCTAGCACGTATAGTTGATGCCAAGGCTTGAAATTTTCTTTTTTTGATAGTAGTATCTGAAAAAGATTTGGAATGTATTGCCCTTATGATCTTGTACCCTGTCACTTTACATATATAGAGATAGGATTAATTTAAGGTTACTTTTTTGCAAGATGTGCATTATTTAATTAACACGCAAAACACTATTTAATTATTTAATGTGGATCGTATTTTGAAGAAATGACCTATATCTTTTGGGGATCTTTTATTGTATTTACAATTCCGTTGTGGATTAGCTTTTTATCTTTAGGTATTATTAACCAGTATTCTCTTTATCACTATTATCTTAAAGAGGAATAGAAGATTGTTTAAAATATATTTAATATTTTTTATTTTAATGAATAATTATTTAAAAAAATATTAAATATCTTTTGAGTTTTTAAATATTAAATAATTTTACCTTTCATTTAATACTTTTTATTTTTAATTCTTTAATCATTCAAGACACTTGTTAACAAAACTTACGTATTTAAAGAAATGATATTTTTATATAATTTTTTTTTTGTTTACATTCTTCACATATGACTTATGTTGATTAATAGTGTTGAAGAAGAAAATATAAAAAAGAGAGAGAAAGAAAAAAAAAATTGATTGAACGTAAAAAATGTAAAAAAATAGATATTAGTACATATATAACATTACCAATCTATTTATCTATATAGTTTGTGACTCAACTTCGTGATTCGTGATGATGCTTACTTTTTAAATATTGACTTTCTAGACTAACACGTTTGTTTCGTTATATTATTTTGAAGGGCGACAAAATCTTCATCTTCATCTTGGAGATGGAGGAAATTGGTCACTATTTGGCCGCGTGTGTTCCATCAAGGAAATGAAAGATGATCCAAGAGCTTCTAGCAGCTTCACTGGCACTACCGGTCAATTTGCATTTTTTTCAATTTATATATATTTAGTTATATATAATAATATTTGAATATATTCATAATTTTTAATATAATTACTTTTATTTTATTTTAAGAAAATAAATGAAATATGTTTATCTTGTCTTTATTAATTTATGATTTTTTAAATTTTTTTTTATTTTTTATCAAAATAATATTTTTCATAATAAATAATGTATTTTTTAAAATTTATTCTTAAAATATTTTATTCTCATAAATTGATAGATTGGGATATTATGTGTTAGACGAAAGTTTACAAATAGAAGGAGTACTTTTGAATGTGATTTGTAAAAAAAAATATATTTATAAGAGAAATAACAATTATGAATGATGAGAGAAAATAATTATAATTGATGAAGAAAAGTAGAGAATGTGGGATATAGATATATAATAATATATCACAATTTTATTCCTTTATATAACTATGCTTAAATTAATTTTTAATGACAAAATGGGAAAACTAAAAATTTTGAAATCAAGAGAGGACAATCCCTTTTATATATAGGATAGATAACTATGCTTAAATTAATTTTTAATGATAAAATAGGAAACTAAAATTTTGAGACCATATAAATTATATATTATTATCAATCTCCGACGAAAGGATTATTATATATGTGGTTGTTCTGAATTAGATTCCAAAGGATGCATCATATTTGAAAAACTCATTTTTAGAACTATGGATTTGATCTTTTTCCTTATCTTTACGATGCAGCAATGAATTGCAATTGCAAGGGAACAACCTAAAATTGAACCCATACACGATCAAAAACTAAAGAAATATAATCCATATTAATCAGACTGATGTCAAAATCCTTGCACGTGTCATTGAGAACATCAATTTCATTGTCAGAGAAAGAAATTCAAGAGGCGAACTCGTATTTCCTGTAGCTCAACGCCCTAGGAGTTGCCCCAAATTCTAAAATGACTAACATGCAAAATGAAATACAATAACTTTCAGTTTGAGGGTTGTCCCTTTTTTTTCTTTTTTTTTTATTTTAAATTTCTTTTGCTGCTTTTTTGGTTTTTTTCTCTTCAAAATTCTTTTGCAGCTCCCTTTTTTTTTTTTTTCCGGGGCTGGGGATTAAGATTCATCCCCTATTTAGAATCGATCCTAAGTACGGTTATCTCAAAGCTCAAAGCCTTGTCCACTGCTCTATTAGCCTGACCGCTCTACTTTTGCTGCGTTAAGTTTGAGGGCTGTCCTCGGCCATAGAAAGATGCACCCAAGTGTGATGGATTTTTGTTTTCGTTCTAAGTATTATGGATTGAAAATGGGTTTGTAATACAATACAACATCAATGAAAAGCTAAAAAGTTTGCTCAAAGGTGATCTCTTTCGGCCTATTTCTTCCTTGTTTTTTCCTACCAATTTGAGAGGGGCGGAAAAGGTTTACATTTATTAGCAAAAGTTGTAGAAAATGTTGACGTATGTTGTTATCAATTTTAATAAGAGAAGGGCTGGGGCAGTGTCATGACATTAACAATGCACCATGTAGTTATATTTTGACTAATATATATTACTCCAAATGTGGTGGAATATGATTGAGAAAATGCCAAAGCCATCTTGCTATTTTAGAATGTTGTTAGTCTTAATGATTCCATAGAAGATGAAGGCAAGCAACTCACAAATCTTAAGGCCCAATGGTTCTTAAACATAATTCAAAGATAGATAAGGAGAAAAAAGAAGAAAGCAAAAAAACAATGCATATGATTGTAGATCTGATAGACCTGGTATGTGATGACACGCTGGCCATGAAATTGAACAATCCCACATCCGCAACAGCTCCGGTTAGTGATTTCTTCAAGCTCTTGCTCACTCAAGCTAAGACGTTTGACTTGACCGTGATTAACAAGCCAGTTTTCTAACTCAACTTTTGGCTTCCTTGCATGAATGGAAATCAAATTTCTATACCCAAGACACCTATAGAAATGTTGAGTATAAAAACAATTGAAGTAAGAAAAAAAGAAAAAGAAAACCCAAAATAATCCCACAAAACCCAAACATTATTTTAGTCAAATTTAAAGGAAGCAGGAAAAGAATGAATTAGGAAAAGACTTTCCCACCTTTACTGCTAGTCCAAATATTTTCCTTCCTAATATGCATCAAAGAAAATTCATTAACAAATGAATGGAAGGCACTGCATGGTGTTCCTCCTCTTCAACCAAATACCCTCCTCTACAGTACTTTTTGTGAGTATGCTCTTGGTTTTCGTTATCTACAGTTTTGTGATTTTGCTGTTGCTATTTTTCTTTTACTAGACCGTGACTTTTGTTCTCTCCACTTGCTAGGTGAAGCTTTCCTAATTTTTTTAGTGAAGATTTATTTTTTTTATCACATTAGCGTTGTTTCTAATCATTCTTGTGATAAAAATATAAGCATATAATCTTATAAGTTATAATTGTTTTATATATTACAAGTCAAAATATCTTACCATACAAGACATGCTACGTTACGAAATATAAAAATTAAAAAATTGACACATGCTATGATACACGCTTAGAGAACTATGATGTTTACACATCTTATAAATAAGAGAAAAAATAATCAATTTAATATCCAAAATACTATATATTAAATTCAATAGAAATAATTTGTTGAAGAGTTGCATACCTGCCAAAAATAAATCATCTTTAGTATATAAGTTAATATCAGCAAAAGGAACAAAACTAAACCCATACAAAGGAATAGTTGTTTCCTCCAATTCAGTGACAGTACTCTTTGCATGAAAATTCAGACTATAAATGGCGAGTAGGCTTATATTTTTTTTATCATTAGGAATTACATCAAAGAATGTTAACTTATACACATGTCCCTCCTGTAACTTATCACCAAAAATATAAAATAGAGAATTTCTCATAGAAGCCTAAGCCATAACTCCTTGTAAACCAAGTAAAAATAGATAAATCAGATTTCATCATTAATAGAACAATATATTTATTGTTATATATAACAAAATAACAATTTTTGTATAATTATTATCTTTTCATCCATCAAAATAATTTCTTTTGTTGCATATCTGAAGTTGATTTGATCCCGTTAAACATATTATCCTAACTTTAAACTTCCAATCTTCACATCATAAGAATCAAATTATCAGAGTGGTGAAATTCATCTGTCATCTAAAATTAGGGTTGGCAATTAGATCAATTAATTTATAATTTATCTAACTCATTCATATCTAAATCAGTTCCAATATATCCAATTATAATAATAGATTAAATGGATTTAATTAGTTTTAGTTAATGAATGGTTAATGAGATTAACCAAAATATTTATTAGATATCTAATTGATATTCATATTGTTTAGAGAATATGATATATTTAGACATAAGATAAATTTAAATGCATCTAGTTGAGGATGAATAGATTAAATATTTATCTATTAAAATTGATCAATAGATGGACTAAATATTTATATTTTAAAATAGGTCATAAATATATTAGATGGTTTTAACAATTTTTTTTATCTTAAATAGATTATTAGTTTATTTTTTATCCATCATTTATTAATTCAGTCCAAAATTCATCAAATCCATCCAATTGCAACTCCTGTGTAAAACATTGAAATTCATGTGAGGGATTTACATATAAAGAAAAAAATGGGAATTTAAATATCAAAAACATACATGTAAACTTGTTGAATACCATGAGAACTCTCAATTTGAAGCAATGGTGATTACAGAAAAAGGATATTATGTGAGGGAGTCTATCACCAAATTAGATATAAAAATCTTGAGGATAATTTTTGGAATAGTTTTTAAATTATCATAATAATGATGTGATAAGCTAAGCAAATTGAGAGTGGACTTGAGCAGATTAAAATAAAAATTCTAAAGATATCATGAAGATAACATGCAATAATTAAGGTAGATATCATGAAAGTAACAGGTAATAAGGCAACTAACAGGGGATTAAATTTTTCCTTCACAAATGGCATTGTTTTCAAGAAAACTACCATAGTACCATGAATGGTTAGAGAAAAATATAATCCCAAGAAATTAATCACTCCGAAAAGGCTCAAGTATAGGCCCATATCATCCTAGGCAGTGTATAAAAAACAAAGTGAATGTCAACCACTTAAATTGTACGACAAGTTATTTTTTTGTTTTTTCGTTTTGATGGATGAGTTATTTTTAATATCACATAATGTTATTGAAACTTTGTAGTTTTGGTATAGCACGGATGAGTGTTAACTGCAACTTCTACATGCTTGGTTTGTGACGTTGCTATTGATATATGCTCGATTTCAACTATTTATTGCGCAAGAATCTCTTGTTTCCTCGATGCCCTAGAGAAATATATATTCTATATGAATGAGTAGCCTAGAGATCTTCATGTCATCCACGTATATGGCCATTCCATTGTTATTGAACTCGACCAATCTTGAATGTGGACAACATTTGTATTATGAGTAATGCTAGATAGCTAAAAAAATAATTAAAATTTTTAACAGAATTAAGTCATAATTAAGAAGGATTGTTAGATGAAATTAAGTGATAAAGATCATTTATGTATCCAAAAGTTAACAAACATGTTAAATCACTCTATCAAAAATTCTGATAAGAAAATTCTAATTATATAGTATTCTTCTTGTATTATATTTCATAGCCAATTGTGTCTTGCAAGTATCTAAGTATTCTTTTTGGCTGCTTCATAGTGTATTTGACTCAAACTTTGCATGAATCTTAAAGTAAACTTGTTGTAGAGATGATGTGCGGTATAATTGCTTTGAGGTAGAGTAAACTTCTAAGTAGGCTTATGTATTTTGAGGCATAAGCCTTGGACAATCTATCTTCTTTTTTTAGTTTTTCATTTGTAGGGATGGCGTTGCCACAACTTTATTTGCGCTCATCTTAAGTCTTCTAATTGAGTGCTACAAAAGAGAAAGATAACGAAGGAGAAAAACAAATTATAACTAAATATTCATCTTGTATTTTTTTTTTCAGATATTGGTTTTTATATTTTTACTCATTTAAATTTTAGTTTCTATCACGTTAATGTAATTATCCTTATATTTTTAACTCATTTGTGTTTTAGTCCTTATGGTTTCTATTCATTAAAGTATTAATCCTTATTTTTTATGAAAAATTAATCTATATAATTTTTAATTATTAAAATATTAATCTCTTGTAGATCAAAATTTAAATAAGTGAAAATATAAAAATCAATATCTAAAAAATAAATTGTAAGGATCAAAATATAAATTGGGTGAAACTATGGAGAATAATTGTTTATTTTAACTAAAAGAAAATAAACAAATTTCATGAAAGTCTCTAAGAAAACATTTTAAATTCCTATATTTTTTAAGTTCCTTACATACTCAGATATTGTTATCTATCTGACATGTACATACTATTGAATAATCAATAATAATTTAAAAATAATAATAACTAGCAAATATAAAATGCCTCTCAATTCTATTTTAATTTGTATAAATATTTTTTTGGCAACTAATATAATTAATTTATAAATTAATTATTTATTAATTTTTTATATGTATAAATTAATTATTTTAATGAAAATTAAAATAACTTCCTATCACTTTGAGATGTTCTTAAATTTTAAAAATAACTTCTTATAACTTTCTTTATAATTTTAGTTGATATCTTTATCCTTATTTTAATTTGTAGAACATTGAATAATAAGGATATTTTAGGAAAATACAACATTGGATATCAAAAAGGGAAATCTTCTTTATCATAGTAAGTATAAATAATACATTAAAATTAAAATAGCATACAACAACCTGGAATCACATTGCCAAATTTATTTCAGTTTGATAATTATAAAAGCAAGCTAGACAACTAGAATTATTTTTACAAAATATTTACCAAAATGAGTTGACATACTTATTGACATTTAGATAAATGAGTGATCTCTATCATTTTATCTTATTTAACAACCCATTAACACCACTCATAATTATAAAGGATGTTTGTAAATTATTCGACAAAGTTAAAATTCTAAACCTATTGAAAAAAAAGAAGTCCTGTTCAAATATGAATGGGACATAATCTATAAATGGAGGTTTTTCGAGTACTCATCATTATTTGTGAGGTACCGGTGCCCTAACTTCGCCTAAAAATTTAGACACATGAACATGTTTTACCAAATATACATTAAGTACCAATTCAAATTAAGAGTAGCAAATGAATAGATTGGATGCGCTGTGAATTGAATCATTAATAAATGGATAAAAAATAAATTAATAATTAATTTATGATACATTAAAAATTCATCAAGATCATCAAATCTATTCATGATTTGTTTTAATGATAGATTGAATTCATCCATTTTCAACTAGATGCAACTAGATTGCTCTTATGTTCAAATACATTTTATTCCACAAATTATATAGATTTTTATTAGATATCTAATAAATATTTTGGTTGATTTATTAACCATCCATTAACTAAAACTAATCAAATTCATTCAATCTCTTAAATTTATTATTATAATTGGATAAATTTAATTTGATTTAGATATGAATGAATTGGATAAATCATGAATTAATGGATTTAATTGCCACCCTAATCCAAATTAAGATGTTATTTTTCTTTTGCCTATTCAAGCTTTTTGACTGTCACTACTTCCCATTATCCAAATGCTCTATCCAGTGGAAAATCAATAAAACATAGAAATCTTGCAATTTGCACGCCAAATTTAAACAAGACGAATGTAAATTTTTGAAACATAATACCCAAAAAAAAAAAAAGAAGGTCAAAACATGGCTCGAATAATATCTACTTCATCTTCATCAACAAAATTGCAGTCTGCCAAATTCTTGAACTATCAACTGGTTCTATTTCACAATGATAAACCCACTTCTCTATGTCAAGGGTTTATTAATTTTCTAAATATTAACATAAGCTTCATCGAAAGTCATTCCAACTCTTCCCTTGACAACCATTTCTTTTTTTCATTTACCATGAATTATCAGTGTATGAATTTGCTTAATTTGTTGTCTTTTCTGTTGGCAACTTGGATAGGTGTAGGTTTTTTTTTTTGGTTCTTCGGATAGGTGTGGCTTGATGGCCGTAACTTTAAGTAGTCGTACAATGTGAGAGTTATAAGTGGGCTTAGGTTCATTTGGGGTTTCACTGCACGTGCACGCAAAGGGCTGTTACACAAGAAAAATTTTAAAGTATTATCATAATACTACATTCAATGGATGGAGTTTAACTCAATGTTATATATAATATTTTATATTTAATATAATTACTTAAACAATTATGTTATCAACTTATTATAATTTTAGTAGATTGGGATATAGTACTCTCGGAGTATATAAAAACTTCTTAAACAAGAGTTCAGGTTTGATTAAGCCTCTAGTTTTATTTGGTTGTCCTTATACGTGGCAAAATGGATGATTTAGATGTGTTTTGGATTGGATTATAATAGATAGGTCAAAAATAAATTACTAATCTATTAAAGATCTACTAAAAATTTACTAAAAAAATTCAATCCATTTATAATCTATTAAGTGAATAATTATCTAATCTATCTATTAATTTATTTTAATATATGGATATTTAACTCATTCATTTAAAATTATTATTTTAAATTTTCTTTCCCTTTGCCCGTCAGCCCTCCTCCTCTTCTTCCTTCTCCTCTTCTCTCTCTCTCTCTCTCTCTCTCTCTCTCTCTCCATATATATATACACACACACACACACATATACATACATACATTGCAACATATGTAGCAGTGGCGTTAGCGTTAATTATATCACAAATGAAAATGAAAAGTGCCAAAAAAAAAATCCATTGGATGATAAAATAGCAGTGGGTTTTTTTAGAAGAGCGTTTGATTTTTGTAGTAATTTTTAGAGAATCAAAATAAATATAAAGTATTCTTCTTTTTTTTGTTAGTTTAAATTTTATTCGTTGTCAACGTAAAATTTAAAAAAAAAAAAACTAAGTGGCATGAAATTTTTCAATCGATCGAAACACACACGAATGCAATCAAGAAGGTTGAATTAATCAATTTTTTCCATGTGGTCCCCACCACAATCAAATATCAAATAGTTGTTGTTGGCTTGTTGTTTCCAGTGTGAAAAGTTTGTGCTATATAGCAGAATACATAACCTTTTATATATTTAAATAAAAAAGTATCATATTAATTATTGTAATAATTTTTTTTTCACTCCATTGAACGTTTTTATTATTTTATTAAACATATAACATCATATGTTTTAGTGAAAGTGTGAAATCTATTACTCTATTAACAATGGAGAAGATAGTCCGGCCAAGTTGGGTCACACACTTTTGCTCACAGCCTCTGTTAAATTTGGTCCACTGGTTTTGAAATGTATTCGGTGGATCCGAGTAAAATATAAAATTGGATATTTAATAGATATATTTAGTCTATTAAATTATTTATTAATTATCTATTAATTAAAATTAATTTAACTTAATTTATTTATTAAATTTATTATTTTAATTAAATAAATTAAATTGAATTTAAATATGAATAAATTAGATGATTGGTAGATTATTGCTTCAATTTGTCATCCCTTGTTCTAGATGGTTTAACTTCTATACTTCTTTTTGGGCCCTGACAATAGTAGAGAGAAATTAATTATATTACATATTGAAAAATTAAGAGGAAGACAGGTTAAACTCTATTTTTAGGAGAAAGCAATAGGGGTTAGTGCCTAAAGATTGAGCTCTGCAAGTTAGTTACAAAATAAGCGAGTTTACCCTATTTTAAATTTTAAACAGAATTGCTTAGGTTTTAAGATCAATGGTGGACTGATGGCCTTGGGTATAGATTCGATGTTTCTTTTAATTTTGAACAATGGGGGATCGGAAAGAAAGAATAAGTTGGTTTGCTTACGATAAATAAGAGTGCTCTGTTTCATCTCTTAAACAAGAATATCAATGTAATGTACAGGCTTCAAAATATGAGGTAACGTGTGTACTGTGTAATAGGGCACGCATGTGAGTAGGAAGAATGACTAAGCTTTTGAATCATTAAAATTATAAATGAATTTAATTAAATTGAGTTGAAGTAAATTAACTTGAATGGAAAATCAATTTTTATATTTGAAACTCATTTTAAAAATTATAATTTAAATTAACTTCAAAATTATTTTTATATTTAAAATACACTAAAAAAATTGATTTTATTTTATTTTAAAAAATATATATTCTTACCTTTATAATGATATAATTATTATACTTCTATTAAGGATATAATAGTATATTTATATAAAATTCATTAAAATCCACTTAAATCCTCTCATTTTTAAAAAGATTTCTAAACCAACATTAAGTAAAATATATCAGATTTCCATAGATTTTCAAAATATATTAATTTCCATTTTAGAATTTTTCAAATAAAAATTTAATTTACAATTAAAATTAAATCTTAAAATGTATTATTCCAAACACACCATCTGTGTTTTCCAGCCTATCATTGAATCATGTTTCTTCCTTTATTCTTTACATCTCGACACTCCTACGAATAATTTGGTTGCACCATTTTGAATTAAAGGAAATTACATGTATAGAATTATAATTACCAAGATATATGTACAGTAGTACACCGGATGGGTCGGTTACCGGTGATTACGAGACAACAGCAATCCTTGAAATCATCACCTCCCAACCAATTGTCTTGTGACATCTAAGCAAGGTATCGGTACCCTGTAAATAAAATGGATACCAAAGGAATTCCCTCTAAAATTAAACCTGTAAAACCGCCATTCAACCCATTAATGCAAACTGCTGCATGCAAAATTTTGAAAAGGAAATGACTGGATGGAAAAAAAAATGCAAAGTCCTGTTTCAAATTTAATGGGAGGAGGGTATACCAATCCCTTGTTACATATGCCATTGCCCCCTACTACTAGTAAAATTTCATATCCTTTAAATCATTAGCATGCATAAATCTAAGAATAAATGCTCCATTCACCAAAAAAATTTAAAAAATAATAATAATAATAATGCTCCAGTAAAACATAGATCCCCTTAGTATACATACATATATATATATATATGTTTGGGAGACTATGAACTCACACAAGAA
Organism: Castanospermum australe; assembly: GCA_019955255.1. NCBI lineage: Eukaryota > Viridiplantae > Streptophyta > Magnoliopsida > Fabales > Fabaceae > Castanospermum > Castanospermum australe. The sequence goes on along the minus strand of NSJW01000228.1, from coordinate 1,747,899 downwards.
CTCAAATGAACTATACAGGCAATCTGAGGCAGCAATGACAATCACCCTCTTATTAAAGTAGTTGCAATAGCCCATAGATATAGGGGGTAACTCCTTTTACTCACACAAGAAATCAAATGAACTATACAGGCAATCTGAGGCAGCAATGACAATCACCCTCTTACTAAAGTAGTTGCAATAGCCCATAGATATAGGGGGTAACTCCTTTTTCATTTCCTTGAATGCTTCATAAAGGTAGGAAGGTACATTCAGCCACCAAATACAACCTGGTGAACTACCACTGGAGTGAGAAGAGCAACCAATCCACAACAATGCTATTAACCTCTAAATAATATGATGCACGAGTTAAACAGGCCTACCGCATCGACACGTTCACCGCTTGGTTTCATTCATGTTTTTTCCCTCAAAAAATTCACCCAACATCCGATCTAGATCTTCTGCTGTGTATTTGATGTACTTCTGAGGATTCTTGCCGTTCTCAACTAGAGGCCTGTAACACACAAGGCTCCCAATTATACATCATAAAGAAAAAATAGCTCATACCAAAGGCAAAAACACAAGGTATCAAATGCAAATGTATCAACCCTTGAGTTGTTAAAGCCTAAAAGGAGTGAATCAGTAACTAGATAGAATTGTCATAAGCATAGTTGTCAAATCGTGAATCGTATCGTGAATCGTTTTTTTAATTTTTGAATCGTGAATCGTAACGTATTGTACGATTCATAAACACATTACTAAAATACTTAAATACACATGATTCCATATTAGAACATGGACATAATACTCAGGAGTCTCAAATACATACTTAAATTATAAGTCATTACTCATTATAGTCATAAGTAAGCTTATAAGCCATAATTTCAAATCTTCAATCAACATAAACCATTTCATATTGATGCCAAAAAGATTCTAAATTTCTAATTAGTAGTTATTAAATAATCTAATATCCTCTTATTCAAATATCCTCCAATTCAGGCATATCATCAAAGTTATCATCATGACCAACTTGGGTGTCATCATCAACTACAACGGTCCTTTCATCTTATCTTCTTCGTCTTCATTTTCACTACTACTATCATCTCCAATGTCTTCAAATTCAGCAACTTGCATGGGTTTTTTTTCCCTTGTCCTTCTTGCCCACTGCATTAAGGATTTCTGGCCGACGCAGAGAGCATGCACTGGCATATGTTCTGCAATCGTGCGTTCTGAGAGCACTGCGCGTCGTGCGTTTTGAGAGAAAAACGAATGGAGAGTTGTGCGTTCTGCAGTCTGCGTGCGTTCTGAGAGAACCAAACGGAGCAGAGAGAGAACTAAACGGAGCAGAAAAACAAGCTCTGCGAAGTGCAAACATTTACGAAAAGAGCAGAGAGTTGCAGAGAGTTTGCGTGTTTGTGAGAAAAACGACAGAAGCAGAGCGTTTGCGTGTTTGTGAGAAAAACGACAGAAGCAGAGCGTTTGCGTGTAGTAGAGAGTTTGCGTGTTTGAGAGAAAAACGAACGGAGTAGAGAGAGAACGGGAAACGTCTGATTTTGCAAAAAAAAAAAAAAAAAAAAAAGACGAAATGAATCGCAGAAGCCACAATTCGAATCAGTGATACAGAATCGCACCGATTCAGGCGATTCTGACACAATTCAAAGCCAGACACAATTTAGCTTCCGATTCGAATCGTGGGCAGCATGAATCGAATCGCATCGCACGATTCGAATCGCAATTCGATTCGCACGATTCGAATCATAAACAGAGGTCAGAAGGGTTAATTTGACAATAAGAAAAGTTGAATAGGGGAAATGCTTATCACACCTCACCTTCAAAGGCTGAAGCCGGTGCTAGTTGAGCTACAAGCTCATTGGTGTACCTCCTTAAAATTTACATCCAAATCAATTTCAATGCTCAGAGTGCAAAGCCTTACATTTTAACCCAATCATGTTTCATAAACATACTTTGACTGCCTCGAACTTGAAGTTTTTTTTTGAGATCCCCTTGAAGATTTAAATACACTGGAACTGTTAATAATTTAGTTAAAAATGACAATGGAGAAGTCATCTGCTAAGCCTGTGATAATTTTCTTTCGCAAAGATTCACCAACGGAGTACATAGCCTTTCCCAGTTCTTTGTTTTCTAGTGTTTAGGACCAGAATTTATAGCATCTCTTATTGTTCTTCTTTTCACAGTTTACACACAATGCACAATTTCCCCTACTAGTATGTTTTAGAAGACAAAGCTCAATGCATCTCTGTCAATTCCATGTGATTTAGGTGAAAAAATGATTAATTGCAACGTTTGTGAATATTTAAGGGGCTATAGTGTTTGCTTTTAAACTTGATGGGTGTAAATTGTAAGATTTTAAAAATTGGTGCACTAAAGTTTATTTGTGCAAAACTTCAAAGGGGGTAAAGTATAATTTTTACCTTATATTTTAATCAGGAAAGACAAGTTATCTTCCCATTTTTAAAATTTTCAAAATTCAAATTATTATAATAGCTTTCAACTTGATTTGATATTATATATGTAATTTGGTCTCAAAGGGGAAAAGGTCATCATTTCACATCTATAAGTACTGATCCCCAACCCAAATACAAATATAGATAAACTGAGTAATCATGTAATCAAGTATGCAGTTAATTAAAATGAGGAAACATACGCAAAACGTTTCACGAATGATCTATAGGCAGGCAACAAGACTTCAGCAACTGCAAGCCTAAGAGACTCTCGCAACTCAGTGTCCGGAACTGTCCATTGAGATTGTTTCTGATGAAGTTCCTCAAACATAATATTGAAATTCTTCAACCTGCGAACACAGTACACATTGATATGTCAAAAAAAAGACAAAATACTTTCCCTGAAAGAAAGTCATTAAAGAAGCAATTGAAAGGCTACCTGTCTTTAACAATTGCTCTTGAAGCACCACTACTACTTCCACTATCACCACCAGCAGTACCACCCCCACCACCAGATGAGGTGAGGCCCTGAATAGACAGGCACTGAAGAATCTGCCATAGGAAAGAATCAAAATTCAGAAATGGCATGGTACCATCTGAAATAATTAAAAATCAATGTAGGGAATGACTCTTTGCAGCCAAATGATTGCACAAAGATCACACAAAAGACAAATATAGAGTAATATGTACCAGAAAGGAAGACATTACTTCTCAACACAGAAAAGAGAAATACAGAGGCTCTCACCGAATAATAATAATAATAAAAATCATCATCATCATACATACACACGCACAAAAGAAATATGAAAAAATCAATGATGTAGCAAAGCCGCCCAATCTCTCTCCACATCAGAAAAGGCAGCTTCCTTGAAACAGCAATAAGCAGAACACCAAAGAGTAGCTATAAGCAATAAATTGTTCCATAAAAAGTTCAATGAAACAGAGACAATAACGTAGAATAGGAACAAGGAACCGAGGAACAATCTTAAGATAATAAAATATTCTCAATATTAAATAATGAATAAGAAGTTAGCATCCCTAAGTCAGATAATATGCCATATATAGGTGACTCAAAGGACCCTAAAGCTACTAAGACAAGCAACCCAAACTTAAGACTCAAGTAATCATAATCTATAATAGGAAATAAAGCCACAATCTAACTAGGGATAATATATCCCAAGATCCAAACAACTACACCATAAATTCCCAAATTATTTATAATTAATCCCTAAATCCCCAATTACAAACCTTAATTCCCAATTTACAATTATAAGTTACTACAATAATTAAAAAAAATAGACTAAAATCCTATTTTGCTCTCTGACTAATGAGCTAGCTCTCAATTTAGACCCTGACAAGCAACATTTCTCAATGTAGATCCAAAAAGAAAAAATTTGTATATGTTGGTCCCTCCTTCAATACACTGGTTACCCACTTGATAGACTTGTCCACATAGATTGTTAAATGTGACGAGGCACTGTTAAGTGACATCATGGATGGGAAAAAAGTGCCATCAAAAGCACAAAATGGTGTAGTTTTATTTTATCTTTTGTTGGCTTCACTTAAAATGGTACCATTTAAATTTTAAAAAAAGAGAAAAAAAGACTGCTTCGTTTTGTATTTTTGATAGTGAGGTTGTCTAGCACACAATCTACAGTGTTAGTTATTAGTGCAACATCACATTTAACAGTTCATTTGACAAGTCTGTCAAGTTGTTAAACTGTGAATTGATGGAGGGATCAATATGAAGTGATTTTTTTTCTATTAGGGACTAGATTAAGAAATTTTGACTGTGAAGGACTAAATTGAGAACGAGCTCATCATTCAAATACCAAAATAGAGTTCTAGTTTAAACATTATTATCCCCTAATACCACATTATTCTCCCTGTGACGGAGAAAACTTGTCCTTGAGTTTTGAAATGGAGAAGTAGTAGTAAAACACAATGGGCTAGGAGACTGACCACATCCTAGATTTTGGGTCTTGGTTTGTTCAACATCTTATTGGTATACCCACAAATAATACCTCTTGAAAGATTATATGTACATTGTTAGGCCCCCCATTAGGAAGGTATACCACAGGAAGAAGTTTAGAGGCAGGGGGGACGACCACCCGTGGAAATTGCTGAGAAGAAGGAAGCAGTGGAACCACCACTCGTGGGGAATCATGCTGGAGGGCAAGCCAATCATTGCTTGGATAACAGAATGCCTACGTGGCTAGGGAAGAGAGAAAATAAGGAGGAAACAAGTGGGGGCAGAGATATAGAAGGGAAAGGGAGCTAAGAAGAGGACAAGCAAGAATTGAGAAGTGGGCAAGGTGTGGAGGTTGCAATCCCCTCGAATTGATTGCACTATCTTTCTGTGTTTCAGTGTATTTCCTTTTTTTTCTTGTTACTTGTAAATGTACCAGCACTGAATCATTATCAGAGCTGTGTTGAGGAGAGTAGATTCCGGTGAATTAATACATATTTGATACTTTATCATTCTCTGGTTATTGGTTTCCTAACAAACTGGTATCAGAGCTCCCGATTGAAGGAGCTGTGGATGGTGAGGTCTAGGATGGAGGCTCGTGTAGAGGCATTGGAGAAGCGGATGGTGCATATGAGGAAAGACTTTGACAGATGGAGGATGGAGTCACAAGAGGACAGGGAGATGAGGGAAACTCGTTGGGCTAAAATGGAGGATACCCAACAAGAGATACTGCAATGGCTCAAAGGGAAGGGTCTCGTACAACCCAGGAGACAGGCCAACGCAAAAACAGAGGATGGAGGGGAGGAAGGCTTGCATAGAGGAGCCAGCTCCAGTGAAACAGTCACAGGGCCCAATCGAAATCCACAAACGGAAGACAGGGGAAGAAGGCTGGAGATTCCTTTATTCACAGGAGATGACACTTTCGGCTGGGTAAACAAGATTGAGAGATATTTTCAGGTGAATTCTCTGGGGGATGCCGAGAAGTTAGACGCAGTGATGGTGGCCATGGATGGAAAGGTGCTGAACTAGTACGCGTGGTGGGAGACGCGCAACCCGCGAGCAACATGGGCGGACTTCAAATAGGCAGTGGTGCGGAGGTTTCAGTCATCCCTAGCCCAGAATCCGTATGAGCTGCTCTTGGGTCTCTAACCAGTCGGGAACGGTTATGGAATTTAGGGAGCAGTTTAAGCTCCTCACGGTACCTCTCGTGATGGCTGACAAAGACATGTTAAAAGGGATATTCCTTAACGTCTTGAAGGAGAAGGTGAGAGCAGAGGTCAAGCTCCACCGACTGGGGACACTATCAGAGCTGATGGACTTGGCCCAGCTTGTGGAAGAAAGCAATTGGGCAGTAGGAAGAGGGAGAGTTGGGCTTAGCTTAAAAGGGACCAGCAAGTCTTATTTTTCTAGCAGGTCTGCTACTGTAGAAGTTGGGCCCAGGCCCAATTTAAATTATGAGACTGGTAAACAAGGAACTTTATATTCAACAACTACCTCAAAAACTAGTATAACGGGGCAGAAAGCAGGGGAACATCGTACTGTAGAAAGGAATAGTTACACTAGAAGGGGAAGTGGGTTTAAAAGGCTCACTGAAGCTGAAATGTAGGAGAAAAGGAGGAAGGGGTTGTGTTTTAGGTGGGATGAAAAGTTCGATCCTGAGCACATTTGCAAAATTAAACAATTAAATATATTATTGGTGGACATTGAGGAGGAGTTAGAGGGGGAACCAACGGAGGGACTTAAGGAGGAAGGGGAATAAATAGAAAAGGACAGGGCACTACAACTTTCCATGAACAGTATTATGGGAATGACTTCGAAGAAATCACTCAAACTATGGGGTGAGATACAAGGAAGGAGGATGATTGTGCTAATCGATTGTGGAGCTTCAAGTAATTTTATGATGATAGGAGACCAGTGAATGAACTTCACCTATCCATTGCTGAAACTCCTGAGTATGTGGTGGAAGTTGGTGATGGACCTCAGATTAGATGCAAGGGAGTGAAGATGAAAGTGCAGGGGCTGGACATTACTACTGACTTCTTTTTATTTGAGTTCGTTGGAGCGGATGTGGTACTAGGATCTGATTGGCTAGAAGAGTTAGGAGATATCGAAGCCAATTTCAAGGAACTGACAATGAAATTTATGTCAGAAGGGAAAGTAATCACATTACAAGAGGATTCTTCACTGTCCCAATCAACAGCTTCATTTAAGTCCATGGTCAAAGCCTTGCAGAATGATGAAGGGTTCTATGTGGAGTATGCCATTAAGGAGGGGGATCAGCAGGTAGATAACGCTGAGTGGGAGGAGTTAAAGCATGTTTTGGAGGAATTTAAGGATTTCTTCAAGGAGCCTCAAGGTCTACCACCTTCCAGAGTGCAGGACCATGCTATAAGGTTGAAAGACGGCGCTCCAATACCTAATATAAGACCCTATAGATATCCACATTATCATAAAAAATGAAATAGAGAAAGTGGTGGTAGAATGCTCTTAGCTGGGATTACAAGACCCAGTACCGGTCCATTTTCCAGTCCTATCATACTGGTTAGGAAGAAGGATGGGGGCTGGCGATTTTGTGCCAACTATAGGGCCTTGAACAAGGTGATTGTCCTGGATAAATTTCCCATTCCAGCCATAGATGAATTGCTTGATGAACTCGGGGGTGCTGTTATCTTTTCTAAGATGGACTTAAAATCCAGGTATCACCAAAAGCAGAGTTAGGGTGGAAGATGTCCCTAAAACGACATTTCACACTCATGAATGGCACTAAGTTTTTGGTAATGCCCTTGAGGAGATTTGTGTTGGTGTTCTTTGATGACATACTTATATACAGCACTAATAAACAGACGCATTTGATGCACTTGAAACTGGTGTTGCAACAGTTAAGAGAAAATAAGTTGTTATTGAACAAAAAGAAATGTAGTTTTGGGCAGTCCAAGTTGGAGTACTTGGGTCACATCATCTCAGCTGAAGGGGTTCAAGCTGATCCAAAGAGAGTGGAAGGCATGACCAACTGGCCAAGACCAAAGGATGTCAAGGGACTCCGAGGATTCTTGGGGTTAACTGGGTACTACAGACGGTTTGTTAAAGATTATGGCAAGATAGCTCGGCCTTTAACTCAATTATTGAAGAAGGATGGATTTGCGTGGAATGAAGAAGCTCAGCAAGCTTTTAAATTGCTGAAATCAGCCATGGTAACCTTACCTGTGCTTGCGCTACCTGATTTTAAAAAGACTTTTGTTGTGGAAACAGGTGCATCAGGGAAAGGCTTGGGGGCTGTTCTCATGCAAGAAGAAGGCCTATTGCCTACCTCAGCCAAGGTTATCTAGCACGGCACAAAATAAATCCGAATATGAAAGGCAATTGACGGCAGTGGTTTTAGCAGTGAAGAACTAGAGGCATTACTTAATGGGGAGACATTTTGTGATCAGAACCGATCAGAAAAAGTTTGAAATACTTAACTGAGCAGCGACATATGGGAGAAGAACAGCAGAAGTGGACCTCTAAATTGTTGGGGTTTGACTTTGAAGTGCAATAGAAACCAGGAAGAGAGAATAAAGCCACTGATGCTTTGTCTAGAAGGATGGATTTCTGTGCTATTTCCACTTTCCATATTGCCGATTCTGAGTTGTGGGCAGAAGAACTACAGGCTGACAGCAAACTAAAAGCTATCCTACAAGACTTGGTGGTGGATAAAGACTATCATTCGAGCTATCTTAGGAAACTGCTTATACTACAGGGGGAGATTAGTTTTACCAAGGAATTCCGCAACGATACCTACCATCCTCCATGAATTCCATGCTACCCCTTTTGGAGGTCATTCTGGTTTTTCAAGAACCTATAAGAAGATAATTGGCCTGCTGTACTGGGAGGGAATGAAAGGAGACATCAAGAGTTTCGTAGCAGTTTGTGATACTTGTCAATGGAATAAATATCAGGCTTTATCCCCTACTGGCCTGCCGTAGCCGCTGCCAATCCCAACTCAAGTGTGGAGTGATGTTTCAATGGACTTCATAGGTGGTTTGGCAAAAGCACAGGGAATGGATACTATAATGGTGGTAGTAGACCGGCTCACAAAATATGCACATTTCATTCCGATGTGTCATCCATTTTCAGCCAAGGACGTGGCTGAAGTGTTTGTGAAGGAGATAGTAAAACTACATGGGTTTTCCTACTTCAATAGTTTCCAATAGAGACCGAGTTTTCATCAGTCAATTATGAACTGATTTATTTAAACTGTCAAGAACAACCCTCAAACTCAGCTCTGCATATCATCCCCAACACGATGGTCAAACTGAAGTGGTGAATCCCTGCCTTGAGACATACCTTAGATGTTTTACTAGAACTAAGCCTAAACAATGGCCTAAATGGCTAAATTGAGCTGAATTTTGGTACAATGCTAATTACAACAACTCCACTAGAATGTCCCCCTTCAAAGCCTTGTATGGGAGGGAACCACCTGTCTTACTACAATGTTCTGGTGATTTATCAGCAGTGAAGGAGGTAAATCAGCTTATAGCTGAAAGGAACGGGGTGCTAGATGAGTTGAAACATAATCTGGTGGTCGCCCAAAATAAAATGAAGCTTTACGCAGATAAGAAAAGGAGGGAAGTCAATTATCAACCAGGGGATTTGTCTACTTGAAGATACAGCCTTATAGGTTCAAGTCTCTAGCCAGAAAAGTCAATGAGAAATTGAGCCCACGTTTTATGGCCCTTATGAAATAGTAGAAAAAGTGGAGCAAGTGGCTTATAGATTGCATCTTCCTTATTACACCAGAATACACCCTCTTTTTCATGTCTCCCTACTAAAAAAATCAACAGCAGGGGTAACCAACCAGCAGCCCTTACCAAAGAACTTAACAGCAGAATGGGAGTTGAAAGGGTATCCAGCAACAGATGGCGAGTTGGAAGTGTTGATTTAGTGGGAAGATTTACCAGCCTTCAAAAGTACGTGGGAACCTTTCCTCACCATTCAAGAAAATTTTCCTGATTTCCACCTTGAGGACAAGGTGGAACTTTTTAGGCAAAGTATTGTTAAGCCCCCCATTAGGAAGGTATACCACAGGAAGAAGTTTAGAGGGTAGGGGGGACCACCACCCGTGGAAATTGTTGAGAAGAAGGAAGCAATGAAACCACCACTCGTGGGAAATCATGCTGGAGGGCAAGCTAATCATTGTTTGGATAAAAGAACGCATACATGGCTAGGGGAGAGAGAAAATAAGGAGGAAACAAGTTGGGGCAGACATATAGAAGGGGAAGGGAGCTGAGAAGAGGACAAGCAAGAATTGAGAAGTGGGCTAGGTGTGGAGGTTGCAATCCCCTCGAAGTGATTGCACTATCTGTCTGTTTTTCAGTGTATTTCCTTTTTTTCTTGTTACCTGTAAATGTATCAGCACTGAATCATTATCAGAGCTGTGTTGAGGAGAGTAGATTCCGGTTAATTAACACATATTTGATACTTTATCATTCTCTGGTTACTGGTTTCCTCACACACATTCAATAGGAGATTGACCACATCCTCACTTACAAGAATATTGCAAATAATACAATGATTTAAACAAGAACAATTAAGCTTTGTGTATGCAAAGTAATTTCTTTTACCATCGTGCAGATATAACTCGAAAGATAATATTAGACTTCCTGAAGTGAACTAAAGAAAATTATGCAACTAAATTCATAACGACCCATTTCATATGAAAACCAAACATCAGGAGATTTTAAATCAATCTACACAGAGAACAACCTGCCTTTATTACTAATATTAAGATGGAATAAAATATCCAAGTAACATCTAAGAAAGCTGCAAGACATATAGAAGTCAGCTGGGTCAATAGAACAACACCTTTGCCCAAGCATTTCTTTTGTATTGATTTGCATGTTGCTGCACTATCCTCCTATGTCGTTGTACCCAATCATCCCCCAACAAATCCTTGGCTTCAGACCTAAAATAGAAGAGGATTAGAAGAAGAATAACTTTGAACCAGCAGAAGATGCAATAAAACTCACATGATTCAAAGAAATCAATAACCAAGACATGTGGATGACATACCGCCGAACCGATCTGACAATGTAATGAATATTGTTCATAAGAAATAGATGTGTCAATGCGGGGTCTCTATACTGCTTTGATTTCCCATCTAAATTGGTTTGCAATGCCTGCATTATTCGCATGGTTACAGATGCAAGCTGTGAAGAATCATCTCCACCGTCAAATTCTTGGAAAAGTTGCTTCAAGGTGGACCGGTAGCTGTAAAGATTTAGTGAATTCTGATCAGGTCAAATATGTGAAGATCTATGATGTATATCTAGGAAAAAATTACACACATAAACACATACAGAGAGAGGAGTACACAAGCTTAAGCATTATCCTAAGGTAGGGAAGAGACATTGAATGTTTAAAAAGTAATTTTCCTTAAATATAGAATAGAAGTATAGGGATTGCACAATTGCCTGATAGAGATTAATGGTTTAAGATATGTCAAATAAAAATCAGTTAAAAAGAGTTCAAATTCTTCAATTAGTTCATGACAATCATTGACAGGATGGTTTAGTAAAGATCTGGCAAGGTTGAAGACAACAAATTTACAAAACTCCAGACATGCCACAGCAAAATTAATCTCATGGGCAATCCGATGCAAAATTCAACAGCTTCCTGCTTACAACATATTGGAGACTATGTACATAAAATTATTGATAGTACACTGATACATACCCACGTGAGCAGAAACAGAAAGTATATGTCAGGAGAAGGTTTAAGAAGGATTGGATAACAAACCCATGCACTCAGCAAGGCCCTCTATAACTAACTGGTTTCCCTCCAAAATGCTGTTAACCAGCACTCACGTGAATCACGGAAGGAAGAGGGAAAAGTGTGACGGGCTTGGCTACCCACGCCTACTTAAGGAGGATCGGGGAATGCAAGAAGCAGGCAAATAGAGAGTAAACAGAAGTGAGGGAGAGATTCAGGCCTCTCGAATTGCCTGAGACATTTTCTGTTAATTTTCTTTTCTGTACTCAAACCGTCCCAATTTTTCCTTGCTGTTCTGATATTGCATTGATATCAGGAGACACAAGAGGTTTTCTACTTGTAATTTTCCTTCATTTACGAAGAATTTGATCCAGTTCTATCATACACATACAGGGAACCATATTTGTTGCATGTGTAAAGTCAATTTTTCTCCAAAAGTTTACTAAAACACATTTCTTTATATTCTCAAATTTTCTATTTCAGGCTAGCCAATTATTAATAGTTTCCCAGTAAATGACTTTCAAGACAAACTCATTTTTTCTTTCCACTAGCACCGCATGTCCCAACATACAAGGGAATGAAACAAATTAACTACTTGGGGCTGGGTAGATCAAGTCCATAACTAATTTTCAGCATACTTGCGTAATTAAATAAATACAATCCATTGAAGATATTTGGCAAAATAAACGAAAGAAATAAGTTTGAACTGTATTATTCTTCCTTACCCACTCTGCAGTACACAAAGTAGAGGGACAAAATCAAGGTACAATGGCTCTAAACTTTCGAGAGGTCCAGAATCTCTCCTCACTCTAATTCCTGTCCAAAACTCTTCCTATCCGTCTTCTGACTCCCTATCTCCTATTTATACAAAACTGAGAGTCAAATACTTGTAACTGACAATTCCAGTCACCAATTCTGTGTTATTGTGTTTTAACTTCCTATTCCTTTCTATTTCTTCTTCTAACATACAGGTGTCTATCAATACTCCCTCCCCAAAACTTTCACCTTGTCCTCAAGGTGAAGGTGCAAGTAAGAAAACCATAGTAGTTGGAAAAACTCCCACCGGGGTCCCATTGCTTGAAGTGTAATAGCCAAGTTATAGTTGAAGTGTAAGAACTTCCATCGGAATCCCATTGACCTTGATCACCCAAGCTTTCAGATGTGACCTTAATGTTTTCAGGTAGCAGTGATTCTTGTGCACTAAACTGGATGTCATTAGTTGTGGCTGTGAGTTCTCTGGGGAAGCATCATGTATCTCTGCCTGGGTTTTGAAAGAAGTCATTCTCACCTCCTTTTGAACCCATACCTCTTATTCCAGAGAACTGATTGGGCCGTGGCCCAAGTTTCATAATTGTGGTCTGAATGGGTTGGATGGTTCTAAAATCTGATACACCTTTACTGCTAAAATTCATACCATCCTCCCCTAAAACCCAGCTCTCCTCCCCAGCAAGTTGGACCCAACCCAACAAGTTAGATAATGAATCCAAACTGTGTAACTTCAGCTGCCCACCATGATTAGGCCTATCACCATTAATGCCAAAAGGAAATCCCCTTCTAGCCCTAATGCACCCATTCTTTCTCTGGCCATGAATTTGTATACCTACCCAGCAACACACAGATCACTACGAGAAGACCTGTGCAACGTCAGCAACGAAGCAACGAAGCAACCACCTCCAATGTTGGTAACTGTTGAGACTGCCAAAAAAAATTTCTCTTGCTTTCCCATGGCATGAGCTCCCACCAGAAGTCCCAAAATCATAGAGCCCATGACCCAAAGAAGCTTCTGCACAGCGGTTCTTGTCCAGTGGCACCAGTGGTGGAGGGCGATAGGCCAGATTGCACTGTGGGAATGAGTCGGTTTGCACTTTGCCCATGGTTTGGGTCTCTGTTTCCACTGCACAAAACAGAGGACCTCCGATGCTGTGTGTTTGTGAGTGTTCTTCTGTCACCTCTTTCAAGATGACTACACACAGATGCAGTCCCTCTTCTCTGGTGTGTTTCCTCCCTCGCCCAATTTGTTGAGCTAACAACTGCTGCGACTCAGTTGCGAACGACCCACCAGCCATCTGAAAATTTGAATCTGGTGGCTCCGGTGGGGGTAGTGGGACGATCAGACTTTTCAAAACCCATAGCTCCATGTTTATCGCAAGCTCCTCTTCCTTCTGCTACCCCATCGCATGACCCATATGGTGGAGTTTCTTCTCCGTCTTTAACCTATCGTCTTGCCAAATGACCATACTCGGTGACTGTTCAGCAGTGAATGTCCTTCTAGCTGCTGTCCAAAAATTCAAAACTGGTCCCTGCAGCCACGGTGGGAAGACGCTCGACACTTGGGACTTTGTTTGGGTGCCGATTGTGCGACCCATCGGTTGGGCTTCTTTCACCACCGTTGTGGTGGTATCCACCTCCTTCCCGACAGCCACTGCTTTAGTAGCCACCATCTCCTCCATTACTGCCATTTCCAGCTTCGCTACTGTAGGGTCAAGGTTCATTCCATTCTCTATTTCTGGGTCACAATGGTCGGTTTTCTCAATCTTTATCTTCTTCTGCAGTTCGATCTCCTTCGTAGTCAAATCTTGTGGATCTGTTTCTTCTGCTGTGCCCAAAATTTCTGGTTCCTTAACTCTATCTATCGATCCATAAACGTCTTCCACATTGGTATTTATGGGTCCCTCCTCCGATCTTTCCCCTGTTCCCTTACTGTTTGGGTTGGTCGCCGATGTGCTCTGAGTTGAATTCCGTTGAAGCCCATGGGTAAGTCGTAACACTCCTCTAAGACATCCTTTGTTTTCTTCAATCTTGCCTCTTCCAACTGTCTTCTTGCTTCTTGAAGTTCTTTCTCCTTCTCCCATTGTCTCCTCCACGCATAGAACTTCCTCTCCAATGAATCTAACCATGCCTCCGATCTCCTCAGCACCGTGAAATGCTCCCTAGATGGGAGCTCTGATACCAGTTAATAGAACTGGACCAGTAGCAGACAAAAAAATAGCGAAAGTAGGTGTATTATTCTTCCTTACCCACTATGCAGTACACAGAGTAGAGGGACAAAATCAAGGTACAATGGCTCTGAACTTTCGAGAGGTCCAGAATCTCTCCTCACTCTAATTCCTGTCCAAAAACTCTTCCTATCCGTCTTCTGACTCCCTATCTCCTATTTGTACAAAACTGAGAGTCAAATACTTGTAACTAACAATTCCAGTCACCAATTTTGTGTTTATTCTGTTTTAACTTCCTATTCCTTTCTATTTCTTCTAACATACAGGTGTCTATCATATTCTAATTTTGTAAGAAGAACAAATAATAAATAATGACTACCAGTTTGTCATTAGCGAAACAGCACAGAATGCTAGAAATAATTTCATGATATGGCTAAAGAATAGGGATCGGAAGACAACACAGATGAACATACTCAAATAAAAACTTCACATAGTTAATTACGTAGCTAGTCAAAGGATGGACAGTTCCATCTGTTACTGCAGTCTTTGTAGCATCTTTCTCAACTGCTTCTTCAAAATCTCCAAAGGTCTCCTGGGCGGTTTGTGCAAGTCGTTTTGTCAGACCCAATGCAGCTTCTCTTATTTCAGTGCAAGCCTTGCCTTTAAAAAGTGTTTCAATCTGCAATTTTCAGGTGCAAAAGTTGATAATAAGATTATAATACCATTGAAATATGCCTCGTTTATTTAATGGTAACCCATGTACAAAACAGCCATCCAAAACCCACGTTGCATGACCATGAATGCCAAATATATCACATATCCTTTCCTAATAACATCATTACTGCCATGCTAATGTGAAATTCAATCAGTCAGAGATTGAATGTAAAACTGTTGGCGAGAAAACTAACAAAAGACACTCCAATGAGGAGAACAGACACATGTCAGAGGCTTCTTATATGTACTGAAATAGTTTTCTATCACTTATATGAATGTTCAGAAACTTTTTTCTCTCCAACTCATCCATATCTCCTTAAAAAGTGGTGAGAGTGGCAATTGTATTATTTAAAATTTTTACATAAATATTTCCAAGAAAAAATTAATGTATATGTGAGAGACCGAAATTGGAGTTCCCACCATAATAGTCCCAAACCTATAAAATAGTTACTTTTTGAGAAAAACATAAATAAAATTTAGTTAGATGATAATATTCCTAGTTTTAAGAGGTTACACATAAGGCAGAGGGTAAGGCCGAAGTATAGGAACTCAATACTCACGATAAATCCCCAATTACCGTGACATGAAAGTTCCAAACAAACAAAAACAGACAAAGATACATAAGTACCTCAGTATCCTACAATAGAAATAATAACAGTATTATGTTGAATAAGGAAAATCTGAATTAGCTATTAAATATAAAATAAAACTTTACAAATCCTGTATGATTTATGAAACCAATGCACTTATGCACCAGAATGGTAGCAGCAAGATTTATGATTTTGGTGTCAAAAGCCCATACCTCTGAATGGAGCTCCTGCATTATTTCATACATGTCCAAAAGTACAAATAACTTTTCCGGTGATCTCTTGCTTCTGGCAATTGCTTCTCCAAAACTAAGTAGCATAGAGACACTGTTTGTAGTCACCTCCGCAAAACACTGTTCGCTGAGTGAATCTAAGCCTTCAAATATCTGATCACAAACTTTCCTCTCACCAGCAAACAACAATTTGACCTGTTGAAGTATAATTATATATTTGAAAGAAAATAAAATAAATAAGGAAAAGAAACACAGCATCAATTCTACAATCTTCTTACAGCTATACGCATGAAATGAATCCAGTTTCCAATTTTGGCTTCCAAAACCTCCCATTGTAGCTTTTGAACATCATCTTTGCTGAGTTTTTCAACTCCAAGTTTTTGCAGGCTTTCTTCCAATACATTAGAACGGGCATCTCTACACATAAATAATGATGATAATCATAATTATTGCAGTTGTAATATTAGTCACAATGATAACAATAAATACGCAGCAAACAGATGATAGAAAACATACAATATACTTTAGTTGTCTGCATAAGCATGTGGGCATATACAAATAGTTACATGTATGTTGTTATGTTTAAGGGAACATACATGTTTTTGTGTATGCATTGTATGTCTAATCATGCATCAAATGCATGTGGGGGATATAAGTGATGGTATGTTGATCGATACTCTATACATACTCTCCTATTACTTGTACATTAATAACCCAGTGATGCAGGAAGAAAATTACAAACTGTTGCAATCTGACTGAATATCAGCTGACAGTTTCTTATAAATTTTGCTGCTGAAAATAATATTCAGAGCAACTTGCTCATTGCATAAGGTTTAACCATCATTGTCAGTGCATTATTGCTTCTCAAGTTAAACAATTAGAAATAATTTGTCTGTGGAATTCTGAGAACCAATTGCATGTAGGTTGGGAAAAAATTTTGAGCCAAAGGCATAGAACTCTTTAAATGGAAGACCTACTTCTATTTTTGGAATTGGTTTAGAAAATATTACATATTTAATAAACATTATATCTCAAACAAGTAAAATGTCATTAAAACAGAACCAAATTTTATAAGAAAATATCAAAACTTAAACATAGTATAAAAATGTAAAATATAAAGAACCGTGTTTCATACATATAATAGATTCATTACATGTTTAACAAAATTATATTACAGTAATTATAGTAAATACTTTAATATATTATACATTGCAATTTATGTTTAAAGAACAATATCAAATATTACAAGAAACAATATCACGGCTTCACATCACATCAATAAAGAAGATGAAATCAAGGATCCGAGAATTCTTTGATAAAAAACTCCTATCTTCTCTACAGATAAATCTGCAGCCCCGAAATACAACACTTCAGATGCAAAACAGAGTACCACTTTCCAGAAAGAGTTGCATTGAAGATCTCGATTTTCTACTTCCACAATGATCACAACCCTCTGAAATGATGAAGAAATTACCTCCTATCTACATCTGATCACCCACTTGAATAATATGGTAAGCCCAACCTACTAGCAGTTAACTGTTTGTTTTCCTTTTTCTCTGGTAAGTCCGGTTTAGTTGATTGCCCACTTGGTATTAACTCTTGCTCATATTTCACAATGTGACTTTTGTATTGTGCAGATTCTTATGACAGATTAAAATAGTTTAGACTATTAAATCCATTCTTGGACCCTTAACAGTATAAACTTTTTAAGTCAACATGTTCTTTCACATGTTACCAGAATCTAGTTCACTAAATAGTCTAGACTTTGGAGTTCAATCCTTACTGGCATTTAAGCTATATTTTGTCCACATTTGAAGCCCAAGGACATGATGGCTTTTGTAAGAGTTATATAAACCATTATTGGGCCTTTGCTTAATAGCAGGAAATTTTTAGGCTAACTAGTTTCTTTGAGGATAAGAAAAAATGTCATAAACCTCATACAATTAAAAACTCTCCAATTCCATATGTATGAATGTCTGTGTGTGTCTGTGTGTGTGTGTGTACGAAGATTTTAAGACCCATGATCGAGCACATTATATACTCCAAACTTTTCAACAGTTATCCAAATCATGTGGTTTATTAAGTTGCCACCACAAAGCCTACAAAATTCAAAACAGCCTCTAGAATCCAAGCCTAAGCCAATCCATTGTTTCTCCCCAGCGATCAGCATCTAGAAGAAACCACCCACACACAGATCAACAAATGAATCAATTTGGAGAAAAAAAAAAAAGCCTCGAAATCAATTACAAAGAGCTTTTTTCCATCTCGGTACAGATCAAGGCCCTGCTATCATCAAGCATGTTTTTAGGAGACAAGTGACGCAGCATACACTGAACACATGTTGGATATATTAGCACAGGGATTTGCTTATCTATGAACCCTCTTTGTTCAGATAAAAGTTCTGTTTCTCATTGAGCTGACTGCCATTCCATCCCTCTTAAAAAGCAATCTACAAAATTACAACTAGCAATAAAGTACAGCCAAGACACACCACTAGTAAAGAACAAAGCTTGCCTCCCCAAATTTACTTTAGCACCCAAAAAAACTTTAAGAAAGGAACTCGCAGAGTAGATATAAATTATCATTCAAAAGATTAAGGAAATAGAGTAAGTCCATCCACTTATATTGTACTCTCAAGTGCTAGAAACCAAGTGTAAGTATCTCAAGCCTTTGTTAAGGACCAATCAACCTAAAAGCTTAAGCTTCTAAGTGGAGATCCAACTGAGGAATGGTCTTATATCTCTAAGATGCCCCCTCGTGTACGAGCTCTTTGGGCTTGAAGGGTGGAGTGGTGGACAAAGCACAATCTTGTTAAAACCTTGTTATGAAATGTCAAGGACCAACTATTCTTTTATATCTCTAACACACGAATAGTTTTATATCTCTAACACGCCCCCTCACACAAGATCTCTTTGAGCTTAAAGGGTGGGCAATGCCCAGGCACATTTTGTCTTGTACTAAATTTTAACTTAATTATGAAGAGTGGGGGCGACAAGAATCAAACTCATGACCACTTGATCATGGAGGCTCTGATACCATGTCACAAACCAACTATCTCAAAATCTTAAGCTATTAGGTGGAGACACCTAAATGATTTTATATCTCTTACATGAAATTATAATTTAATTAGAAGGGGGAAGCAAAAATCAAATTCCTAATCACTTTCTCAAATAAACCACGATACCATGTCAAAGACCAATTATCGTAAAAGCTTAAGCTATTAGATGGAGGTCCAAGAATGGTTTTATATTTGTAACATGTATATTTATACTAGAGGAAAGAGTATACTGTTGAAATTTTAGGTCTTGGATAGGGAACAATATAAAACATATTGCATTAATGGGAGTAGGAATTGATAAGATACAATACACTGACCTAACACCTCTATACTAAAAACTATGAATATGAAAATTCAATTATACCCTGTAGTTTGGGTTCACTATATGTTACCGCTTACTTAACCAAGAAGACTTTTCTGATCACATAATAATAATTTATATTTTTCAACACTCCCCCACTAGTTGAAGCTTATGTAGCTGCTAGCTTGTTACAAGTAAACAAAACTTTTTAACACAAGAAATATCAAAAACAACAAAAACTTGTAACTTGGCAAGCTCCACAAGCCACAACTTTTAATGGGCTTCAAAAACAAAGACATCCAATTGCAATACAATTGAAGAAAATGGGCACCACTAAAGAGACAACACAGTGGGTAGAGTGGTAGACGAATGGAATGACACAACCAAACGAGCAGGTAGAGGGCTGGCTGAAATGATGCATGGCCAAGGAAAAATAGGCACCAAAAGAAAGAGGCATGGTGGGAAAGCAAGGTCTCCTGTGCATATGATCATAATACAACAAAGCCCAGAAACATTAAATAATTTCTCAAAATTCATCCTAATCAATATCTGGAAGCCTTAAACAGCAAAAACAAAAACCAAAAAAAACCTCAAAACTGAATTCTAGAGACCCAAAAACCTTGAAAAGAATATTTGGAATGCAAAAAACCTGACTCTAGTGGGAAAAAGGCTTGGCTTGGTCAAACTGATCAGTGACTCTACTCAGCTCAATTGCTCAACGGCTCAGCCTGGACTGCTGAAGATGTGAACGAGCAAAGCATGTGCTTGAACATGACACTCGCACAGAGACTACGACAGCACATGTAAGCACATGGAGGGGAATTGGGCAATGATCTTTTGCCTCCTAGCAAATCAGCAGCCTCTGGTTCCGTTGATGATGTTCATTTTTCAAGACAATAACCAGAAAGGGATGAAACAAAGATTGCCAATGTGGGAGGAATTTTCCAACAACAAAGATGGTTTCCAGCAATATGCTTTCTGATTCTGGTTGCTTGGGACACTCTGAACACAATGGTGAGGCCTGATTATGTATATGACAACCTAATTACAGTGACTAACAATGATGACAAATGAAGGGGAGAGAAGTTTGACAACAGTGAATAATTTTAACTTGGTAAGAGACAGGAAATGAAGAAAAAGACACTATCCAAAGGAGTTTCATATTTTGGTAACTCTAGAGGGCAGAAACAATGGCAGACATAAGTCACGGTGGATTGTACCACATCCAACATCGCCACCAAGCACCCCTAATGTCCAACTGCCCTTCTGCCCTTGACCAGCACGAGTCCCTCAGCCTGGTGTTTGCCCAGAACTTTCCAATCTGGCCTTCGCAACCAAGCTAGTTCAGTTAGGTCCCTTTTTTCACCAGAATATTGTGGGTTTCATCATCAGAAAATTCACACACAGCTGCCATAACTGTTTCACCTTTTTTCCAGTTGCTTTATTGAAAAGTGATCACCATTGCGTCTGGAGGCTGGCCAGCAATTAGGTAGGTGGTAGAACTCCCACATGACAGTGCGTGAAGGCGCATCTCCGGCTACATTTTCTGGCAACCACCTCATACCAAGTCACTGGCCCTTTTCCAGCCAGATCCCTGCTTCAGTCACTGGTTTCTGCCACTCCTCAATCACTAGCAGCCCCTGCTTGGCTCCACTTTGTCCATTTGCCTCTCTTTGGCCATGTTGCTACATGGGATACTCTACTCCCACCTTTGTTTGGCTCATTCCTGCTGTCTAGCTGCTGTTAGGCCTGTTTGGTTCATATTTCTGCATGGGATTCTGTACTCTTGCCCTGTGTTTGATTCTAATTATCTCCATTTGCCTCAGATTAGCTTATTACTACGTGGTTTTCTCTGCACCTGCCTTTCTTTGGCTCGCTTCCCCTTGTTTGGCTCTGTTAGGGCTGTCTGGTTCTTATTCCTACTTTGGTAACTATATTTTTGCTCCTGTTTGTCTTTGTTCGTACTTGTGTAGTTTGCTGCGTTCTCTTCCAGCAGCAAGCTGTTGATTGAACCAAGTCACCTTCAAGCCAATTTGAGCCTGATTTAGTTCCTCAAATTGCAGACATGTATTCGAAGGTTTTTTGTGTCTCCTGAATTCAATTGAGGTTATTCATGTTTTTGATGAATTTGAAGATATTTGGGTATTCCTGATGATGGGTGAGACAAAAATAGCAGCAAGGTTGGGATCTAAAAACAGAGACCCCTATAGTGGTCGCTGCAAAAGATCAACCGACACAAGGTTTTGAACTCCAATCTAATTTTCGACCCACCCAACTATGGAATCTGAGTTAGAAAATTAAAAAAAGGAGGATGGAATTAGGATGATCATCCTCCTCTGATGTCACTGATTTTTGTCCTTGTCTCAATCAGCCCTCAATTAAGCTCAATATCAATCCCCTATTAATCACCCTTGATTTTAGGGTCAATCACATTCCTTAATAGTTTCCAATAATCTAAACATCCTTGTACTTGATAAAATTTTTAAAAGTAAAATTTTAATTTTAATGCTCAGGGGAAAGGCAATTTCAACTTTTCCTTATGCAATGTAATTAGTCAACCAAAGAGCTCTACCTGTATATTTTGAGTAACTGTTGTTGGTGACCCGCTTGAACCATTTGCTGGGTTAAGTCATGCAGCAGTGGCAAAATTCTTGGTGGTACAAGAGCTGGAGGTGTGTACACAACAGCATCAGCATTATTACTGTGTGGCTCAGAATGGTTATTAGAAGGATTCTTGCCACTAGCATCACCCCCATGGCCAGGCGATCCTGATGAAGGTCGCATTGAGTTGGGAAGGCAATCAAAGAGGCGCTCAGGTTCCACAGGTTTGCTGTGATCACACAGAACGAAAGAAGAGTTCAAGGTAACATGAATGAAATTTTCACAAAGAATAAAAAAAAATAAAAATAAACCACAGGTTCACTAAATAACTATACTGACAACAGCATAGGCAGGATGTCAAAGATGCCTCAAGGGTAAACCATTATGCTTTTACAAAGGAAGCCATCTCCCTAAATAATTTGAAGATACTGCTATGATAAATATTATCAAGGAAACCATCATGCTGCTATCAATCTAAAAACCATGGACATGTCATGAAATTTTTTAAGTTATAAAGTACAAATCTCATTACAACAAAAATATGGATCCCAATGATGTATAAAAAACAGTTGGGGGTATACGAAGACACCATCAACACACTTCAAAATGGATTGTACTCATTTAAAAAATTGTTTAAACATCATATATATAAACCAAAAATGATGAGAAAAATGTCCAATGATGTTAATGTTCTCAACAAGAAGATGGAGGAACCGACTAGTACACAGGCTGCTGCTTTGGTTTTGCATTGAAGATTGATTTATGTGATTAGATGTCATTTTCCTGACAGTCTGGCCCAAAGAACCATCAATGGTTATTGAGTTCATGCAAGAAAATGAACATTTGGTCAAAGAAGCCAAAGATCGACGACATTAAGCAAAGAAATACAAACCTGTAAGATGATAATAGCTGCTTAAACTCATCTTCTAGCTTAGAAATAGCTTTAGTTAGCAAATTATTGGCATGGCCAATGATACCATCACTACTCCTAAAACCCTTGTTACTGCCAAAAAACCGAATGTTGCTTCTCAACTTATCAATTGCTTCAAGATAATTTTCCAAGTCTTCATGTGGCCCTTTAAGTATTTTTGCCTCTGCCTGTTTGTTGGATCAATTAGAACATAAAACAATGTGATAAAGAAAAAATGAGGAAACATATCATAAAAATAACATATATCTGTATCACATATCTTACATAGAAAAGAAGAAAAGTCCTGACATTGTGTTCCAATACATCACATTTAAGTTATTTAGGTAAGAAAAATTTTCTACCTTCCTCTTTTGGACTTGTTAAAGTATAAAATTTAGGTAAACATAATCGTTTGATGCACTTGACAATTACAAATAAAGAAGATAGGAAAGAAACTTATTAGTGCTTTGTATTATAATAAACAATTCATTGATTAATCCCTTTGCTCTTCAAGTCCTTTAATTTTAATTTAATACTTGTATCAGATGCCACTTGAGCAATACCTCAAGTGGTAACCTGACTCTCCACCAAAGGTGGGGAACCAAATTCCCCTTCCCCAAGTTAGCAAATGCTAACTCCCTAAAGACCCCCAAAAAAAAAAAAAACCATGTATCAGATTGAATGACTTTTGAAACTTAGTTGAATACTTAGTTGAATGACTCTTGAAACTTGTATCAGATTGCTAAGCATAAAATTAGCCTGTAATTATCCATTTTCCTATGCCTAGAGGGATGTTCCAAGGCTTTCTACATATAGGTTTCTAATGTAAAGGTGAAGAAACATTTGGAGTAGTTATCCTAAGGAATTTAAACAGCCTTTTGTGCTTTCTTCACTAAGTTCTGTATCTATTGGTGGATTTCATTGATTGGTGAACTTTTTCACAGCATTTCTGTATCTCTTTGGTGGAATCCAAAAGGTGGTGACTGGTGAATGCATTTTGCTCTATATCTCTAAGGTTGTAGGTTCCTTAGGGTGGTGGACTTTTATTAATCCAAACAATTTTCTAATATTGTTGTGCCAGACACCTAACAATTTTGCATTTATTCAAGGCTTTTCATTGGTCATTTCATGGAGAATTATATGTGTTCTTCATAGTTCAACATCTCTCTCATCTCATTTTGGAATCACTTCAATCTGAATTTTCTATGCAAAGATATTGCAAAATTTAAGTTTACTTCCCCTTCATATCCAAGAACAGCCACCCCATCCCCTTATTTAGTTCAGCCAGTATCAAGGAACATCCAGAAAAATGAAAAGATGAAACATCAACTAATAAGAGTGCTCCAACCCCTACGTATATTGGTCAAAGATACATCCACCCTAAGAAAACCATTCGCTGAAGCCGACACAAAAGCCAAGAGAGTAATTCTGTCCCAAAGCTTAATGCAAGGGGCAAATCTATTACTGAAATTTAGGCATTACATTCCGACCAACTGATCACATTTGTTTTTACATTTCACTGTAGCATGAAAAATATGCAACAAGCCCTTTGATGTTCTCAGGAAATGTGGATTTGTACAGATAGTTTGAAGAAGCCACTTGTGGTCAGTGGTCCATTTCCAAGGTTTGTTGGAAAATCTTTAAAGACTGTGATCCATTTTCAATCTTCTATCCATGAAGTTATTTGGGGTATGCAGGCTTTGCTTTTGATTTGACACTATTGAAGACAGGTAGGAGTAATGTTAACAGCATCTTTGCAGCAGATAACTGGAAATTTAGATTCACATTTATCTTAGCTGGAGGAAGTGTTCTATATAGTTAGCAGGAAAAACTTGAAGACTCTTCATTAGCAGAGTTAAATTCATACTTTTCTTAGTGTTTGACTTCCGTTGAGAACTCTACCATAATTTTTATTACAGCCATCAAAGTGCAATGCTTTTTTCAAATTACTTGTTTAGCCTCTATAATTTCAGTTTGATCAGGTTTCACCTCGCCTAAAATCTTTCCAATCGCCTAAAATCAATCCTGCTATCAATTAAATAAGGTAAAAATGCAGATTACCCTTCAAATTTGACCCTTTGGTAAATGGACCCCTATGATTTTAATTTTGGCAATTAACCAGCTTAAACTTTCATTATGTGGAAAATAACCCCCTGTGGTTTCAATTTCAGCACCCGCTTAAACTTTCAATATGTGCCAAAAAACCGCTTGCAGTTTCAATTTTTAACAATTAACCACATGGGTTATTTGAAACCACAGGAGAGTTATTTTCCATATGTTAAAATTTTAAGCGGTTTAATTATCAAAATTGAAATCACAATCGGCCACATATTGAAATTTTAAACAGGTTAATTGTCAAAACTGAAACCACAAGGGCCCATTTGCCAAAAGGTCAAAGTTAAAGGGACTTATTTGCATTTTAATGTTTAAATAATAACAAAGGCCATGACCACTGTTTGGATTATAACATTATGAAAGTCTCTAGCAGCAAACTGCAGGTGTGCATGGTTCAATACTTAAAGACTTCATTCTCAGATAACAATCTCTAAAGATGATCATGCATCATGACAAAATATTGGCACATAAAATTTCGACACTACCTAAAGTCCGAACCCTGAATCAAAAAAGGAAATGAGGTTAATTTTTTTCCAGAAAAGAATCAATTACTAAAATCAGTTGAGTTGACCACATCGGACCAGAGTCAGGCCTTGACATTGCAAATGTTCAAAACAACACAAATAAGAGACAAACTTGCTTTCGGCTAAAAAATGATTAAAAGAAAGCTAAAATGAAATTAAGCAGGCACAAGTAACAACACATAAGTAATAGCATGCAGAATTGATTCATGCAGATTTTAAAAAGAAGAAGAAGAAGAAGAAGAAAACGATTATTTTAACCGGAATTAACAAGATTCTGAATAGTACGTGTTTGTGATTGACACTGGAGAGAGACTGTGACTTTGTACCTTTAATTTATCAACATAGTCTAATTTCAGTTAAATAAACAAATAGCTATTTTGTGATAAACAGTTCATGGGAATTCACTCAAACAGTATAAAATAAGCACACAACTACACAAGCTAGGAAAACAACGGTAACCACAAAACCAACCTGATGATATTGATCGAAGTGAGCCAAAATGACCTCTGCAGCCTTCAAAGTCTTATCAATATTCTCATGAGCTTTCCGAATAGAATGCGTTCTAATCTGCAAGGATCCAATACTGAATAATCAGATAAGAACAGAACAGCTACAAAAACCAAAACTCCCCTCCGGATCCGCACCTGGATTGCTTGAAAAAACAAACAAAACAAGCAAACCCGGATGGCAAAACCGAAATTCCTTTGCGGCTAAGTAAAACACAAGTCAATCCAGCAAACCCAAATCCCAAAAACCCATTTTGAATTCAATTCAAGGGTTGTTCCCAAATTTTCTCAACAATTTTTTTCTCAGGAGGCAGAGACAGATATGAAGGAAAAAAAAAAAAAAGACCTGAGTTGGACGCATGGCGGTTTCGAGGGCGGAGAGACGGTGGTCAAAGGAGCCCAGAATCGAAACCACGTTGTCTGTGATGGTCTGGCTTTTCTGCAGCGACTCTCTCATCATGGAAGCTTTTTCACTGAGCAAATCAGCACCAGCCACCGCCATTCCCATTTTCTTCTTCTTCCGCTTCTGCTCTGTGTCGTTGCCTCAGACAGAGCCACAGAGAAGACGGAGACACGAAGTTATTGGCAGAGTTTTGCAAACAATTATTCTACAAAATGGGTAGCGAAGGTGATGGTGGAATGGCCCCACAGTGCCAGTTTTGGGACTTCGTCGGATTTAGTAGACATTTTCATGGTTTACCTTTGACAGGGTGTCTCTCTTCTTTCTTCAGGATTTTTCTTAATCTTTTTCTCTGAAATTTTTGTTCACATGGTTTATTTTGCTTAATTTTTATATAGAAATAAATTTTTAAACAAAATTTCTATCGTCTTTTTTTTTAAATTTTTCAAAAAAAAAGTTTTTTTAAATATAAAATAAATTAATCAGAACTTATTAACTATATTTACAATCTCCACTCTTTTTACCTTCATTTCTTTTTCATTTTTTAAATTTAAGAAACCATCTCTAATTTATTATAATATTAATTCAATTAAATATTTATTTTCATCTTTTAAAAATATAAATAACATCACATTAATCCTCTATTTATATGTAATGTCAAATTAGTCTTATAATAAAAATTAATGTCATTAGTTTTACTTTTTTTTAAGATTAATTTAATATCACTTTAAAAATTAATTTAATGGCATAAATTAATATTAAAAAATTAATTTAATGTATTTATAAAGAGATATTAATACTGACCTCCAATGAAGTTTAGCTTTATTATATCCAACACCCCTCCCGATTGTATCTCACGTCTCTCTTATTTAAGACATGATACATACCTCCTTTAAGTTAGATGGTGTTAGCTTTCATTATAGAAATTTGTGAAATATTTGGTTTACCATTCGAATTAAAAATCATTAGCCTCCCATCTAGTTTAGGGTCTTTGACCATCTCCTCAAGGTTGTTCTTTATCTTCTATGTTGTGTTTTTGACACCTCAATATCGACATTTTTTTTCACATTTGCAGGTCTTGTTGCGATATTTAAAACAAAATCATCCACTTTCACTCACACTTGATAGTGGCATTGGAGATTTGCAAACAAAATGGAAAAATGTGTCACAAGAATGCTCAACATTTCATCAGATACCCAGCTAGCAGTGTGGATTTATTAGACTAAAGAAATCTTTTCGACGAAGAGGAGGAGCAAAATATGAAACTTAAAACACAAAGCACTTACCTATTCAATATTCAATGATGGAAACAACTCACAATTAAATGGATGAATCTTTTGGAGTAAGAAGAGTGTAATACCCGTTCGAAAAAACCCAAAAAAAAAAAAAAGTCCCATTTTTTTCCTCTTTCTTTTAAAACATGTGGGTTCACCCATTTTGAAAAAAAAAAAATAAACATAACCTAAAAACAGAGGGCAGTCGGGACGGAAGGCATTGTTGCCTCCTCTGTCCTACTCCCTCTTTCCCCCATCGTTTTTCAAATTTTCTTCATTTTTCTTCCATTTTGTCACTAACTCACTTGCATTTAAAGCTTGAGATAAGTTTTCATATCTTGATTTTTGATTTCTTTGTACCATTTAATCATAAAACCTTAAGATATTTGCTATTTTGTTTGGTGGAAATAGGTATATTTTGGGGTTTTTGAGGAGAAATCTATGATATTAAGAGTTTTGGTTTTTCTAGACTTTATGGGTAAGTCAAATCTTAGTTATCCTTAAATTTATAGTGGATCGATGAAAGCTCTAAACCTTATAATTTAAAGATTTTATCTATACTCTTTTTTTAATGGCTATTCTTACTTAGAATAATTTTTTTAAAGTCATCATAACTTGAAATCTGATAACATAGTTAATAAACTTAAGTTTTGAGGTTATAGCTTTAAATGAAAGGTATGGAAAGATCCTAGAGATGACTCTGACCTTGTGTCAGTTATCATTTGGCCTATGATAATTTATTTGAAATATTTTATTAGTTTTATATACTCTCCGCTTGCATCAAAGTAAGTTGTTGACTTCACTTTGGGCAAACTCTGGACTAATCTCTTAGTTAGTAAGTAGATAATTTAAATTGTGATATATTTTGAATATTTTTTTTATATATATACCTTTATGGTTAAATCCCTTAGTCATATTTAGGATACTATTTGAAATTTAAATTTTGATGAATTTTATGATAATACTAGTTACGTGATTAATTATTTTTTAAAGCTCAGATTTTATCATTTGGGAAAACAAGATATTCTTTTTAATTATATGAAAAATATTGGTGAAATTATGAATGTACTTGAGGATGAATTTCATGTTAGAAGTTATAGCTTCATATGCTAAAATTTCATTTTTACAATGGTACTATTTATGTCCTTGAACTAATAAGTTATTTGAAGTTATATCTATGAAAAGTGAATGGAAAGTTGTGAATTCTGAGTTTCTGAAAGTGTGACTTAATCTTATTAAGAGAATTAAGAAATGAAAAAATTTGACTTCATTGTATCAAAAATGTTTTTGAATTGTGGATTCCGTGTTGCAACACAATTTGCCATTAGCAAAGAGATATAACGGCCTATGCGCATATAGTAAATTAAGATAATATATGTGTGATTATTGGGTGAGCAAATTCTTAACTTCTTTTCATGGTTGTAGGATGAGTGCACTTTAACTATGAGATCAATGTTATTAAAGCCAGACTGGACACTGAGTCGGCAAAACTTTCGGTTCAGGTTCAAACAATTAGAACGGTCGGATCGAATGATGTCATAATTACATTATATATATATATATATATATATATATATATATATATATATAACAAATATAATCAAATTAATAAGATATCAATAATATCTTTTCATAAGTTATTAAGTCATAACACACATCACTAACAATTAAATACACAATAAGATTTTAGTCTTATAATCACAAAATACCAATCACAACATAATAATAATTAGTTAAAAAAAGTTTGGGATTATTTTAGTTAAAAAAAGTCAAAAAAGTTTAAAGAAAAATTAAACATAATCGGTCTGGTTCAGTAAAAATAGGCCCGTTTAACAGTTATGGCCGATTTTTTACTAGTCTTAACTAGCTCAAAACAGTGCAATCATGAATTCGGTTATGACAGTGAACCACAACCCAAAAAGAGTCCAGTTTGTAGTCTAACCGGCCGTCCGATCTTACTTTAACATCATTGCATGAGATTTGTGCCGGGTGAAGAAAGACCCCTGGCTTGAAATGATATTTGCTTAACTATTGAGTAAGCGGACCCTTAACTCATTATCATAGTTTTAGGGTGAACGAACCTTAGCCATGAGATTAATGCCAGGTGAGGTAAGGCCCTTGACTTATAAGGATCATGAGATTTGGCTTGTTGGGTTGAAATGACTCCCTAACTTAGGTTATAGTTCTTTCAAAAGCTCACATAATTGATTTTTTAGAAACTTTATGCCTATATATATTTTGGCAAATGAAAGGAATCAATATATTATTGTTATGAGTTCTACTTCATTAAATTATTATATTTTTTAAATATCTTGAAATTAAAAATTTGATCTTGTACTTATTTTCCTTTTACAGCCATTATGTTTATTATGCTCTTATTAAGTCTGTGTGACTCACCCATATTATTTTTACTATTCAGATCAGTAAGCAATTGAGTAACTAGTTCTTGGGATTTGTAGATTTCCTCCAAGGCATATTCATATTTCGGTAGGCCTTCATTTTGCGTTAATGGCTTATGAGGTGTCAAACTCCAATATTTTGTAACTATAAGGATAGAATAATGTATTCCTTGACTTTTTTTTATAGTATAGTAATATAAATCCTTCTATAACTTATTTTGATAAATAGTTAGGTGTATGTACATATATATAATTATTAATCTGGCTAGTAATAAATTACACTTATTGAAGCTTTTATAGGTTATGCTAAATTTTAGATTAGTCTATTTTTAAGAGAGACTTTACTAAATTTTTTATAGTTTCATTAAGGCATTTGTAATATTTGATTAGGATCTTTTATGTTAGGCTTGTTAGGTTAAGTGGATGTTAAATTAGCCTAGCCTATGTGCCGATCACTACTCGAAGTCAGGTCGTGACAAGAAAGAGCTAATATTACAGCCCATGTTCGATCAAGAGTATAAGGAAAGGCAAATAGGAGACTTTCTCTATTTCATTAGCATAAAGGGGCATAATAGACATTTTTCTTATGGAGGGAAACCTAACAAAAACTCTTGAGTCATTAAATGTCACGTGCAATGCATGTGCAAGCCATTATGTTAGTTTTTTTTACATGAAACGTTATCCACAGGGGTAAACGATATAAGAGTAGTACATAAAGTAAGAGAATTGATGTAATTTTTCAAATAAGGTAGGTGTCTAGTGTAATTAGGCCAAACCTTAGGAGAGGTGTTTATGGGAAAATTTGTCAATTTGTCAATATTCTATTTGGCAAACAAAATCTCTTGTTTCGTTACAGAGTCTGATGAAATTTTGATTCTAATTTTCAATCTATGAAAGAAATCTCCTTCTAAGTGAGCTCTCAAATTTTTGGAAGTTCTATAATAGATTAGTTATGCAAAAAATGATCTTTTTGACAAGAAGTGGAACAATATCATAGAGAATCATCAACAAGATAATCATGCATGAGAATTTGCAAGCATCATATATAAGTCAAATATTGAGAGTCAAAATTGACGAGAAAATGAACGTGACAATAATGTGAACGCGCAAGCAAATCAAATTAACCAAGAAACATAAACTGATATTGACATGCAAATGGATTGGAACAAAACAAGTGCCAGAAACTAAAGATGCATGGAAGGTAAAGGGAAATTCTAAACATAGTTGAAATAAAAACAATGTATTAAAGTAAAAAAAAATACAAGAAAATAAAGTAGAAGACATACTTTGAATCAATCCTATTGATTGGTGAGCATCTCTAAGACTTAAGATGTCTAGGATGTATTTTCAAGAAACCAACCCTTATTATGAGTGCATTTGAATTAGATTTTGCAAATTTAATTTTGAATGAACTTGATTTTACAAACTTGATTTTATTCAAAAGTAGATTAGAAGTGAAGTGATTTATGTTTGAAAACCTTTGTTTGGAAAGTAATTTTAATAAAAATTGATATTGATTAGATAATATTGATAAAAATTATTTTTAAATGTATAATTACTAAAAAAGATATGAATTTTATATTATTTTATTTATGTTGTGCTTTCTATTTTATTTCATTATATTTATGTATATTTTAACAAATTGATGGATAATATTTTATATATATATATATATATATATATATATATATATCACTACACTATTTGCAAATTGCAAAAATAAAATAAAAAAAAAGTCACGACAATAAGATTGGAATAGAAATAAGATTAATGATACAATCATAAATTAAAAAAAAAAAGAAAGAATAAAAATCGAGTGAATGTGGTAGGGCCGTATGAACTAGAAAAACTTTGGAAGATATTATTTTTTATTTTATCAAATATCGTGAAATTTCTCTTTTCTCTTTCATCTCTCGCCTACTGCTTCTTCCCTCCGCTTTGAAGCTTTGTCTCTCACCCCCTTCCCTACAAGTATTAACAAATTGGTTTCATCTCAAGTGGACATTTTACTTTCTGGCTATTTCTTAGAGAAAGATTCTAAAGTTTGAGGAAGGTGGAGTGCCACTGTTTCTGAAATTGTTAAAGGAATGAAAAAAGAAGGGTCCAAAAATGTTACAAAATAGGGGAGTTCATTGGACCCTTTGCGTCTCTTTTTCTTCCAATTTGGATTATTTTCTTTTTTACTTCTTTTATTTGATGATACTAATGCAAGTGATCTCTATTGATGCTGAAATTTGAGGCTAGAGGTGGATTGTTTGTGGTGTTGGAAATAGTTAGGCTAGAGTAAAAACTAATACTGAAGGACAAAGGAGGAAATGTGACAATTGGGAGTGAGCTTGAGCACTCAACGCAGAACACTGATCGAAAAAGCTTGAATTTTTCACTTCTACCTAGCCTTCCATTTCAGCCTCAACCCACAATTGAGCATTTCAAATGCAAGATAAACCAAACAAACAAAAATGTAAATGAAAGCTCGTTTGGTCATTCAAACGTCCATTTTAGCCTACATATGTGAAACTAGTATTTATAAGTAATAACTCAACTACCTGACTTCTAGGAATGTGCAACCTGTTTGACAGACGTTTATTTGCATAAACACATACACAAAGCCTTAAAAACTAATAACTGACACCGATAAAATCATGACTTCCTTTGAATTCAAATTCAAAATTTTCAAGATAATTGTTAAACAATTTCACCTTTGAATTTTGAATTTGTCTATAACCACCAGCTCCCTTGTCGATTTCCCTTTATAATGTCTTCAAAATTAATCTTTAAAATTTTTTCTAAATGTTGGTGTTGAATCTTCAAACCAAACTTCAAGAATTCTTCCAAGTGTTGACATCAAATTAACTTGCTACTTTTGACAAATCTACACTTGGTCCCGAATAATGCCAAATCCATTTTGTCAAATTCCATCCTTTCAATTCAATAGTCTATGGTCTACAATATTATATTTTTATACCACAACAAGAGGTTAGTGTAATTGCCCCATTTATAAATGAAACATTAATGTGATGTCACAATATCTTTGGAACACCAAAAAAGGCTTTTACTCTATTAATTTCTTTCATTTTGAGATTTCAATAATTTCTTTAATTTTTATAATTTTAATTTCTCCCACTTTGAGATTTGAGAACTTTCTCTAAAGTGTCCGTGTAAAAAAAACTATTTTATTAATAACATTAAAAAGTTCTCTTGAATTTTATAGGCCTTGAACACTTGTGGATTCATAAAAAAAATTGCATGAAAATAATAGTTTAGAAATAATTTATTTGGTTTGAGAAAATACATTTTGTTTTTTTGTTAAATTAAATATTTATCCTTATAATTTACATTCATTTTCAATTTGCTCCATATAGTTTTTTTCCTTTCAAACGAATCCTTATAATTCTAAACGTTTTCAATTTTGTCTCTCTTTATAATGTTATGCATGTGGCAAAACATATGTTGATGATGTAGCTAACTTTTCATTCTTCATCTATTCATGAGTAGACGGCATCATAATATCTAATTAAAAAAAGAACAAAATTGAAAACACTCAAAACTATAAGAACTCGATTGAAAACAGAAAAAATTATAGAAAACAAATTAAAAATGAATCTAAGTTATAGGGACAAATTGATAACATATAGATCCTTTTTTCTTTTTTTATTTTTGGAAATTTTAGAAAACATGTTTGGTTAATATCATTTTTATTATAATCACAAAGTTACTACTGCATTTTCATTTATTCCCAAAAACGATGAAAATAACTATTTATAGTTTTTGGATTTGGTCTCATTCTAAAAATTAGGAGACAACTAGCATAGTACCCGTGCGATTGCACGGGCTACTTGCTATTATACTTATTGTATTAACAATTCACTTGCACAAAGAAAAATAATTAACAGTTTTTTTTATATCATTCAAAATTATGATCAAAATAAATTATTGCTATTTGAAAATACTTGTCTGTTTCTTAAATCAACTTTGTTATGATAACTATCTATACACGGTGCCCGTGCAATTGTACGAGCCATTTGTTGGTTTGTTTATTGCAATAACAATTTACTTAGCTAGAAAGAAGGTATTGATCTAACATGGTTCATTCAATATGCTAGTAGTTAAAAGGATCAAGAAAAATAATTGAATTTATTGGTGGGCATAAATGTAATCAATGCCACTAAAGCAAAGCTTATTGACAAAAGGAAGTTCCATAAGCTAAGTCAAAATCTTTTGCCATGAAGGCAAAGTATACAACTTCACTCATATAATTAATGGTAGTAATTGAGAAAAGTTAAAAGATATTAAGCTACCTTTTACATTTATTTGATAAATAGCAAAGAGAAGATACTTGCCAATCATTTTTGCAAGCAAGATTTTGGAAATGAAACTATGATAGTATTTTACCTTTAACCATTCTTGTCTCATTATCACTGATGAGTGACTGATAACCTCAATGTTATTTTCTTTCAATTGCTGCCCAAAGCATACATTTCACCTCATAACATTAGGACCACAGACATGACCATATGTAAAGTGCAAAAAATATGAAATAAATAAAAACACACAACGCTTGGATATTTCAAATCAGCCATAAACTAATGACGGCCATAACTTATAACGTTTTCTGAAATTATGGATACAACATAAAGAGGTCTAAATATATTGAGATATGAAAACAACAAGGCCTTTTATCTTTGTTTTTTTTTTTTCTCAATAAAGTAGCAATCTGTACAACACTTGAAAGTTGAAAGATAATTGATTGCACAGTAGATTGTTTATGTTAATGGGCAATATATATATATATATATATTATTTCAATCAACTACTGAATTAACTTACATTTTTTTCCAATGTGTGATTAGTTTTGTTTATCCTGTATTACACTGGCAAAATTTGTTCAAATTTATGATAAATTTTATTGGACTAAAAATTATTGATTTGCAAAATCCTAAATTTTTTTAAAGGGATTATAG
This sequence comes from Castanospermum australe, assembly GCA_019955255.1. NCBI lineage: Eukaryota > Viridiplantae > Streptophyta > Magnoliopsida > Fabales > Fabaceae > Castanospermum > Castanospermum australe. The sequence goes on along the minus strand of NSJW01000228.1, from coordinate 1,713,226 downwards.
AACAACTTAGTGTGAGTTCTTTCGGATGTGAAGATTCAAAAAAGAAAACCAAAATGTTCAGCAAATGTATCTATATAGTTATCCACGCAAGGATTTTTTTTTTTTCCCATTTAGTGTAATTTAATTGATTTGGCCAAACCTTTAGACATTGCTTGGCATGTTGAATAAAGTTATCCATGCAAGGATTTATTTATGACTAGTTTATGTAAGCTTCTTGTTTGAGGGTAAGGTGTAAGGAATTCATAACTGAAGGGTGGTCTATTTGACCTTTGAACCTATTGCACCTCATCATTAAACCCCGTGATTGGCTTCCTATTCACCTTATTGGTCTCCAAAATTCGTATTTCTATTGATTTTTTTTATTTTGCATGTGACTGCCTAAAATGAGTAAGTTTAGATTCTTGACATAGACCAATCAAGGGGCCAATAACTTTTTGCAAGATAGGCTAGCATGGAGTTGATTTTTTGAGCTTGCAAAAACAAGACTTGCTCCAAAATAATTGTTTAGACTAAACAGGCTCAACTTGAGCTGATTTGGGTCCAAGAATACATGGCCTAGCCCATGGCAAAGAATTGTTGGGCCCAATAGGCTGTGACTATTTTGATGCTTGTACTTACGTGAAATTTGAATGGGGATTCTTTCACTTTTGTGAACTATTCCTACAATTGTAAGAATGCTCATTCCCAAGGATGCATTTCATTCAATTCGTTCCAACCATTGACCAAACATGGGAATGACATTTTCACATTCTTCATAGTTAAATGATATCATGAATTCAAAAGGAAATAACATTATGAAGTTTGAACTCTTACTCATAGCCAGATTGCAATGTACATAACTCATGTAGTGCCACTGTAGAAGAAAGTGAAAATGCATTACAACACTTAAACAAGCTTATATCTTTATTTTATTTTGTTATTCCCATAACCTGTAAACGGTATTCTCAGCCATTGTCTTACTTAAACACATAAATAAGACCAGTCCTCAATGATATCTTAGATGGAGATTAGGATTTATTTTGCATGCTCCTGCAATGTTTCTTTTTCAAGGGAGTTTGTTTCCAGATGAACTTTTTTCTTTATCCCACCTAAAGCAAAATAAGCAGCATGAAATTGTTTTAGAATTCAAATAGTATAGAAAAGAGAAAGTGCAATTATGCTATGATTGATACGATGCTTAGTTACTAATTTGTATTAAGTAGTTCTTCCTATTTATATAGTGTAATGAAAAAGACATCCAACACGCAACTTGGGGTGAGAGTGCACTCATGCCACTCGATAGAAGGCTCATGGCCTAAGATATCCACCATGTAATGTGGGATATATACCACTTTGGTAGCATAGGATGTACCATAATTAGGAGTCACCTTTGTATTTGCCTACTTTGATTGTAGAAATATCCCAAACTTTCAACTGGTTATTGACTTATCTAGATAGTTAGCTATCAATGCTTATATACTATCAATTTAAACACCTAGATATCCAATGAGGGATTTGGTTTATCATAAAGAAAGATATTTAATATGTGGTTTACTTGGGTGTTTAACTAAAATCCTTAATCATGTGAAGACTAAACAAAACTAAGATATATCCAAATAATGTTGTTTTAATGGAACAAACCATCTCAACTTCATTCTATGCCTTCCATAATTAGTTTAATTAATTGTTTTTTTTTTATAGTTTTGTTTCCTTTCCCTACTTTTCCTGCAAACTTTATATATTTATTTTGCCAAATTACATGTTATCTACTAGCTATGGTATGTATTATATTCTCATGGTTATTTAACGTTTATTTTAGATTAGCTTTAGTTTATTTTATCAACAAAGCAAATAACAAAAGCAAATTCAAATTGATATTTCTCAAATTGGTTTGGTAAATTTTTTTTAAAAAAAAAATTCTTGGGTCCCATTTGGCTAGTAATTTTTTATTTATGAAAATAAATCATTCAAATCAGGGTTAGACTTGAAAACTAAACTAATAAAACTAATGAACACTCTAAACAAAAAATTTATTGAATAAAGGAATCTCAATTTTTATAGAATTAAAAATAAGCTAGGTATAACTCATCAAAAATCATATGCTTAAACTAGTTTGTGCTTACTCCTTGTTTCCTTCAGAGTCAGTTTGTTGTTCTTGCATATTCATAAATGTTTGCTTCCTCTCAGCCTTCTGAATTTCCACAGAAGTCGCCATTGGTCGAGGAAAGAAGACCCCAGTTGCCCTCAATTTTCCATTGAAATTGCTAGGCTCTCCTTTAACAATTTGTGCCCAGGTATAGCTTTGCTGAATTGGTAAAACGTGTTCTACCTTTTCCTCAAATTCGTGCAAAGATGTACAACAACAGTTTTTAATATTTACCAAACTGACCTAAACTACTTTGCAAGAAAATTTTGGTTTAGATGGAAAAAAAAAACTAAAGAAAAGGAAATAAAATTCAAGAAAAAAATGTTTTACAAGTTTTTTGCTTATTTGTCGTCAAGCAAGATGAGGATGAAATTCTTTTAAACTATGTTACGAGGATAAATTATTTTATGCTTGCGAAGTGTCACATAAAATTATTTTTTATTTATTTATATTTTGATATCTTTTATGTTTAATGATTAGAAAACATATTTGGTTTAAAAAAAACACACTCATATATTTTACCTTAATAAATTTATTTTTTAATTATTAAATATTAAAATATTAAAACATAAATAAATACAACATAATATTGCATAACACTTTAAGAATATATAATGATTTTTCTGTTACACGAGTTCGGACGAAAGTGTGTGGTGGATTCTGCTAGACTGGGCCCCACAGGTGAGGTGAGACCCACCCCACTTTTTGTCCCTTGCAAAATTACCCAAGCTGCATAGCTATTCTCAGTTCTTTTGAGCTGGTTGTTTGCAGAAATAGTGGAGTACAATTACTATGGCAATATTGATATTGGCATAGTAAACAGCACTTAATCAATTTGGCCAGAAATTGTGAAAATTAAAGGAGCTTGTTGCTTTGTTTCCCTAGCAGCGTTATAAGGAGAGTAATATTTAGTACGTTTAAAGGTAAAGGAAAATTAATCCAATAGAGTTGGCGTAGTGTAGTGATTAAGAATGTGTGATACTTTAACTAATTGGGTTCAAAACTTTGGATAATATCTATGAGAATTAATTTTTTTAAATGCATTAAACCGATATAGGAGTGTGGTATTATGATCGCTTAGAGAAAAATTTAATCTTGGTTAACATAAAAGTTGGTTGAAAGATACATTTACCATACAACAAAATAAAAATGTAAGAGTGAATTAAGGCTAAGTGAAAAAGATGACGCTAAACTGTTATTTGAGCTTGGAAACACGAGTTTCCAAATGAATCCCTAAACAGTTAATTCTTTCAATTGGAGCCAAATTACTGTAAACAATCGTATCCCTAATAGGAAATTTTGACATGGATCTAACATTGCCCAATAATTTGTTGGAAAGGTAGTCAAATTTCCTATATTCATGGCAACCTTGGGTCCTATTACAAACTAAAAATAATTACAAACACATTTAAAATAATTCATTTTTTAGGGCCCCATCTGAAATTTCATGTATTTTTTAGGAACTTAAAGTATAATTCAGCTAAAAAAAAAATCTTATTTGAAGGATAAATGGTTTGATATGAAATTCCCCACAATTGATCATATATTAGATGGGAAAATTAATTGGAAAAGTGGGAGAATAATAATTATTGAAAATAATAAACATTTTCATTCTTTTCAATGACTTAAATTTTACTTATTATGATACACAAATATTTCATTTTTTTTTGGTAAGATAGGGGCAAAAGCCCCAAATCTTTCAATTATTGATGAGAATAAATTGTAAGAAGGAAATATTTCACAAAAAATTGCTTTATTTTCAATTTCAATGCTTATAGTTAGAAATTAAGTCAACAAAAGATGGAAGAAAAAAAATAAAAAACCTGATAATTAGGTTGGATAGGGGTCGATGCCTTACGAGCTGAATTAGCAGCTTGAACAACGATTCCTTCACCAAAGCCATTGACGATATTGTCATTATAGGGTTGACTCTGATTGGTTTTTGATAGAACACATTCAGGAAAAAGTTCATAAAAACATCAGAAGGTAGCAAAAATTTTATATTTTCTGGATTTAGAGGAATGTCACTCATGACATCCATTGCAAAGAAAGTGAAACAAGAAGGTTTGATTGATAATGGATTATAAAACAATATATAAAGCAACAAATGTAACAGTCATGACTTTGAAATTGGTGAAAAATTAAAATTATAAAATTTCCTTTAAAAAATTGCTCATAATTACTCAAATTCATTTTTGGTCAGTGATAAAGAATAAATTTTGAGTTATTTAAATGAATAATAAATGCATTTTGAAAATTTTATAAAACAATTTCCAATTCCAATAGATGCAATTGAAAGGCTTGTTGTAAAGAAGTCCTCAACAATTTTTTTTTGTTTTGGGTGAAACCATGGGGTATCTCCTATGCCCTATGAATATGGAACTAATATCCATTCGGATTTTGGCTTAGCCCTGGCCGTAAAGTACTTTCAATGTGTAACACCTTAGTACACTCCATCCATATGGAGCTCAATTTGCCATCTGAGTCACACATTGTAGTTGTCCTCAATAAAACTTTGTAACGAACATTTTGTAAAAGTAATTTCTCATGACCTAATCTCCTTAGACCCGTTCTTGATTAGTAACTTCACTCCTTCCATCCTCGCAAACCGACAATGAGAATATATCAAATCCCAAGGCATGACAGTAAATAAAACCAAGACTGAGAGACGTTAGCATGAAGAAAAAATTATTTATTTCTCAAATGCATATTGTGTAATTAATCTAGTGTAATACCCACATTAATGTCGTACATCTAAACTAAGTTTAATTTGAGTGTTCTAGCCTAGAAAAGGAAAATTTTGAAGAAAAGTTGATTTGAAAGAAAATAAACTTAAAACTTGGAAGTCTTCAAGTAGAATTTTACCTTAAGGATTAGCTTGGTATGTGGGTGAATATAAAATTTCATGAATGAGTTTTGTATATAACTTTATATACAAAATTTATTCATGAATTTTTTTACCCTCATTTTTACTCCCATACTAAATGTACATTAAGGAATTTATTAAGAATATGTTTGAATTGGGGGAGAATATAAGAGAAAAAAGGAAAATGTACTGATTGTTTTAAAATTTAAAATTTAAATGTTTAAAATAAGCCTTTTTCTTTCTTCTGTTTTTCTCTATTTCTTTCAATCCAAACATAACCTAGATGTATAAAAGGTACGGTAATGGAAGAGAATTGAAAAAATGTTAATCTTGACTATAAATACCCCCATGTACCATAAGATTCTCATTTATTCTTTCATTTTCTCACCCTAGACTTCCTTTTTGTCTCTCTAGTCTTGTATAGGTGAACTACTAGCTTGCTAGTATTTTTTATTGGAAATCTTTATAGCTCATTTGATTGGTTTCTTGTTGTCCAATTTTGTTTCCTATACATACTATAGAGCTCAGCATAAGATGTTAGAGCTTGGGTTTTAGCTTAGAGCTTTGAGTATCTCTCATTCTCTACTTGCAAAGGTAGAAAACAATATTCTACTATAAATTTCATAAAATTTGATCATTCTACATGTTGTCCTTCGATTTTATATTTAGGTTTATATCGAAACCAAGATAATATTCTTTTAAATTCGACATAGGCTTCTCCTTATACTTTTTTCTATACTGGAATTTAGAAATTCAGAGCGATATGGGAGGATTATTGATTTCCCCCCTATTTGAGGCATGGAATGGTGGCCTACACCCCCCAAATGTACATACAAAATTAAGTATTTTTTCTAAAAAAAAATTAGGCATGCGGGGGTAGGGGAGGCCACCATTCCATGCCTAAAACCCCTTAAAATGTTGCAACTGATATTCAATTACAATTAGATGATTTTTGATTGCGTAGACCTAGGAAAGAAGATCTTGAGTAAAACATTATAGCTGCAACTAGAGCTCACATAATTATTGATCCTTATGGAATCATGCTCTATGATACAAGCTTTGCTCTACTATATTAGGCTATTCCTACCTATTTGTCCTTTTATGTATGTTATTTCTTTGCAAGGTGCAGTTCTAGTTTTGATGATTATTTTGGTGTCGTGTTTTTAGGTTCACAAAGTAACATACTTGCTAAAGTTTCTTAGTAATATTTCTGGGAAAAAAAAAGTCTTAATATATTATGCTAGCTACTCTTTTAATTGTTTACCGCCCACTGAGTATGTTTAGTTAATTTTCCAGTTCCTAAGCAAACGATGCTACCCTTACCACCTCAACAATAGGAATTTAGCTTGTTCTAGCGACATGTATCAATCATTCATTGAGATTCCTAAGCACGAAAACATTCTATGGTATTGGAAGCCTTAGGCATTAATAGTTACATGTATTGATGGCTATTATGGCCATAAAATCTTACTTTTGGTTATTTTCTCTATATTTTACTCATGTATCTATTTATAATGTATTAAGTCTGAAGCAGAGGCTCTCATGCTGCCAAATTAGCATTTTCATTATCTAACAGGTTGCTACATCAACTTCTCATATCCTCTTCTAGCATCATGTCTTTCATCCCATTGTTTTTCTTTTTTATCTTCCCTTCTCTCCATTCACTTCATAAGTTTCTTTCTTTTTTTTTTTTTTAACTAAAATGAATGCTATGAATGCAGGAACTGTAACATTCTTTGCTATGAATGCTATGAGTTTTATCCTACTTTTTACTTGTATCAAATGTCAGTCTGCGATCTATAAAAATTTAGAACAAACATAGCGTAGGTCATTTGCTTAGGCCAAGAAGCTTTCTTCATCCACTTCAATGGTCGCTTGCAAAATTACAAGAAAAGAGAAAGCAAAGGAATCGGTTGAGTCAATTATGAATTTGTGCTATTTAGGTCCCTATTGATAATGGGATAGCCACAAACTCATGCTGTTACGGTGATCATCATGTAATTGATCTAGTAACCCTTATTTTGCTCCTCTGATTAAAGGAAAGAGGCTGGGCAAACATGAAGAATATAATACATAGAGCAAATTAGTTGGAACCTCTTTGTATTCAATGTGTATAGGAATGATACTGCAATTTTTCGAGCTACAAGGGAATCATATATAACCCCAAAATTCAAGTAAAGGAAAAAGTTTTCTTTGATTTTGTGTCTTTTATATTTCAAGCCAAGATTCACTGTTTATTTTTTTCCTTACTTTTTTTTTGGTAAATTATTTTTTTTCCTTACTTTTTGTTCATGTATGTCTTGACTCTTATGCAATCAATTTGTGCACTGAACTTTGTAAAACCAATGGAAAAGAAATAGTAAATAAATTGTAATCCCATATAGGCTCATGTGAAACAGAGGACACTTTGATGGTATTTTGGAAGTCGTTCTCCACTTCATTGTTAATTAGCAGAATTTCGATGCAAATTCCAGTAGGTGTATCCACATTTGGTTTCTATTTAGTTTTATCTTGTTTGTGTTTTGTTGTTCACTCTATTTTGTTTCTTTTATTAATATAGATGAAAAAAAATAAAGTTGATTCTGCTTCAAATTGCATTGGGAGCTTCAAATGAAGTAGTAGTCATATTTTTACATGACTTGCCTCTACATCTTAGTTATTTGATTTATATTCTTACTTTCACTAGATATTTGGAACAAGTTTATAAGCAAAATATTTTTCTCCTCTAAATTCAGTTGATGAAGTGACATTTTTATAAGAAATTCATATGGAATGATATATAAAGAACTATTTCAAGAAATCACCCTTTCTAAAGTCACACAACAAAACAGGCGAAAATAAGGAGAAATATATATTTCTCGTGAAAAAGCAAAAGCTCCTATGAATAACATAATTTATTAAAATGGTTTACAAAGATTGTAAATTGCCAATTAGTCTAGATATTTTCTTTTTCATAATATTAGCATAATACTTTATTTTCATTAATAAGTGAAACATTTATCATGCAATACATATTTCGAAGTTAATTTCATACTTTATTGCAACAAGCTTTACCATATTCTCATATAGGATGCAATAAAAATAATTCGTTTCGTTTTCTTGCTAATATATAATGTATACAATTTAAAACATGTTCTCTAACCAAGCAAACAATTTTGTTTATCCACGTTTTACAATATGCAGGTCCACATCTGGTTAGTTTTAAAGCTTAACATCATGATATTTATGTAAACATAAATTTGTATCCTTTACATTATGGTTCATCATACTATAATACAATTAGAATCTTGGAATTCATGGTTTTCACATACATCAGAATTAAATCAAAATATGAATACTGACCTTTGTCCATAATGTGGAATAGACTTCATATCTGAAACTTTCTTGGCTGTTGAATCTTTATCGGTCTCTTCCCCTTTCGTGCTTACGCTTTTCACTTTCTGATGGAAATAAATCTTTGCGTATCTTTATGGGTAGAGACTAAATATATGGGGGTTTAATTTGAAATTCAAAACCATCAGATAGCACCATCAGTTATTGGTTTCTTTCGAATTTCAAAACCATCAGTTATTATTAGGATAACTTCCACAAACCATCAGGTAATTGCTCCCATCAAGCAATTACTTAATTACCCTTTTCATAACCTCCCTTAACTTACAACTAAATTTACCTTTTAGCCCTTTAACATGTTTTTAATTAAATCATACTTAATTCCCATTAAATTGAAATATATTTCTAACATTCTCCCACTTGACTCATGTGGTAAATGTCATTCCATGATTTAATAAAACATCAACTTTAATGCGCATAAACTTGGCTAAAGGTTTCATACATTAGTTGCATCATAATTCATAATTAGGAATAAAACCAACAAGAGTCATGACGGTTCTACACTATCAAATCGGCATAGTTCCTTCCTTGTACCACTATATTAGCTTTTCTCCTAAACATGATACTTTAATAGGAAGTACACATTATGTTCAATAATAATGTCTCTATTAGAGACAAATCTTGTATTTCAACATCATCATTCATACATGCATGTATACATAAATTTAAAAACAGGAAAATTTCAAAAACTTATATATTAATAAGCTCAGAGTGTCAATAACCAATAATAACAATAATGTTTAACATTCGCTAGTAGACATAATGCCCATACTATACATATGACCAGTAAATGTTTTGGGCAATAATCCCTTCATCAAGGAATCAGTTATCATAAGATCGGTGCTAACATACTCTATTGACACTTTATGTTTCTAAACCTCTTCTTTAACGACAAAGTATTTCAACTCCATATGCTTAGCACCTTTAGAATACTTGTCATTTTTTGAAAAGAAGACTGCTGCGGAATTGTCATAATAAATTTTCAGCGGCCTATCAATACTGTCTATTAATCCAAGCCTTGAAATAAAATTCTGCAACCATTTAGCCTGAACCATGGCCTCAAAGCATGCCACAAATTCAGTTTCTGTAGTAGATGCAGCAATTACAGACTGATTTGTACTTTTCCATGATATAGCTCCTCTAACTAAAAGATATAAATAGCCAAAAGTATATTTTCTTGTGTCCACACATCCGGCAAAGTCTGAATCTAAATATCCAATGACCTCAAGGTATTGGATTTCTTATAAGTAAGCATGTGACTCTTTGTTCCTTGCAAATATCTCAGAACTTTCTTTGCAGCTTTCCAATGATCCATACCAGGATTACTCTGGTATCTTCCTAACATTCCAACTACAAAACTGATATATGGTCTCGTACAAGTTTGAGCATATATTAAGCTCCCAACAAGCGATGCATATGGAATTGCTTCCATTTCTTTCCGTTCCAAATCATTCTTAGGACATTACATGAGACTAAATTTGTTTCCTTTCTGAATTGGAACCGGAGATGATGAGCACTTTTCCATTCCAAATCTCTCTAAAACTTTATTAATATATGCTTTTTGAGACAAGCCTAACAATCCTTGTGATCTATCACGGAATATCTCTATCCCAATCACATAGGTTGCCTTATCCATATCTTTCATTTCAAAGTTACTAGAGAGAAATATCTTAGTCTCACTCAGAAGACCAAGATTATTAGTTGCAAACAAGATGTCATCAACATTCAGAATCAAAAATATAAACTTGCTCCCACTGACCTTTAGATATATACACTGATCGACGGTGTTTTCTTTAAATTTAAAGGAAACAATGGTATCGTTAAACTTAAGGTACTATTGTTGTGAAGCTTGTTTAAGTCAGTATATTGATTTCTTAAGTTTGCACACCATGTGCTCTTTTCCTTTTTTTTATGAACCCCATTGGTTGGTCCATGTACACATCTTCCTCTAAATTCCTAATTAGAAAGGCAGTTTTCACATCCATTTGATGTAACTTTAAATCATAATGAGCCACCAATGCCATAATGATTCTTAAAGAATCTTTCTTGGATACCGGTGAAAAGGTCTCCTTATAGTCGATGCCATCTTTCTTAGTGAATCCTTTTACAACTAGTCTGGCCTTGTAACGTTCTAAGTTATCATGAGAGTCACGTTTGGTCTTAAAGACCCATTTACATCCAACTCTCTTACAACCTTCTGGTAACTCAACAAGGTTCCAAACTTCATTTTGTTCTATAGATTTCAACTATTCTTTCATGGCATCTAACCATTTTTCACTATTATTACTATTCATGGCTTGTGAAAAACGTAACTGGATAATCTTCCATTCCTAAGTCAAATTCAGACTCTTGTAGATATACCACATAATCATTAGAAATAGCGGATCTCCTTTCTCTTTGAGATCTTCTTAATGCTATTTGTTTTGATTCTGCTACTATGGGCTCATTTGTTTCATTTACTGTGATTTCATTGTGAGTAGTGAGATCATTTATTTGTTGTTCTTCATTATTATTAATCGGTACAATAACATGAAGAACAACAACCTTATTAGAGACACAAGTCAAGGGAATTTGTACTCTCAATTCTTGAATCTCCGCTTTACGTGGTGTTTCACTACCACTAACTTCGCCATTCTCAATAAACCTAGCATTTCCAGTTTCAATAAGTCTTGTAGTATGATTAGGACAATAAAATCTATACCCTTTGAATTTTTCTGGATAACCAATGAAATATCCACTGATTGTTATTGCATCCGGTTTCTTTTCTTGTGGATTATAGTATCTAATTTCTGCTTGGCAACCCCAAACATGTAGGTACCTTAGACTATGTTTCCTTCCTGTCCACAGTTCAAAAGGAGTCTTTAGAACTACCTTACTAGAAACCCTATTTAGCAGATAGATGGTAGTTTTAAGAGCATAAGTCCACAATGAAATAGGTAAAGATAAATTACTTAACATACTCCTAACCATATATAACAAGGTCCTATTACGCCTTTCTAACACACCATTTTGTTGTGGTGTATCTGGCATTATGTATTGAGCACATATGCCTCTCTTTTCAAGGAATTTAGCAAATGGACCCAAATGTTGTCAGCTTTGGTCATACCTTCCATAATACACTCCACCCCTATCAGATCTGACAATTTTCACCTTTCTGTCTAATTGCCTTTCAACTTCATCAATGTAAATCTCTAAAACATTTACAACCTGAGATTTATCATGTAGCAAATAGACATAACCATAATGTGAATAATCATCAATGAAGGTGATAAAGTATCTTTCTTTATTAAAAGCGTTAACATCAAAAGGCCCACATATATCAGTGTGTATAATTTCAAGAAACTGAGTGCTTCTTGTGACTCCTTTCTTTGTGTGTTTTGTTTATTTACCTTTAATACAATCCACACATACATTCAGATCAGTAAAATCTAAATCCGGAAGGATTTCATTCTTTACCAATCTTTTCATTCTTTCTTTAAAAATATGTCCAAAACGTTTATGCTACAAGTAAGAAGAACATTCATTTATTAAGGCACGTTTAGTGCCAACGTTATGATGCAAGGTCATAAGTGTTTCAGCATATAAATTATCAAGACATAATTTATATAATCCATCACATAAGGTACCATTGCCAATCAAATGATTGTGCTTGTACAAACTGAAACAACCACTCCAAATCTAAAGGAATATCCAGCCTTATCAAGTTTAGAAATTGAAACTAAATTCCTAGTTATACTAGGTACATACAAAATTTCCAATAAATCTAAATGATATCCTGTGTTAAGAATTAAACGATAAGTCCCAGCAGCTTCCACTGGAGGTTTTAGTCCATTGCCCATGAAGACAAACTTTTCATTTGGCCTTGTGGTCTGGGTTGTTAGGAATCCCTGCAACATATTAGAAACATGACTAGTACATCCAGAATCAATCCACCAAGTGTTATAAGGAACTTCAGTTAGGTTTGATTCATAACATACATAAGTACTAGGCTTACCTTTCTTTTCGAACCAAGCCTTATGTTTCGGGCAATCCTTTTAGAAGTGCCCAACCTTTTTATAGAAATGACATCTATTTCCATTATGTTCCTTCTTGTGAATGTTAGAAGAAGAAGCCTCATTAACCTTCAGAGGTCCTCCTCCTTTCTTCTCATGTTTCTTGAAACTTTTCTTTTCACCTCCTTAACCTTTCACATAATTGATGGAATGAATTCCCTGGTTCTTGAGTCTGGTTTCTTCCTAAACCAACATACTGTGCAATTCATGCACATTCCATTTATCCTTCATGGTATTATAGTTCATCTGGAAAGGACCATACTCAGCCGGTAATGAGTTTAGGATGAACTGCACCAATAAATCTTCATGCACATTCATCCCCAATGACTTCAGTCTTGTTGCAATATTCGTCATCTCAATAACATGCTTATGCATTGTACGATAACCATCAAATTTCATAGTGGTCAGTGTACTCATTAGTGTCTTAACAAGAGACTTATCATTAGTTTGGGAGAGCTATTCCACAAGCTTCATCATTTCTTTGGCACTTTTAGTTTGTGGAAGACCTGACTTAATGTTGCTTTCAATGCTCATTCGTATGTGCATCAGACTCAACCTGTTAGATATTTCCCAGTTTCTATAATGGACATTTTCCTTTTCAGTGCTTGTAGTAGTAATAGCACCATGTTTCTCTTCTTTAAGAGCTAAATCTAGATCCATTACCCCAAGGTAAAATTAGATTTGCTCACTCCATTCAGAGAAGTTAAGTCCATTAAAAACTGCAACAGTTGAGAACAGTGAATGTGTAGCAACTGGTACTGCAAGGAATAAATTTGAAAACATTAATACTTTGAGTTATACATACATAAACATCAACATGCTTCACAGATTCAGATACATTTCATACAATGCATATTGATGTTCACCTTTGGACAATCCATCAATACACAACATTCAACATAATGATGCTAATAGAAATTTCACATAATTTAGCAAAGATGTATACTACTAGAAATATTTATTATCTTTGGATATATAAATATAACTAATAGTATATTTACATCACCAACATTCATGCTCATTTATTATAAAGACAAGCAATCAATCTTTGGGTTGATCCTTAATTGTCTTATAATAATAAACTTCAATTCACTCATAATAAAAATAATAATTTTTATTTTATTTATAGTATCAAAATTATGAGTAATTGAAATATCATCATACTATTTGGAATTAAATTAACACATAAAGATTTGACCACTTTGGTGGTTAACAAATCTATCATACTTTAATTCCAAAATTTAATATTTTGTAAACCAATTATAAGATTTAAGATTTCACACATTCAATCTTAATCTCATCAACACCACAAAATCATTGAACCCGAATCCGTGGACTGCATAATCTGTCTACCGTCCTCACGTTGCCATCTCTGTGGAGGAAAGGGACACTGAGGCAGACAGGCCAATCTCTTCGGCGGGGCTTGCAGGAGGCTTTTGCAGTCGCGATCCAAAATCCACCATATCAGATAAGCAACACAGAAGCTTGAGTCCTAGCCGGAGCCCCAGCCCCAGAAGCTGCATCAAATTCGGTTTCCTCTTGGGCGGCAGTAACCCCTTCACACCACGGTTGCAGCGACAGCAATCTCAACAGGTCTCGAGTCCTAGTCTGCGTTGCCGAACAATCGCAGAAGCAGCTCAAACAGAAATCGCAAGCGACAGCCTAAGAATTCGAAGCAAAAGCACGTCAAGCACATCCACCCCAAAAATGCCGCCGTCAACCTCAAATCAAACCTCTCCGCGCTCCCCTTTGAAGCTGTCTCTCTTCAAAACGCCGTCGTCAACCACGGTTTTGCAGATCTCATTTTTCGACGAGAGTTTGATGGTGGATCTGAAGGAACCGTGACCGATCGTTGAGAGGGAGAGCAAAAAGAAGCCACCAGAGACTGTCGCTGGAAAATAGAGGGATACCGAAGCCTTTCTCCAGAAAGTAGAGTTGATTTCGAAGTTTCTGGCTATTCCCCCCCCTTTTTTTTGAACAATTTCTTAGATCTGGAGTTCTCAGATCTTTCTCTTTCATGTTCATTTTGTGAGAACGATTTAAAAAATAATCATACATGAAAAATTATGAATTCCCAAACCATGCTCTGATACCACATGTAAACATAAATTTGTATCCTTTACATTATGGTTCATCATAATAGAACACAATTAGGATATTGAAATTCATGGTTTTCACATACATCAGAATTAAATCAAAATATGAATACTGACCTTTGTCAATAATGCAGAGTAGACTTCAGATCTGAAACTTTCTTGACTGTTGAATCTTTATCGGTCCCTTCCCCTTTAATACTTACGCTTTTCACTTTCTGATGGAAATAAATCTTTGTGTATCTTTATGGGTAAAGACTGACTATATGAGGGTTTAATTTGAAATTCAAAACCATCAGATAGCACCATCAGTTATCGGTTTGTTTCGAATTTCAAAACTATCAGTTATCACCAGGATAACTTACCACAACCATTAGGTAACTACTCCCATCAAGCAATTACTTAATTACCCTTTTCATAATCTCCCTTAACTTCAACTAAATTTACCTTTTAGCCTTTTAACATGTTTTTAATTAAATCATACTTAATTCCCATTAAACATGAGACACATTTCTAATAATTTATTAATGATAAATGGAGTCACCATCAATAGTTATTTACTAGAAAAATTATTGGAAGACCATTTAAATAAAAATAAAAAGAAAAATGACATGCAAAATAGAATGATCACACATATTGACTTTAGAGAATAGCTTCTCAAAGATGCATTTGACCACATAACTTAAATATGCATTTTAATACCAACAACTAATACAAATAGTAGAATAGTTAATAAAGATATATTGGTATTGCCAATGAGGGTTGACTCAGTAGTGTAAGATCGTATAATGTTTTCTTAAAAGTTTGGGTTCGATTTTTGTTGGGGTCTCTCATTGGTAAGTGATCTGTAAATATAATTGTAAGCTTCTCGCTGGTACTTATAGCATGCCTTAGCCTTAAAATATGGCAGCCTCTCCTTCTCTTAATTTTTTTTTAAAAAAAAATATGATGCATGATTAGAGATTTTAAATAATGCACAATGTCAATTGCATGAAGAGTTACAAAGCAATACAAATTATAATTTAATTAACAATGAATTAAACAATATTGATGATACAAAGATTGTAGTTATAATTTAATTAACAATGAATTAAACAATACTGATGATACAAAGATTGTAGATTGCTCAAATACAACTTAGACGAGCAAACAAACCAAGCAAGCAAGCTAAATATCAAGTTTAACTATATATCAGAATAACAAAGTTCACAAGAAAACACAATACTCTTTTTGTGTGGTTGTTTTTGTTTGAAACAATTTAAAAAACATAAAGAGATAAAATATTCATCTTAAGATAAGTTCAAGAAATAATATAGAAGAAAGATATTGTAACAAATGTTGAATTTAAGAAAAGAAGGGAAAAGAGAAATAAATATAATAATTTATCTTATTCAATCCACCAATCAAGTTACCTACAACCAGTCATCAAGATACCTCTCTTAGAAATTTTTTTTTCACCATCTTCCAACTTCAATTAGGTGCACGAAAAATCCTTTACAATTTTGAGCATTTATCACTCTATGAGATACCTCAGCCTAGACGTTACAAATTCACTAAAAAGGGTAACTAGGTGTTTTAGTTTCTAAGCTTTTTGATATAACCCAAGCTTCCAAAACTTCTAATATTTGAATCATCCAAATGCTTAAGAGCATATATTCATTCTACATCTTCTTGAGTTGAACAAAAATAAGATATTACGCTTTCTTATTTCAATGCCCATTCTTAGTACTTGGAATATTTACATGATATAATTGATTTGAAAAAATAGTTCCAACTTAATAAGTTATGATCTCAATATGCATGATTCATCGATATAGAACACTAAAATGTGCATCATGCATAAATAATTTACTTAGATACATATCTAATGTTAGTTAATTACAATACTTATTAAGTGCTATTAGATACACTTTATAAATGATGTTAAATAGAATTCACATGATTCTTATATGAAATATAACAAGATATAGTATAGAGTAAACACTCATTTTAATATTCAAAAGATACATGTGATATCAATTAAATTTTTTTAAAGAAAGTTAACATGAATTTAATCTCTTAATCGTAGAAAGTGATATCAAAATAATTTTTATTTAACAAACTAGGAGAACATTATTAATTGAGCCTTGATTGAAGGACCAAATTGATGTAACTTTTTAAAATTGAAAAATTAAATTGATGTCACTTTTAATTATTAAAAGACTAAATGATGTTAACTTTTTTTGGAAGACCAAATTAATATTATTTTTTATTATTTAAAAATTAAATTAATGTTACTTTCTATTATTTAAGAACTAAATTGATATTAATTTTTTTTAGAAGATTAAATTAATGTCACATGTATCTTTGAAAGATTATAATAGATATTTACTTTATAGTATATAATCATGTAAAATCCAATATAATCAATTAAGTACATATCGGTAATGTATTTATCATATATTTATCATCATCAAAATTTAACATGTTGAACTATTAAAACAATCTCTCTGTATATAACATATTCATCACCTATTAGCCATATAATATATTTCATCATCAAAACTTAACTCATGAAACAAATAAAACAAACACAAGTGGCATTTCTCTTTTTGGTTTTGAAGATTTTCATATTATAAAACACAACACAACTGTGCATAAATATAAATATAATGATAATAATATTTACAATTAATTAGTTGTAATAGTTAGTGTATTATGATTTTAAGTGTATAAACAAAATTTAAATCTTTTAATCATTATCTTCCTTTCATGAAAAAATAAAAATTCTTTTTTAATTTTTTATTGTACCAAAAAAATAAAATAATAATAATATTTTTATGATTTTAAAAAAATTAATTTTAATTTATTACTAGTGTATGAGTCAAAATGATTATGATTATTAATTTATTTTAATTTAATTCAACGGTACTTAAAATGGTTACGAATCAAAATTAAATAAATATTTTGGGAAACTCAGTTACTCAGTCTTCTCCAACGAATTCAGAATAAATAAGGTGTTACCTCAAAAAAAAAAAAATGTTAGGGTGCTCCCTCCTGGAATGGCTTTATGTCGATTCGCGCACTGTCCTGCCACCACTCTCCCTTTCCCGAATTACCCTTACAAATTCCTCAAATTCTCTTCGCTGCCACTCCTCCTTCACAGGCCTCCTCTCATTGCGCTCTCCTTGCGTTGTTCTCGCTTATCGTCGTCATCATCGGCATCCATGGAAGCTCCTCCCGAAGGTTACCGCAGAAATGTTGGTATCTGTCTCATGAATCCTAATAAAAAGGTCCCATTTCTCTCTCTCTCTCTCTCTCTCTCTCTCTCTCTCTCCCTTCTTCTGGGGTGTTCATCAAATCTTACCGGAACGCTTATCTTCTGCAGATTTTTGCGGCTTCAAGGCTGGATATACCCAATGCTTGGCAAATGCCGCAGGTGATTCTTACAATTATTCTTTTCCCACTATCTGTATGAATTTGCAATTTTTTTTTCTCTATTTGTGAACGTGCTTCTTGCTTTCTGTTTGCTTTGGTGGAAAGTCTAATAAATGGAACGGTTCTCCCACAGAAGAAGTAATCTAGCTCAGCCACAGTCTTTTTTTTTTTTTAAAAAATTTAAAATTCATTTACCAAACCTGGATAAACCCCTCATATTACATGGAAGGAATTTAAAAAAGTTTTTTTTTTAAAGCGTTTTTCAATCTATCATTTGGAATTTTCAATTTGATAATATTTGTCAAAGAACTTATATAAACATGTGATGTGATGCTCATCATTTTATAGGTTCCCTTTTTATTAATTCTGCTCAGTGACGGGCTAACATTCCAGTTTTTAAGATTACTTATTGAAAGGAGATTGATGGTCCTGAAGTTGTATCATTCCATATGAACCTTTCTTTTTCTCCTTTGCCACTACTAAATACAGGGTTGAGCAGCTTTGCATTTTTCAGTTTTTAATTATATTTTACCAATCAGAAAGCTACGCTGACAGACATGGTGGAGGAGGAGGACATACATTGGTGGATTGGATCCAAAAAGTTTAAGTTTTGTTCACACTTGTCTTTTAGCAGTATTCAGGCTTATTGGTTTTGATAAACTAGGAGCTATTCCGATGGAGGTAGAACTGTAGAGGTCTTCTGATGTCCAATATAAATTGGGGATTGTATTAAAACTATGCTATATGCAAGTGTGTTTGTGCTCGCATTTAATAATTTACAGTGTTACCAGTATGTGGATACACTGGTTCATATTTGATTTTTTATACTGTTTTACAAATATTGTATTTGAGAGAAACAGTTGTGCTTGGAGCAATGATATTGATTTAACATTGACTAAGATTGTGGTATTTGAGTAAAAGCTTGCATACATTGGACACTGAAGCAACAGCATAATGCTGCACAAGAATTGTAAATAATTTTTGTATGTGACTAAATAAAACAAACAAAGAAAGAAATATAAAGAGTTTATGCTTTTTTTCTTGCAATATGTTATTTGTTAAAAGGAATGATATACTTTAATCAACTTAATATGACATCTTTTAGGGTGGTATTGATGAAGGTGAGGATCCAAGAAATGCAGCTATCCGGGAATTAAGAGAAGAGACAGGAGTAAATTCAGCTGAAGTTATTGCAGAGGTGCAAATTAAAAATTTCTTTTCTTGCTATCTTTCCTACATATTTTTTAGACAAATTACATAGTCCCTCAATTCTGGTTGTCTTAACTTATTAGTATCAAATCATATTTCACCACTCTATTACTAGTTGTTGTAATTCTAGTTGTTATACAGTTGCATCCCTCCTCCCTTTTAGGATAGCCATATCAACTTATAACAGGATATGAGAGCATTTTTGGATAGCTATATCCTATCTTATTTATACCAAACGTATGATAAAAGGGAGGTTGGAACCAATCATGGCCTAAGAGTTTGGAACAATATTTATTGATTTGTTTAGAAGCTTTGGAACAAAGCAAAGGTGGCAAGGCCTTGCGAAGGTATTCAATGTATGAAATTATGTGTAAGATTTGATTGGAGTATAATGCTTGTATCTTTATATACAGGTTTTTGAGTTTGCCTTTATTTTCTACGAGAGTACTTTGTCTGGGCTCTCTTTTTTATTCAGCTTTGATAGTTTCATGATAAGTTTGAGGGCTTTATTTCATAGGTACCATTTCTGCTGCTTCGTGTTTTGTTATTTGTAATTTTTGTTTTTCTGTTAGCAGTAAAGTTTATTCCTTTACGACAAAACTTCTAAAAAACTGCATAGCTTTCTCTCAAATATCACACAAACCCAAATCCCAAACACACCCACTCCAGAAAACAAATTGTTTCTTCTCACTTTCAGCTATTAAACACCCAACAGATTTCTCTTACAAACTACAAAGGAAATATTGCTGCTGGAGGGAGCACTCTCTTCAATAGCAAAAGCATGTTCTCTCTTCCAATCACTTGCTTCATTCAACCCAAATAAAGTTATAAAGTTGATGATAAAAATGCTTGCAATTTTCTCTTATAATAAACTAATTTCCAAACTTGATTCTTTTCAAATTTGGAAGATGCTGTTCAAACCATTAGAGATGTGCAAGGAGTCTGTTAGGCATCTGGCCCTTTACCACTCGGATATAGCTGGAATATGCTTCTCTTAGGAGACTGCAATGCAATCTGGCTATCAAGTCAGCATACATATGATATTTGCCATCAAATTGAATCTTCAAACATTTGAAATTCATTTCCTTGTTTATTGATCTTTTTCCTTGTTTCATTGGTGTGATGAGCTTTGACAATTAAGTCAGAATCCCAACAGACATGCTGTGTCATACAGGTTATTTTGGCCTGATTTTCTGCGTTCTACAGGTTTTTCCTTCCCATTTCTCAAAATTATTCCCACAGATGTGGGAAACCTCCCTACTATAACTGTGGTTCCATGGTTTAGGTCTTAAAAATAATAAGTTCAGGATCTAGGAATGGACTTGTAGTTAGAGAATATTTGAATTTTGAAGGGAAAGAGCATCTAATTTGGACAAACAGGTGGAGGAACTATTCTGACAGCCAAAGACTAGGGTTTTAGATAGCTAGAAGTTGGTTTCTGATTGAGGGAGAGGAAAGCAATTATGCTAAGTTGGTAGCCTTTTACTTTGGTAAAAGGATGGTGCAATTCTCAAGTTAGCAAGTTGAAAGAAATCTGAATTTCACAAGCATGAACAAGAAAAAAGTAAAGAAAAAAACTAGAATACCTGCCTCACTCTAGCCTAATAATAAAAAAACTCTTCTGAATTTTCTTGAATTCATAGAAATATGTCTCGATACCTAAGTTTTCCCTCTAATTATAGGTGCAGGACAGGCTTTTATTACTTTTTCCTACCAAAACTGAATCTCCAATATGTGAACTAGCAAATCATTTGTCACTAATCAACTGAACTCCAAAGCTTAAGCTATTGGGCGAGGCCTATGAATGGTTTATGTTAGAATATTAGAGTTAGGAGTCTTATTGTATTAGTGGGCTTGGGCTTGTACTAATACTACACCAGTACTTGACCTAATTATTAATAAAAATTGGACTAGTAGGTTGGGATTTTGTATCACATCTACCACATCTTATATCAATCTAAAATCCTATTTTTTAGAGTCTCTATTATCTTTATTTTTACTTCCTTACCTAAACCTTCTCCTAATCCTGCCACTATTCTGTTGCCAAACTCCCAAAAGAGTTTTAAACTTTTCTCCCACGGTGTCTTTGCCCCATGTCTCTTTCCTTCCTATTCGCTGTTCACCAATTCTGGCCACCAGAACCCTAATTTTCCTTCATTTCCTTTGGCTGTCCACATCCACTGGGCATGTGTTGTAACTAAAACCAACCGCACCATCACCACTGCTGGCCTAAGATTGTTCTGTCATCAGAGTCTCGTTGTCACTGGAAAATTCATGCTCTGCCATGCCTTGGTCACTAGAAATAAACTGCCTTCCTCCACTTTTCCAGCGTGTTCGCCATTATTTCTGGCTGCCTCCTTCTCATACCTCTCAGAAGAATTGTTTTCAGCCAATCCCAGCCACTACCACCTCAGTTTGCACACCCACAGTGGGTGTTTGCCTCTACTCTGCGACCTTTGTTTGGCTGTGATTTGCTAAGATTTCTCGCTGTTCGACTCGGTTTGGCTTGTTTGACTGATGTTAGGCCTGTTTGGCTACTGATCCTGCTCTGTTTAGCAGCTCTTTGGCCTCTTAGTGTCTTATTCCTGCCTGGGATACTGGATTCTTGCCCTTTGTTTGGCTCCATTCCTGTTGTTTGGCTCTGTTCCAACAGTAGTATGGCTGTTGTCTGGCTCTGTTTGGCTATGTATGCCCCATATTCTGCTATGTTTGGCTTTGTGGCCTTGTTCAGCCCTGTTTGGTTGTTTGGCTCTGTACTTGCAGAGTTTGTTGTGTTCTCTTCCAGCTGCAAGCCATTTTGATTGAGCCAGATTCAGTTTTCAAGGTTTTTGGGTCTTCAATATCATTCTTGCTGTTTGAAGCTTTCAAATGCTGTGGGATTGCTATGTATGATTGCTTGCCAGGAAATTTGTTCTGCGCATCTTTCCAGCCATGTCTCTTTTTCCTTGGCCATGCAACATTCCAACCAGCTCTGCGTCATTCCAGCCATCTTCTAGCTGAGTTATCTTTCCAGCAGTGCCATCTTAGGGTTAGGAATCTTATTGTATTAGTGGGCTTGGGCTTTTACTAGGACTACACTAGTACTTGACCCAATTGTTAGTTTAAATAAGACTAGTAGGTTAGTATTTTGTATCACATCTACACGTCAGATATCAATCTAATATCCTATTACTCAGATCAGAGTCTCTATTGTCTTTTCCTCCTTTTTCTTATCTTAACCCTATAATTTCAACAGTTTATATCTATAACACGCCTCTTCACGTAAAAATCCTTTGAACTTGAAGCATGGGCAAAATACAGACCCATTCAAACATTGTGCTGAAATACAGCTTAATTAGAAGAATGGGCATATCAAGTATTACACCCTTAACCACTTGATCATAGAGGCTTTGGTACCATATCAAGGATTAACTCAACCAAAATAGTTAAGTTGTTAGGTGGAACTTGGAAGCCTATAATTGGTTTATAACTTTTAACAGTCATCAAAGATGCTGCCGAAGAAAGTAGTCTGCGACTCCTATAGTAAAATGTCCTAATAGAACTATTAATTTATATGCATGATCGATTTTTAAATTAAATTCCATTATCCTCAAGTTTCAGAACCTTTGAAATGTTTTGATTAAAATAATCAGACTCTTTCCCGTGCTGCCACTTATGCTAGAGTTACATCTAATCATTATAGATATGACTGATCTATCAACATCAATTAATCCATACACATATTATTAGTTTTTCATCTAGCACAAAATCCAATCTAAAGCGATTTTTTTTTTGTTTTTTTAATGTGTTTATAAATGTTCATCTTGGTGGCTTTCTGTTCCAGGTACCTTATTGGTTAACATATGACTTCCCACCAAAAGTCAGGGAGAAATTAAATATTCAGTGGGGATCTGATTGGAAGGGTCAAGCACAAAAATGGTAAACATTTGGATATTCTCAGTCTGGAAGGAATAAAACTCATAAGAACAGCAGCACAACCAAATTATATAATGTTTTAACAATCCAGAATCAATCAGATACCAATTTGTAACCAATGATTATTTCTAACCTGAGTGCTTTCTTTCTTTCCATTTCAATGATGTGGCTATAGAGCTATATGTGTACTTGTGTATTTGTATAAATAAATTTGGGCTGAGTGGGTGGGAAAAGGGTATGGGAATTGTGACGGCATGGAAGAAGGGATTTTATTTTGACACTGCTAAATAGTGTTCTTGACAATTTGATATGCACAGGTTTCTTTTCAAGTTCACTGGGCAAGATCAAGAAATCAATCTTTTGGGTGATGGTACTGAGAAAGCTGAGTTTGGGGAATGGTCCTGGATGTCACCACAACAAATAATTGAGCTTGTGAGTAGACATGATTTTGATGTCATTTTTCATAGCTGTCCAAAAGCAATTAAGATGTGGTGCTGTAGACAACCTATGACTTGGCTTATCTCCTCTCTGTGCAGGCAGTGGATTTCAAGAAGCCTGTCTACAAGGAAGTCCTAGCAGTGTTTACTCCATATCTCCAATAATCTTAGCTCTGTTGAATTGTTATGGCTTCCAAATGACAGTTGCCTCGGATAATTCTGTGGGCTGCTTAAAAAATAATGTATTACAAGCGCCTACAGAGACAGTTTTTATCTTATTCTTCTCTTGGACATGAGGACAGGAGGGCTATTTACGGTATTTCTAGGTATCTGTCCATTTTTGTTGTCATGAAGAAATATGATGCATGATTGCTATTTATCAGGAAATGTATGAGAGAATTTTATGGATGACTAACATACAAATCTCATGTCCCTTTGGGGACACAATAACAAAGTATTGATTAATAAATAAATTATACTGGAATTTTTTTTTTATACAGATGTCTTGGAAGGGAATCCAAGTGGTTGGCTTGATAGTAAAGGTGTGTTCTTTGTTTTTACTGCTCTGGTTAAAACAATCAGGAGATGGACTTAGTCTCGGACGATACAAAAATTAGCTTGAAGATATCCTTATTATCTTAGAAAAAAAAAAATGTCTTGGGAGGGAACAATTTAAGTGATCTGGAATAATTTTTATGTGTTTCCAAAAGAAGCAATTAGGTAGCCAACTCCTCCCTAAACTACGAATCTCTGGCATGTTTCATTCTAATAAATCATCTCTGTTAGAAATATGAAATTATTATTGGATCTCTCCTTAATAGCTTAAATTTTTAGAAAAGTTGGTCTTTAACATATATTAAGTTAAAATTTAGCTTAGGCTGCATAAATACAGGTATGCATACCCATACTAAAATAGGTATGGTACGGAGTACGAAAAAATTCTTAAAATTACAGTATGGGTACGAAAAGATATATTATATAAATATATAAAATATAAACAATCAAGTAATTGAACCAAAAGATAAATGCCATTCCCATCACATTTTAACTCCAAATTTCTAATAAAACTCCATAAAGTACTCAAAGCAAGAAAAATATACCTAAAGAAGACATCACCTCCAAGGTAGGCATTGTCATACTTGAAGGGTTAAAGTAGCATTGTGTTTAATTTAGTAGCAAACCAAGAAGATTAGCAACAAGATGTTGTGTTTTTTCTTGAACCAACTTGTGCTTAAATCATGTCGGCTTAATGTGACGTGTAACGAAGACATATCCAAAAAATACTTAATAAAATTTTTTTAAAAAAATAACCAAGTATACACGGTAAATGCCCATGTGTACCCAACGCATACCCCTACCGAATGTGTACCTCATACAGGTACGAAAATCACAAAAGAGTACCTATGCTCTCTAAATTTCTGCATAAGTTAAAATGGTTTTATCTATTGTTCAAGAAGTTCAAAATGCTCTTCCGTGAAATAGCTAGTTAGAAATATAAAACTCTTGGACCTCCACCAAATACCTACTTTTAGAGGAATTCGTACTTGACAATTGTCAAATTGTCCATAAATTATTATGAGGGCATTCTTTTTTCTTTTTCACTTTCATTATAATTTTTTGTTGTGTCTGTCCTTTTGTTTCACTAGCATTACTCTTTTTGTAAACTTGATAATTTACATAAAGAAGGAATTACATATATATATATATATATATATATATTCAAGTTGATCAAAACCGGAAGCATAAATTCTGCCTGTTATCTGGTCCAAACCCCTTCTAAACACCAACATATTGCCCCAACATGATGGAGACTTTCCATGAGAAACATTTTTGTGTTCATACATAAATGCACATTCCTTTTCATAAAACTGCTCAGAAAAATAAAATGAATGAACTATTGAAGAAATTACTTTACAAATTTTAACTGGTTGTGCCTCAATCAATCCCAGAGAAATCTTCAGTATGTCCACTTATGAAGCTCAATCTCCTCATGAGCCAAGCACAACACAGGTTTGGAGCATAACAGCTGCAGAGAAACAGGAGCAGAAACTTTTAGTCCTCATCTCTCTAGTATTTTTTGTATATGTTCCGTGACAATGTCTGCCACAATCTCAGGTGAGAACCTTCTAATCATGTCCTCCCTTGCCTTTCTACCTTTGGCCTTAGCCTCAGTGAGATTATCTATCACATGCCTCATAAGAACCTGAAGTTTATACTCAGAAGGCTCAGCCCAAAGATGTCTCTTGAATGGCCCTTCCATTACTTCACTCATTCTATCCACAGGTAGTGGATAGCTATTATCCTCTGTCATGTATTCAGTTGGTCCAGACCAATTGGTAGCAATCACTGGCAATGACATTGACATGGCTTCCACAAGGGGTCTTCCCCACCCTTCTCCCCTGGAAGGAAGAACAAAAGCATCAGCTGCCTTGTAAACTCTTGGCAATTCACTTTGTGCTATGTGGTTGTCAATAACATAGATTGGAGCCCAACCATTAACTGGTTCTCTTAAATCAGAGTTCTCCACAAAATCCAAAATTTTGTTCCCAAAATCCCTGTCAGTGTGATATGGATTTGTTAATAAGTATAAAGCAACCCTATCAACCTTTGAGAATTCCTTCAAGTATGATTTTAACAACACATCCCACCCTTTCCTGTACTCCCACTTAAAGACACTTAAAATTACAAAACTCTGTGTAACACCAGAACCCAAAACCAGTTTTGCTCTAGAAGCAAGATCCAACGGTTTATACTTGACTGGATCAAAGAACTTCACATCAATAGGCTGAACAATTTTCACCACCTTCAAAGGATCAACCCCACTTTCTACAAATGTAGATTTATGAAACTCTGTAGGAACCCAAACATAATCCATTCGATTACAGCGCTCTACATGTTCATCATTCACCCTATCAGTCTCAAACATAGTCCTACCAATCACAGACTTGAAATCATTGTAAAAAGATGGTGGGCATGGAAAGGTTTGAAACAGTGGAGGGTACCAAGCACCAGGTTCACTATGACACACTACAATGGTCTCATTCATTCTGCACCGTGTTTGGTACAACTCATAGGCCAAGTTCTTTATATCTGGTGGCAAACCCTCCCAAAACTCCATAGATTCTTGGTCACCATGATGCTCAATTGCCAACCTAAAAGCAGGCATTTTCCTGTGCTTATTATGAAGGGCCAAAATGTAAGACCAACCTTCTGAACTATACCCACCACCAGAGAGAAAGGGAGCCATCCATAGAACACAACGGGAGGGCAAAGACACTGGTTTTGGGGATGAAAAGAGAGACCCAATTGCTTGAAAAAGGGTTGGTGACGACAGAGAGTACTTCAAGAAGTGAACTTTAAAGTAGTTTGTTCTGGCGAAACCCAAAGAAATTGCTAGAAAGAGAACCAACAAAGGCAACGAGTAAAATGCAATGGTTCTGAATTTTGATTTGAAGGGGTGGGTTGTTCTTGCTCGATTGGGATGTTGCTGGTTTGACTCGAAGGAACTCATGACACTAATATGACAAATCTAGAGAGAGAGAGAGAGAGAGAGAGAGAGAGAAACCTGTAGGGGGAACCCAAAGAGGCAGAGCCTGGAGACCTAATTAGTGTTGAACTGTTTCCTCTCCTTGCGCGCACCAATTTATTTATTTTTTTACTCGTAACTTCTTGCAATGAAATTAAAATAAATAAATACCCTTCAAAACTCAATGCTATTAATTTACTTGGTATCTACTCCAAAGTGACTCAATATTTTTAATTAATTGGTATATACCCAAAAGTGGTTAACAATGCCGACTGCGATTATAAACAAACTTTACTTTATGTAAGAGTTCGAATATTAAAGTTGTTATTTTGAGAATAACTTTATCTAGCCATTCCTCTAGGCTCAGAATTGGGTAAACAATTTATATGTCCCTTTGCTTCAAATGTAAGCCTGTGACAATTTTTTACACTACTTTATTACATATTAACTTATACTCATATTGCTTTACTTACCCTTTAACCTATTATGTCCTGATTTAAAGAGTTTCAACTTTCAATTTCCTTTGTAAAAAAAATGATAAAATTTGGGATTTCGTTTCTCATGATGCTGATTGGAAGATGGAATTTGAAACTCTCTTCCTGGTTCCAGAAATTTGTTGCACGTGAAACTTGGTTTCACGGTTGCCTGTTGGTATGGACGATATTTAAATAGCATTGCTCATCTGCTCGAGTGGTGCTAGTTATATTTACTAGGGTAAAGTATATTTTTATTTCGGAAAATATATCATCTATTATTTTTATTTTTTAAAATATTTTTATCAATTTAATTTCTTAAATTTCAAATTTATAATAACTTTGTCATTTTAAAAACTAAAATAATAAAATTAAAAAGAATCAAAATAATAAACTCTGTAAATGACTTGAAACTGAAAAAATTTAATGGATAAAAATTAATTCTTAAAGGAAGAAATTGATTAGTGATGTATTTTTTTAAGATTAAAAATAGATTTTACTTCTATTTACTATTTTTTACACAATTATATGAATGGTCTTGTGATTAAAATTGTCCCACTCTAATCAAATTTATCAATTGTATAATTGTGCATAGTTATCAATGGAAGAGTAAGTACATATTTGAAAATTGATTATTTTAAAAAAAAATTATTTTTTTAAAATTTTTCAGTAAAATTTTAATTATAAGTTATTTTGAAAACAAAATAAGCTAATCCAATATATAACATTATTCTTCTACATATTGAAAATCAAATTGGGTGATTTAATATTAAAAACTCTAATAATAAGCAACTGAGCTTCTCACATTTTTTTTTATGATCAATAAAAAATAATATGCAAAATTCCGTTTTTAGGGCTTAGGGCTATGCAGTTTTGATCAATTTTATGGAAATATTACAGTCCAGGGTTATAAGTGTGTTTTCTCAAGCCCATATTCCTGCTTCCTGTTGATTGTATTATATCTACAAATTGTCTTTTTTTTTTTTAAATTAATCTTTTGCTCTTTATAATTTATGCTTATTTTTAATTTAATCCTTACACTATTTTTTTTAAAATCAATCCTTATAATTGTAAACTTTATCAAATAAGTTCCTCTCTGTTATTTCAGTTATAACACCGTCAATATATATGCTGGTTAGGCAAACGAAAGATAATGTGGCATGCCGTGACTTCATTTCAAAGCCAAATAGCCTTCCTACATGGCACACTTATCCATGTCAGCTTCATAGTCAATGACCAAGGCAAAACGACATCGTCCAATGTGACTTCACCGGGACAAAGCATTTGATTGGAGATGCTACCAGAACCAGGCCATGAATCCAATCAACAATTTTTTTGGTGGGTTTTCTTCACACACATGAAGATGAGGGAGATTGAAGAGCTTGTCTAGGCTCCTATGGTCTTGACAAGAAAGCCACTAGCGTTAGGGAGATGAATGTGCTTACTTCGATCATGGTGGTGGAACCTCTGATATTTTGCTTCTGAGCATTGAAGAGGATATCTTTGAGGTCAAAGCTAGCGCTGAAAATAACCATTTAGGAGAAGATTTTGATAATAGGATGGTGAATCATTCTATTATAATTCT
The DNA here is from genome assembly GCA_019955255.1 of Castanospermum australe. NCBI lineage: Eukaryota > Viridiplantae > Streptophyta > Magnoliopsida > Fabales > Fabaceae > Castanospermum > Castanospermum australe. The sequence continues at coordinate 1,684,138 of NSJW01000228.1, read as the reverse complement.
TTCTTAGAGGGTATTAATTTTTAGTCCACCATAACCAAGGCTATATTCGAGGAGTTGAACATGGACGTCGTCAGGAAATGTACGGATCACGTAGAGAGATGCTTGAGGAATGCCTAAATGGACAAAAGTAGCGTGCGTCCATGATGTTGTCCTTGGTGGTGGGTCAACAGGTGTCCCAAGGTACAGCAACTTTTGCAGGACTCTCTCAACGGGAAGCTATGCACTCTACATGAGTATAAACCTTGAAGAGGCTGTTGCTTATGGAGCTGCAGTACAAGCTGCCATCTTGAGCGGTGAAGGTAACGAGAAAGTGCAGGACTTGCTGCTACTGATGTTACATTGCTTTCTCTTGTGCTAGAAACGGTTTAAGGGTTCTGACCGTGGAACACAACCGTTCCTACCAAGAAAGAACAAGTTTTCTCGAACCATGTGGATAACCAACCTAGCGTGTCAATTCAAGTGTACGAAGGTGAGAGAACAAGGACAAGAGACAATAACTTGTTGGGTAAATTTCAGTTGTTCGGGCTTTCCTCCGGGTCTAAGGGGAGTTCCTCGTATCATTGTCTACTTTGACATTCATGCAAATGGTATTCTAAATGTCTCTGTGGAGGACAAAACTACAGGGCATAAAAATAAGATTACAATCACCAACAACAGAGGAAGACATTGTCTGAGAAGATGGAGAAAGACTGCGGTGGGATGCTTCTCTAACACAGCAAGGGAAGAACAACTTAAACTTAGGTATTAGATGGTTGAATTTGGGAGATGAAGCTGACATGGATAAGTGTGCCCCAAGGAAGGTCATTTGGCATTTGAAATGGAGTCACAACATACCACATTGTCTTTCCGTTTGCCTACCCAGCATATATATTGACGGTGTGGAGTAACGGAGAGTCACTTATTTGATAACGTTTACAATTATAAAGATTCGTTTGAAAAAAAAATAATATAAGCATTAAATTAAAAATAGGTGTAAACTATAAGGACTAAAAAATTAATTTAACATTTTTTTAATAATATTGTTGATGACTTATTCGTTGAGACAGTTTTTGATGCTTGAAAAAATTAGGAAAAAGCTGTCCATTCTGTCATTAGTAGTTATTTTAGTAGTAATCAAGGAGAGAACCATGAACAAATGTAAGTGACACTGCAATGTTGGAGCTGTCCCTGCAACTCAACCTTGTTCATTTTGTATTCAATGTTCAACAGATTTTAAGTATGATCATATAGTTAGATCATTAAAATTTTCTTTTATGCTTGGGTCAATCCACTACTTTATCGATTTTGCTAATCCTATCACTACTTAAGGATTATATATCTCCATGGATTAATTTGATCAAAGTCTTTATGGGCTTGTTCATGTGATTCTCACGAAGTGTTAATGTAGTAAAAGTGAATTACGTTTTTAGACATAAAAATTACAATTCGATTATTGGAAGTCATACTTCATGAGATGGGTCATATCATTATTATTCTCAATCTAGGATGATTAGGCATATGAGACAGTTAAAATAAATTAAACTCTATGAAAATACTCCTGATTCACCAATAAAAAAAAGTCTTCACAGGCCTTGTTCATTTGCTTTAACTTGAGGTTTTAGTTTGCAAACGTCTCAAAACATAGCCTAGTCAACTTGCATACATATTAAATATCATGATTAATAAATATTTCATTTCATCAAGAACCTTATTCTATGATTTAAATCTACACACAAATGTACACAACAAAGAGCCTAGCAATCATGGAATTAGTGCACCCCAAAATCCAGGAGTTCTCTTCCTGTCTTTTTACTTTAACACTCAATATACATCCTTGTATCATTAGTGAATAGAGGAACCTTCTTCTGCACAGTGCTGAGCTTACCTCTTTATCTGAGGTGCTTGATGTTGATGGCCAATGGGCTTAGTAAATTATGTTGATATCATTTGGAATGTGCTCAAGAAGCAAACTGTAAGCATGGAAGCCATCATGAAGACTTTCAGAGCTGATATAGATGCAAAAAATTCAGCACATGATTGGAATTGGCTGATAAGCAGCTTCAGCCTTCAGCAAGCTGATCATTGCCTGAGTTCAGTAATGGAAGTCAGTCTTGAGACACAAGTGAGGATGACACCTAAAATTTTCTTACTGAATGCAAATTATAATTATAGAATGCAAGTGGTTACAAACTAGGAGAGATTGACTTCATGTCTTGACATTATTTTTTATGTCTAGCTTAGCTCTTTGCTTTCCAAGTAACGTTTCACTAATGCATACATGGTAAGCAAAATATGGACAAAGGTTGTGAAAGCTATTTAACTAATTGACAGAAGAGATGATGTCATTGTGTCTTGCAGAGTGTGGATGCATTTAGGACTTCACTGTAGGATAACCAATACCCTTTACAAGTAACAATCATTGTTGATCATTTTCGTAGATGGCAGAGCAGTAGAAAAATAGGGGAAATACTAAAAGGAAAATCTTGATAAAATATTTATCATATAAAAAATAACTACATTATCACAATTTTTTACAGAATCACCATGTTTTGTTCCTTCCTTGTACCGATATAAAGTAATTTGGAAACTTGCGAGTTCTTGTATGCATTGCCAGTAGCAAACTACTAAAAAATTGAGGTTCATCCACTCGTGTCATCTTTTACTTTCTATCTATAAGGAAAAATTCATGATACAATAGAACATTAACTTTGTACACTGAAACCAAAACCAGAAGAGGTCAAACAAACAAAACAGTTATCATGATTATACAAGCTAGAAATGCTTGATAACATTTCTCATTGTCAGTCTCTTATGTGGGTCCTTTTCTGTACAGCTCAAAGCCACCAAAAGCACTTTGGTAACTTGTTCCATCACCCTTGAATTTGAAATTTCCTGTGCAAGCTCTAAATCAACAATTTCATCAATAACTCCTGTTTCCTCCCAGACAGACCTAACCCAACCCACTATATCTGTTCCTTCCATAAATGATGGATCTAATGCCTTCTTTCTGGTTATCAGCTCAAGCAAAACTACCCCATAACTGTATACATCAGACTCCCTGCGCTTTGCAGTTGTATAAGCATTCTCTGTCACATGCCAATATAAACATGTTAATCCAGATGAAAATTAGGAGAATTTGGAAACAAAAGATAAGCTTTCTTGTGGACAGGGTAGAATTATTACCTGGTGCAATATAACCAGTTGTGCCAGTAACATATATTGTTGGTGTTGAGGTAGAAGACTGATCCAAAAGCTTTGCAATACCAAAATCTGCAATATGGGGCTCCATATCAGAGTCTAGAAGTATATTGCTTGTTTTGATGTCTTGGTGCACTATGGCAGGCTGACAGTCATAATGGAGATAAGCCAATCCGTGAGCAGTTCCAACAGCTATCTTGTACCGGACAATCCACTCTAAGGATGGTGGTGGACTCTTCTCATGCAAAGCATCATGAAGGCTTCCATTTGGCATGTAGCTGTACAAGATTAGACCATAGTCTTTTCTCAACCAGAAGTCTTCCAATTTGACCAAATTTCGATGCTTAATCTTTCCAAGGGTTTCGATTTCTCTGATCATGCTCATTTTCTTCCTTTCATTCTCAGCAAATACAAACTTCTTTACAGCAAAAATTTTGTCTGGGCCTAGTTGAGCTTTATAAACAACTCCATGGGCTCCTCTGCCAATAATATACTGATCGGTTAGGTTTGCTGTAGCCTCCATCACTTTATCGAAAAGGGGTGTAGAATCCTCTATATCAGATTTTTTGCTTTCCTGCTTAGGTCTTCTGATAATAGATACATAAACTAGTCCCAGCAGCAGAAAAACAACAAATATTGAGGATCCAAGTGCTATCATCACAATACCAACTTTACTGAGGCTTTTCTGGCCAGTTGATTTAGTGTCACATGGCTTTAAATAGCTGCTTTTGTTGCAACTCCAGCCATCTGATAATGAATAACAACTGACACATAGGCCAGGATTGCCCAAAAATGATGACAGAGAAGAATTCAGCAACTTCATCAGTTTTGTAGGCACGGGACCTTCAAAAGAATTGTTTGAAACGTTGAGTTCAGATAATGATGTGAGGTTATCAAGAACTTGTATGCTTCCTGTCAAATTGTTCCGAGATAGATCCAGCTTTTGCAGTCTTTTCAGGTTTCCAATCTCCACAGGAAGCTCACCTATCAACCCATTAGCACTTAGATTTAAGCCATATGACAGATACTGCAATTTTCCAACTGACCCAGGAATATTGCCTCCAAACATATTTCCACCAAGTTGTAATTCGTTAAGCATTTTAAATTCTGACAAGAAAGCTTGGATACCCCCATTAAAATGATTCTCTCTTAGAAATAATGCATTTAGCTTTGTCCAGCTCTGCAAACTTGATGGAAATGAACCATTTAGGAAGTTGAATCCCACATCAAACTTATCCATTTCGGTACAGGTTGACAGCTGATGTGGCAAAGGACCTTCCAACCTATTGTGAGAAAGATCTAAAGTCCGAAGATTCACAAGGTTTCCTAGTTCTGAGGGTATAAGACCCATCAAGTTGTTCATGGACAAATCTAAAGCACCGAGATTTATGCAGTTTCCTAAACTTGATGGAATTGCTCCACTGATGTTGTTCTTGGTGATGTTCATGTACGAGAGATTTGGATTGCTTTCAAAATCAGGAAGAGGCCCTGTAAAATTATTCTCTTCAAGTCTCACCCGTGTAAGAGTTGTACACCTTCCTACATCAGGAGGTATGCTACCATGAAATTTATTGAAACCCATATTCAGCCTGGCTAATTGCTTTCCAAAACAAAGATTTGGTGGGAGGGTACCAATAAAGTTATTATACATGAAGTCCAACCACACTAAACTGCTATTGATTCCTAAGCTTTGAGGTATGACTCCAGAGAAGTGGTTGTCATACAATAAGATATTTTTAAGATGTTTGAGCTCTGTCACCTCTACAGGTAGCTCCCCTGAAAGGCTATTATTGTACACAAGGATATGCTCAAGGCTTTGGATTTTCCATATGCTAAGTGGAATTTCACCTGTCAAGTGGTTAAGATACAATCTAAGATCCCTCAATTTACTCAACTTTCCCAATTCGCTAGGAATTTCTCCCTCAAGTTGATTGGAAAACAAATCTATCTCTTCCAATGACTTGCAATTACCAATTTCTGGAGGTATTTTCCCAGACAAATGGTTCTCTGGAAGTGATAACACAGAAAGCTTGCGCAGCAGACCTAAGGTTGATGGTATACTGCCGACTAAGTTACTCTTTGCAGCAAAAAACTGTGTTAAACCACTACAATTCCCCAAGCCTGCTGGAATACCTCCACTAAATGCATTCTTAGAAATATCCAAATAATATAAATTTTTGCAATTTCCAGATCCCAAAGGAATGGTACCTCCAAGACCATTATGGCTGACATCTAAATAGACAAGATTTTTGAGATTGTTCAGACTCTCAGGAAGGACTCCCTGCAGTGGATTCCCACCCAAATACAGCTCCTCCAATTTACTACAGTTTCCAATGGATGTGGGAATTGTCCCTGACAAGTGATTAGTATGTAGGTACAGCATCACAAGCTCAGTCATATTCCCAACATTTGTGGGAATGGAACCACTGAGAGTGTTGTTGTTAAGGTACACTTCTTGCAGCAGAGGAATTTCAAACAAGGATTCAGGAATTTCACCAGTCAGATTATTAAAACACAGGCTAACATACTTCAAATTTTGCAAGTCTTTGAAGCTCTCAGGTATTCCTCCGGTGAAGTTGTTTTCAGAGAGGTCCAAGTACTCAAGCACACTACAATTGCTTAATTCTGGGGGAATTTTTCCAGAGAAACCATTAGTTGACAAGTCCATGGTTTGCAAGTGACTTAAATGTCCAATTTCAGGTCCCAACTGACCCAAAATCAAATAGTCAGTCAGGTTAAGAGAGACCACATTGTGGGCATGGTCACATTCCACTCCAACCCATGAGCATGGAGTGGAATCAGAGGCCTTCCAACTCAAGTTTATGGGCTGAGGCACAGAACTCCAGTGGCTCAAGAGGGACAACAGAGTCAACCCATCACGGCTCAAAGCGGAAGCAGCATATAAGAAGGAAGAAAAGCAAAGAAGCAGCAAGAGATACCCCATTGGCATAAGGAAGAAGGAATCACAGGCTACCACAAAGACAAAGAAGATGCAAAGGTTGCAACTTGCATGGTATATAAGAGGAACAAAAGCACTTACCTTCTTGCAGTTTGCAAGGAAAGGTGCTGTAGGCTCTGTCATGGAGGACCTGAAAATGCCATGGAAACAGTTGAAATCTCCGAAGAAGAATGAAGAGTGTGAGTGAGTAAGTCAACGTGAAGGAAAGAAAGAAACGGTAGCATATAGATAGTAGCATGATTTGCTGCTACGCAGATCTGAAGCATGGTTGAAACTTCAAACTTCAAAGAAGCTGTACATTCTTGACTTGTTTTGAACCACTTCTTCTGCACGTCTTTTATCTTAATGTAAAGCCACTTCTCGGGGGAGCGTTGTTGTAATGTTGTCCGACTTTCTTTGGACACTAGTTCTTATTTCGTTTTTATAAATGAGGTTATTGATGTGCTTTTAAAAAAAAAGTATTTATTTCATATTTTAATGTGTTTTTTTTTTTTACATATATTTTAATGTGTTTAAAACGTAAGAAAGCTGCTCAAATATTAAAAAAAATACTTATTAAATATTGTATTTAAATATAAAATAATTTTAAATTTTAAAAAAAATTTAAAATATTTTTTTAATAAAGTTCATATAAATTTTTTAAAAAAATTTCGTCGAAATAAACTTTTAATCTTTTTAGTATTAGTAACTTGATAAATTATAAGTATTTATTAGTTTATTAGTAAAAATTTCAAATATTTATTAAAATTAATAATTAATAAATATATAAAAAAATAATGAAGAATATATATACACACACTATTGCAGTAACTTTCTTTCATAAAACAATGTAAAAAATTTATTGACACTAACTGAACTCTACCTTTCAAAAGTAGTTATTATAAATTTTCACATTCGAGTGAGAGGTTTTAAACTACCTCTCATTTCTCATCTATTAATTAAATAAAATTCTTTTTTTATGTTACTTTTAAAAAATAAATATTTTTCCCTTCAATTTAATTTTTATTTTCAAAAATAGAAAATATCAAATAATTTACAAAGACAAAGTTTCATTTGTTTTTTTAAAAATAATATTGACAAATTAGAGATTTTTGTGTATATTTATAAACACATACAAGTCACTAGATGGTGAATTCAAAAGTTTATAGTAATTACTTAAAAATAAGATAAAATTCAGGAAGTGTTTGTGTATTTTTTTTTTTAAAAAAAGAAAACACTGCAAACTTTTGAAAAACAAAAATAAGTAAAATGAATATATAAATTTATGACATTAATCTCAATAATAAATTGTAGTGTGTTGGTAGTGAAAGACTTAGATAGTTAGTAAAAAATTACAGATTCAAACCCCCGTGCTTCTATTGTACTAAAAAAAATTGAACTCTTTAAGTCAACAGCACCTTGTATTTTAAGTCAACAGGCGCCTTGTGACTTTACTTGGACTTGGCCTTTGTTCTTTGCTAACCCTACGGATCAACAACTGGTTGAAGAAAGAGAATCAGAAACCGGTTACCAGCAATGGCAGCCCCAACCCAAACGAGATTATACAATGGAAGAACAACGAAAAGAATTAAACGAAACTAAGCATTCATTTTTTTTAAATAAAATTTTAATTTGATCTTTTAAAATTTATTTTAATATAATTTTATTTTTTAAAAAAATCGATATTAATTTAGTTTTTAAATCATAAAAAGTGATATTATTTTGATTTTTTAAAAAAATTAATATTAATTTAATCTCTTAAATATATAAAATTAACATCAATTTAGTTTCTCAATAATAAAAATTATATCAATTTAGTTCTTATTTTTATATAGAAAAAATATTTTGATATTACTTTATATAATTCAAAAATTTAATTGATATCGACATTCTTTAAAAGATTAAAGTGATGTTGATACAATCTTTAAAGAATTAAATTGAAAGTTTACTATTTTTTTAAGGATAAACTAATTGTGTATTTAGATTAAATTTTATAAATTTAATTTTAGATGAATTTATATTTTATATATTTAATTTTAGTTACAAAAAAATTAAAATAAATTAATTTATGTTTTAAAAAATTCATATTTAATTTAAAAAATTAAAAAAATATTTTAAATAAATAAATTTTTTAATTCAAAAATATATTTAAATAATAATATAAAAAATCAAAATAGTAAGATAAAAAATTTAAAAATTTATTTAAACCTCAAAAAACCCGTTTCGATGCTACCGAAGTACAATCTAAGCAGTCATTCTGACCGAAAGAAAGTGCGGTATGGATAATTTAATCAGACTCAACTTTACTTTTAAACCACGTTTTGCAGCTGCATATCGTTTACTTGTTTTAAACCACTCGTCCCCCGACGACCCAAAAAAAAAAAAAAAACCTTGTGCCCCTTACGTTTTTGACTTTTTCCAAACCCCTTCTTCATTCGCCAAAGTAAAAAAAAAGGTGATGCCTCGGTAGGTTGATTATTTTATTTCAGAATGAGTTGTAAAGTTAAATGTTTATAGTTTATAAAGTATGATTAATAATTAATAAATATTTAATTATTAATCAGTGTACTAGTACAAATACAAATGTCAGAATAATCTAAAAAAAGACTTCTAAATTTGTCCACTTTGTTTCGAAACTAAGACTTGAAATGTAAAGAAAAAATATAGGCTAAAATGCAAACAAAATAGTTTAGATGAGATCCAATTGCAGAATCAAATAGTCTTTGTATATTTTTAGTGTCAGTTAAGTAATGATTCTTGGACAATCCCTAGATTTTATTTCATTTTATAAAAAGAATTTTAATATATATATATATATATATATATATATTTGAAATATTTTTTCTTAGACATATTTATCATGTTCTATTATTTAGTATAAAACAAACAAAGGAAAACAGAACAATAATATTAAATTACAGTTACACATTTTAAAATATAAAATGTAGACGAATTATTACTTCATATACTTTTTTTATTACTAAGACTTCAGATACTAATAAAAATGAAATAATTGCATAAGTAATTTAATTATAGAGTTAAAAAATGATGGGATCAAAAGTAAATAAATTTTAGTTTTTTAATTATTTATCAATAATCTCAATTAGTTCAAAAATGTTAAAGAGAAACGAAGCCAAACATTAGCACCTCAGTCTCTGTTCCTGACTTCCTGCTGTTGAATTTTGCTTCAACAAACAATTCGGCAAACTACTTTTTTCTTTTTTCGCTTTTCCCAATTTTTGTTTTTATTACTTGAATTAGGGTCTGATCTAAATTTGTAAGAGTTAAAATTATAATAGTAAAATAAAAATGATGGTATTTTAAGTATTTAATGATTATTTTCTTTCTTTATTTAATACAATTTTAATCAATTCTCTCTTTATTTAAAGTATTATTTAAGAGTCTCTTTCTTTATTAAACTAGACAATTTTAAACCATTTATTATAATATTCTTTTGGTTTACTTTTATCTATAAAACACTTATATTGAAAATTTATTATTATTTATTTTATAAGGAGCTAAATACTTCCAATATTTATAATAACTAATACAAGTGTAAATCATTTTGGAATGGAAGGGATCGACTTACTCTAAGAGTAAGTCTTATCACACTTACATCTATAAATAACATTTTTAAAACGTTGAATTTTACTAATCCAATAATTGAATCATGTGATATTATCATGATAATCATACAATTTAAATTTAAGATAAATCAAATATGCATAGGTATCTAATATAATAATTGACATTTATCTATATTTTGAAAAATAATTATACGTTAAAACAAAATAGTTAAATGATGTGCCAACTTATTTTAAAATTTTATGAAATTTTATAAACTTAATTTATTTCATGAGAACTTTCATTTCAATGGTTGGATTAGTAAAATTTAACATTTTGAAAATGTTATTCATAAGTACAAGTATGCTAAGGCTTTCTCTTATAATAAGTAGATCCCTATTCATTTTTTTAATCATATTAATTAATGTAATCCGCAAACAAATCAAAATCTATTAAGCTAAAAATTTGGAAGGACTTACTTCGTTTCTGTAAGTTATTCATAACATTAGTCAAATATGTAAAGATGACAAAACAGGTTTCATCTGACAGTTCGATCCATTCAACTACTAAAAATAATGGGTTTGGTTGCATTATATAACCTATTTTCTTAGGTCAGGAATTTTTACCAGTCTAATATAACTAGCGAGTTGTGCTGGGGCGGGTTGATTCGTTGAGACAAGTTAAATTTTTTTAAAAAAATTTTGTTGTTGTTTTTGGTGGGATAATGTGTCAACCCATGCAGGTTGACCAACTTCATTTATCTTTTTTATTATTTTTTTAATTGAGTCATTAACTTGTTATTTTATTAATTTTTTATTTAATTTTACATAAGTTGACCCGTTAATTAATCATTTTTTTTAATTAGGTTGGCCAATCAACCCATCATAAAATGGGATAGGTTGATTTTTCTAACTCACCAAGTTAAAATAGGTTAACTCACCCCGTTTCATCTTCACCTAACCTATGGTGGGTCACACAAGTTGACCCACTTTGTCATTTCTCTACAAATATGTTATAAATTTGTAATATTTTGTAAAAGAAAAATTATGAAATTTTGTAACTTGAATTTTTAAAAGGAAAACGTAAATTTTAATTTTAAATGATAATTGAAAATAATTAATATTTTTTTATAAAAGTTTTTTCAAAACATAGCCAAATTAATTTTTTAATAACTTAACAAATGGAAACAATTTTAAATAGCAAATTTGTTTGCCTCTATCATTAATAAATTATATATTGTTTGGCTGCATAGATGATCAAATCTATCATCCATCATAATATTTAAAAGGAGAAATGTAATTTATATTTATCATGTGAAGTTTGAATTTATCATGTGAAAATTAAAAAATTTGTTATGTTCTGCATAATTTTGAGATTTCGATTCTATATAAATAAATAATTTTATTGTTTTTGTAATTGGCAACTAGGACTAAACATAGATATAATTACTAACTAAATGTAAGCTGCGCATTGTGTGAGCAAACAAATGAAATTGTTTTAGATTTTGTTTGTTTAAAGAGCGTACTTTGACTTTTTAATCAATAATATTAGATAAATTGAACTCCTAAGCAGGTGTAGAGCTAGATAATATTGTGGGAGCCAAAGAAAAAAACCTATTGATTGGGGCCAAACTAAAAATTAAACATTTTTATAAAAATTTAGAGAATAAGGAGGCTTTACGATGATTCTAATAGATGTAGACAATGCTAGAAATATCTTCTTTTGTGAATAGATTAGATAACAATTGTATTTACACGTGCCTTTCCCAAATTTAAGAAAGATATTACCATTGATCTTACCTAAAAGTTCTAAGAAAGATTTAAGTAATAATAAAAAAATAGAAAAAAAAAACACTAACAAATGCTGTGATCAACACCAAATGCATTTAAAAGCATTTAGCATAACAACAATGCTTTACTACTGTTCCCTTCTCGAAGATATATGGACTCGTTAAAATATGGTTATCCGCAACAGAAATTGAAGTGAATTTCTTGAAACTATCTTTTTGTGTTCTTGATCTTCACAACCTGATGATTGATGGCATACAAAATTAGCTAGTAAATACATGACATGACTGAAAATCATTGCTTTCCTCACGAACCAAGTTGATTGATGTCAAATGTTATGAAGAGTTTATTCAAAAACTCATTCCAAGAATCAAGCACCATCATTAATTTCTTAATTACTTACCCTTAGATGATTGCATTGTATTGTCAATACATCAAGCAAGTGTGTAGTTTACTTACCTAGGCACATTATATAAAGTTCATCAACTTTTGCCACAAGGTCAGTGTAGAAAGAGATAGCTTCAACACACAAATGCCTACCAGCTGCTGCTTTGTTCACATACACCAAAATATGTGCTATGGCTACATCTTTAAAGTAGACCATTGCCATAAAAATAGTATCTTGTTATGTTTCAGTGGAACCAGCAACAGGAACTAAATCACAATTGTTAGTAACTCCCAAAAAATTAGAAATTGAGATGTATGAATTTATATAAGTTCAACATTAATATTGGAACCAACAATGATTAACACTTTGCAGAGACAAGATGCTTCTAAAAAGACTTTGGTATCAACAAATTAGTCGACCTTTATGAAAGGCATGCTATAAAGAAAGCACGAAGGGTCCCATTAACACTTTTTGACACAGGGACCTGAAAATAAATTAATCACAAATTTCTTGAAGCTTTTTTCATCAGGTTGTGATTAGCTCAATAGAATTTGCAAATCTCAGATTCCAACTGCATGCTTTCATGTAAAAAAAAAATGTTTGAACTTTAACCTGGAGATAGAAGTGTTTCTTGTAAAGACAAATATTCTAAATAGAACTTCTAGTAGAACCCAGTAGCAAGAAGGACAGGGGCAAACTATAATAAAACCTGATATTTAAATTCTAAAGAAAAGGAGGTCTTTCAAACATATATGACCACATTACACGTTTTTCCTGTCATCTACTATTTATTTAAAATATATAAAGAGAAAAGAGAGAGTGAAAAGTACGACAGAAAGAAATCAGCAACAGAAGAAATTACAAACACAAAATGCAGCAGATCAGCGAAGTCATGGATATGCGAGGACTAGGCATCCATTGCCATTCAGACACGAACCTTAGTGTATGAATCTATAACCATATAGATTTCATATTGGCAAATTGGTTGATATCAATCCATTTTTCTTTTTCTATTTTTACCTTAATTATTCTTTGAATTCTCTAAAGATTCCTCTTTCATTTATTTCCTTTCTTGGGAGCAACATCCTTTATTTTACTTATTTTCATATTATTTCTTTTTTATTGCTTGGATGGCAATATGACTTGCAACTTCTTAAATAGGAATAGGAATATCTCTTCATACCATTGGCTAATTTGTTGGAAAAAATGTCTTCTTCCCTAAATCATATATAATACAATGTTGAACCATAATAGACCAACACCAATTAAGTATTGTTCTAAACTAAATCTCGTATCTGGGATTGAATCGATATGTTGGGAGTTCTGGATTTGAGATGCTTGAATATCGATAAAGGTGAGAGATATCTGCAAAAGTAATCCGACGCTTAAGTTAGAAAAGAGCTCAACAGACTTAAATATTAGAATTAAGTGATTATACCTAAAGGGTATACCCCTTTTATATAGGCAAAAATTTAGGGTGATAGCCCTAACTAAGTAGTATTAGAACTCCTTAATGACAGAAACAAACCTTATCATTTAAGTTTGATTTGAATACTAAACCTATCTCTTAATGGTCTTATTTCATACATGTTAATAGGCTGGTCATTCACGAGGCCCAATGATATTAGTATCGAGTACTGCCCCTAAGTTAGGATCTTGTCATCTCGGCAAGATTCCAAGTTCTTCATAATATTGGGCCGAAGTGTTGACTTTATCAAGCTTTTGATATCCAAGGTAACAATGACCAAGATGATCATAATATTCTAAGATAGGGAAACATCTCAAGATAACAATGACATGGGAACACGTGAGATGTTTGTTCCGAGATATTGTATCAATGGTTGGTTACTCTCCATGTTCTATAGTTGCCACATGTCAAACAAAAAAATACCTTTGTCCCATTTATCGTGCTATATCAGTTTTTTGGGAGAAGATGTAATGATGTTTTTATGGGGTTTTCAATGATAGTTTTTACCATTATGCTCCTAGACCTTTTCGAGTGAGTTGAAACAGTTTTTCCCCTCCTTTGCTTATAAAAGGGGTTTTTCTTTCACCTTCTTCTTCCCCATTTGTCTTACTAGTCTTCTAAATCATTACTCGAGCCGAAGCTTTGCTATTTCTTTTTTCCTTTCGAAACTCTTGCCATCTCTTGGTTCATGATTTGCACCAGTTTGTAGAGTTTCTGCCTTTCTTCATTTTAGGTATCCCTCCTATCTTGTACTTTTCCATTCCATTTTTCATTATAATGGTTGTAATAAGGGAGATTATTGACAACAATGAGGAAAGATAGGCTTTAATGCCTATCCATTTGCCTTTCTAACGAACGGGTGCCTCTGTTAGCGATTTTAGTGAAGGGCAGAGGCCACTATCACCTACCAAGCTTCAAGCTGAGTTAGCTAAGTTAGATAAGAAGCTGGTGAAAGAATGAAAACTAAGGGACAAAGTTAAGAGGGATATCGCCAAACTAGTCGAGATGATGTCCAACTTGAGTAGTTCGAACAATGAAACTGATGTTCTTTCGTCCTCTGTAGGTACTTCTTGGCTTCACACTGACATAGTTTATTGTGCAGCTATTGGACCGATATCTAGCAGGGGTAGCCTTTACAGTTGGGTGAACGAGGAAGTTCAGCGTACTCCCTCGTTGTTCCTATCTGAGGAGTCAACTAGGAATCTTGGAGCTTATCTAGAGTTGACGCCCAAGAAGAAGAGCAGCAAGTTTTACTTTCTCAACTCATGTTATGGGAGTAATAGGGTCTACTTCCAAACAATAGAGTAGAAGTACTTTATCTATATGTACGAGACCTTGTTCGTCAATTGCCTTTTACTTCGTTTCAGATCGAGATGCTACCGAAGATGAATGTTGCCCCTTCACAACTTCACCTCAACTCTTGGGCTTTTATGAGGGCGTTCGAGATCACTTGCGATTTCTTTAGGATACTGAAGTCATTAAAGGTGTTTTTCTATTTCTTTGGAGTCTTAAAACCTGCGAGTGGGCAGAAGCTGGGTTAGGTATCTTTTCGTGCTCGGATTGGGAAGAGAGTGTTCGAGATCTTTGAATAATTCTATAAAGACTTCAAAGACGGATTCTTTCAACTCACGGGGGCTCTGGGCACCATTTTGTTCTTCCAGATTGCCAATGGAGAACCATTGTTTTACTTATATTGGAACAGAGGAGTCTACTATGTGGACGAGACGAAATGAATTGAGATATCCGAGATAGAAAAGATAGGTATTGAGTTAATAGTTGAGATTAGTACAATCAAGAGTTTCGATATTATTAACTCAGATGATAAAGGACGATGAAAATTTTTTGGTATATTCCAGGTTCTTCTCAATACTGTATTTGTTTTGACTTTTCTTTATTTATTTCTCCCTTACTTTTTTTTAGAGGACATGATTGCCGATAAGAAGAAGGTAACTCAATTGAAAAGGTAATTGACTGAGATGAGAGCGGCCGAGATGAGAGTAAGAGAGGAGGCAGCTAGAAACAAAACTCTGGTTTGCCAACCAAAGAAGCGAATAGAGACTCCCCACTTTGAAAGGTTACTCAGCTATCTCCAGAAGGTGCTCGATCGCTACCAAGTGACACCAATGCTGATGTGGTGAATCTCAATGGTGGTCTTGATGATGAGGGAGGCCAAGGTTAACACGTTGAGCTGTCATTTACCTGACAAAGGACAGAGTGGTAGTGCAGGCACTGCTACTGACCATAGTGATCCCGGAGGTCCAAGGACACTCTGGACTAAAGACTTAGATATTGAGAACTTTGTTGACTATTAGGTAGTCCTTGATCAGGACATCAAGAAGTATCGTAACAGTACTTGGTCATCCCTGTTCTACTTGATAAAGTTGTATGCTTTTTGAATAGCTAGTATAGTATGCTTATTGTCAATAGAGTAGGGGGAACTTGAATCTATGATAGCCGCAAATGCTGAGTTGGTTAAAGACAAGGAGAACTTGAAGGCTACTTCCCTCGAGGTCATGAAGGAATGCGATATCGGTAAGTGTGAGGCATCTTGGGCAAACTTTGCATTAGAAGGGATTAAAACCAAACTAAAGAAGGGAAACACTGACTTGGCAGAGTTGAGATATGCTCTTGAAACAAAGTGCAATGACTTGGCTTCTTCGAGGAAGAGGGTGGAGGAGTTGGAAGCTAAGAAGGCTAAGTTGGTCATTGAGAAGGTAGCTTTAGAATCTAGGAAAAATGAATTATCTGACTTGTTAGATTATTCAGTGACCTTTACTTAGAATAATATTCTTTCTCATATTCAGTTCCTTCACCCCGGCATTGACGTTTTCGAGATAAACTCGGGGGAAGGAAGTCTGAGATGGTGCTTTAGTGGAAATCATTGAAGACCTGCTCGACGACTCTTAAACTTTTACTTATAGCCTTTTGGGCAAAAACTTATATTTATTTTTAACATTTTGCAACTGTAGCCTATCAGGCCTTAACGTTTAATGCTTTTGTGCATTTTGTTTTATTCCAACTTGTTATCGTGTATTTTTTTTTTCTTTTTGTCGGTTTATTCTTACGTTGGGGTCCAACGCCTCGTTTTAACTTAAAGACAAAGTCTTTATATCAAAAGTTTGTATTTTTTCGATATATTTCTATAATTTTTCTCGAGATAACGTTATTCCATGGACTATCATTTTTGGGCTGCACAAAGTGGCCTAATATAACATTTAAGAGCAATATGAAGTGGCTTATTAACTGATTAAATAATGTTTTAAGAGCGACGCGAGGTGGTTCATGAATTTAAGAAAATCGTGAAAGAGGCATAATAGCCGTGATGGCTTTAAGCGATTATATTAGCCGAGATGGCTTCCACAATACAACTAATTATTTGGCCAAATAAGTAACTTTATTCTTGTAATCGCCTCAACTGCATCTCAGTTTGAAGGAAAGAGTACATCATTGTGTGAAATGCACTTATTTAATAAAAAACAGACTTTAAAACTGCTATCACGAATTTAACATATGAGATTATCACTATCTCATAATCTACGTCTGAGTTACTATTTTCATGGATTTAAACATCTGAGGTTATCAGTATTGACGTCAGAGTTTCCACTAAGTAGACTAGGAGTTTTGTTCATTGATTTTGAGACTGTTCAAGTAACATTGCCTTACAAGTGTTTGATTTCCTTTGACTACCACTACTTAATTCTCTCCTGTGATGAACTTTATCATTAAATGGGGAGTAAAAACGATTGCCCCAAATTGGTTAAGGGAATATCTCTTGAGAATAGCATTGTAGACAGGGGGACAATTAATGATTTAGAACTTTACTTTTATCATTTTGCAATTTGGCTTAGTTCCCAAGATGAGGTACAACTCAATATATCATTCGACCTTGACTTGACTTCCATCAAAACCAACTAAGTTTCTAGAGAAAGGTTGAAGGTTAGTTTTAAGTAGGTTGAGCGGTTTAAATGTATTATGATAAATGACATCGGCAGAACTCCCTTAGTCAACCAAAACACATTTTACTCGTGAATTAGCTATAGTGACCAAGATGTAGGAGGTCATTGTGCCTAGGTAAAATTCCCTCAAGATCTTCATCTGAAAAGAAAATGGTTGGTTTTTTGCTAGAACTCTTTTTTGCAATCGGATGGTGGGTGATGTTTAATATCGCTCTAAGATGTTTATTCCAAGATGACTTAGATTCACCACCTCTTGCAAATCCTCTGGAGATGGTGGCTATTGTCTGAGAGACTTTATCGTTATCATCTCGGACTTGTGATTGATGTGTCTTCGAGTCCCTGCTCAGAGAACTTGATCTACTTCTTTTCTGCGTTTCAGACTTCAGGTGGTCGCATATTTCTTGCTCGAACAATTTGAGGATATATTTTTGGAGTTTCACCTGTCGAATTAGGGATTCAATGGCATCTCAGAGATCAAAAACACTTTTTCATGTTGTACCCGTGATCGTTGTGGTAGTTAAACCATTTAGACTTGTTTACAGCCTTCTTGTGGAATATTGGCTTTGGTTTTGAAAGTTTACCAAATTCTGTATGATAAACTTCCTGAAAGATCTTCTCTTTTGGCATGTTCAGAGAAGTGTACTCGTCAAAGCCACCCAAGGATACCTGCTTTTTTGGAGGGTCCCAAGATGATTTTGCAGACTTTTCTTTCTTTTTGGAACTTTTTGCCAACACCTATGAAGTCTTTTTTGGCTTTTAGGGTTTCCTCCTTCTTGATATACTTTCTGGATCGAAATAGTAGGTCGTCAAAATTTTAAGGCTCTTTTTTCGCTAATGAGGAAGTGAATGGCCCCTCTCCAACTTCCATTGCTTATTTGTTAAACCTACCAACACATTCTCGAAGAGACTCATCTCAGCCTTGCTTGAGATTGAGTAGTGCCATGAAGGATTTCGAATGACTTTTGCTTATGGTAAAGTGGCTAAGAAATTTGTTAGCCAGTTCCGAGAACTTATTGATGGATTGAGATTCTAGAAAGTAGAACTACTTTAAAACTACCTTTTTAAGGGTTTTTGAGAACACCCACATATATAGCATCTGCGACCCCCACTTGGGTTGCCAACAAGGAAGTATGATATGTTTCCAGGTGCTCCTGCAGATCTGTGATTCCATCATACGGTTCTACATGCCTGGGAACATTAAAGTTGTCAGGGAACTCTACTCCTATTATGAAATTAGAAAAGGGATAGTGGTCATCTTTCTTCATAACGTTGAATATCTCCGGAAAACTCTAACTTATTTTCTTTATCCAGGCTATCAGGCCAAGATGTTAGGGCAGATTCTATTATATGTTTGCTTGTGCAGTTCCATAGCATACGTTGGATCTCGTCTATTTAATGGTGTTGGTCCGCTACCTGGTGAGGACAACAATGAGATCAAGATTTGGTAATGCCACATGGTTAGGAATATGCTCTTCCCTTGGATTCTAGAGAGATGTTGACTAAGGATCAGTTGTAGTTGCTGGCTAGGAAACCTCTTCTAGTGGAGGTATTCCGGCTATGTTGTTAGTGAAGGCTTCTCCTCCATCCTGATTTCTTTCTGCATTCTATGCTTGTCTTTTCGTATTGACCAGTATGATATAGTTGGGAATAGAAATTTATCTATTTCCCACAGACAGTGCCAATGTTTTGGACTAAATTCAAGGTGTATGCTCGTATCTGGGATTGAACCGATATGTTGGAAGCTCTGGATCTGAGATGCTTGAATACCGAGGAAGGAGGGGATACTTGTAAAAGCACTCTGACTCTAAGTTAGAAGAAAGCTTAGCAGGCTTAAATATTACAATTGAGTGATTATACTTGGGGGATATACCCCTTTGTATGGGCAAAGATTTAGGGTGATAACCCTAACTAAGTAGGATTAGGACCCCTTAACGATAGAGATAAATCTTATTATTTAAGTTTGATTTGAATACTAGACCTATCTCTTAATAGTCTTATCTCATACTTGTTAATGGGCTGATCATTCATGAGGCCCAATAATATTAGTACCGAACAAGTATATTTATTCCTTGATGCCTGTCACGTGTTGAATTGACATGTTCATATAGATTTAAGAATCCTTCCAAAAGTTAAATTCCTTAGTTGTATTCATTTCTCATTATGTGCACATGACTTGAAATATAAATCAGCTTGTCCACAATATCAACATCAATATGAACTTCTAGCAATAAGAATGCAATCTAACAATTACAGTAGTATTATTAAAAAATAAAGTAAATTACTTCAGACTCCCCTATATTTATCTATTTTTTAACAAAAAATTCCTATTTTTAAAACCTATATAGACCTTCATTCTCAAGGAATTTATGTGTAGCATATTTTTAAAAATATAAGAGAGGTATATGTAAGTACTTAGAGAGTATGTGTAGATTTTTTAAAATATTTACGGAGGTATGTGTGAGTTTTAAAAATAGAAGAAAGTTTGTGAAAAAATACGTAAATAGAAGGGAGGTTAAAGTAATTTATTCTAAAAAACAAATAACTATGAGAACTTCATTCAAGTTATATATAGTACCATGAATAGGACATCCTCCTTATGCTTGAGCTACACCATGATATGCAGCCAGTGGATATAGGTTGTATCATGGTTTGGATTCAAATTTCATTACTTAATGAAAAAGTGAGTATATAATTTCTTTTTTTTTTTAATTAAAGGAAAGGCCCATATTTGTCAACTTACCTGAAACATATCCCAATTGGGCTGTATAAATTCACCAATGAAATAAGACAATCCATCAAAATGTCACCCATGGCATGTTTGTGTAGATTTAAGGAAACCAACTCCATCTTTCTCTCTCTCTACATTGAGCAACCACAAGAAAAAAAACTCAAAACTTTGAACATATTCTTCAAATATCAAGACCCATAAATTAAAAAGAAAAAGTGAAAAAAGAAATAGGCATCTATAGAAATTTATGAAATTCAAAAACAAATCCACCTTCTAATTAGATTTCGAACACAGAACAAAATGAAGGAAATAGCTAAAATCCCATTACAATCAAGGAGAAACAAAAATGAAGCTTTAGGAAACCCACAAGAAGGAGCCTAAAAAGCGATTGAAGAACCCTGAGTTCAGATTTATCAGAAACCAAAGAAGATGCTTTTGCGAGTTGAAATTGTACAAACGCATTGCACATTGAACAATGAATATGACGTTAAAGTGCAAATGGGATTTTAAAATTTCAAACGACTATGTGGTTATAAACATAGGATGGAAGGCCAGTAGAGAGAAGGAGATGCATGAACTCATGCTTGTTGTCCGAGCGTACCAAGGCCAAGGCAATATAGGCACGTGATGCCATTTTCCCCCAAAAACTCAGCGAAGGCATGGAGCCAAATTCAGCTTTGCTTAGCTTGTTGATGAGTAATGGGTAGAAAGGTAGGTAGAGATTAGAAGAAGAAGAATACCACAACATTTTCGAAACAAAGGGATTGGAAATTGAAAATGCAAGAAAACGTAACAGATGGTCACTGTGTTTAACACTGAAAATTTTGAGTGTAAATGGAAGATAAGGAATTACATGAGTATCGGAGTAACGCAACTAAATGGTTAGAAGTAAGAAGGGATTCATAACTTGTTTTGTGTTAAAAAGAAAGAGAAATAAAAGGTGTCAACTGTGTAAAATTGTTGATTTGGTTAAAAGAGAGAAATGGAAATCATACGGCGAAAGATTTTTTATGACTAATTCGTAGGAGTGGGTTGAAGACAATCTTAATAACAGCTTTGGGGTAGAGGACAGCAGAAGTTGGCAGAGGAAATAGGCTATAATCATTTGGCTACATTGGAAATGGAGAAACAAGAATATATTTAAAGAAAATTTTTCCAAACCAAGTAATCCTAGGAAGCTGATAGAGTGGTATGTGATGCAGGAAGAAGATAAGTGAAAGAAGCAAAATGCAGATCTCGAGCTTAAAAAATAGTTGCCAAGTTAATATTGGTTGGATACCACCGCAGAAGGGTTGGTTAAAGGTGAATACAGATGGAGCTTTTAAGAAAGAAGGGATATTTGCTGGTTGTGGAGGACTGCTCAGGGACTTTATAGGAAAGTGGATTAAAGGATTTAGCATAAAACTTGAATGCAATTCAGCCATGGAAGCAGAAGTGTGGGGTGCGTGGGAAGGTCTTAACCTAGTTTGGAGCCTTGGATATAGGAAAGTGGAGTTGGAAATGGACTCCCAAGCTGCGGTTATGATGATAAAAGGAAACTCTAACGGTAACTACAATACCAGTAGGCTAATGAAGAGCATAAGATTGTTGTTAAATAGAGAGTGGGAGGTGAAGATATCTCATCAATTCAGAGAAGGAAATAAAAGTGCAGATATGCTAGCAGATCTGAGTAAGGAGCAGGAGGTGGGTTTGAAGATTTGCGATCTTCCTCCGAAGGAGTTAGAGGTGCTGTTGTATAATGATTGTAAGGGAGCTACTGCTCCCAGAGTAGTTGCTTTGTAATTTCTCTATTTTGGGCTTAGGCCCCTTTCTTTCACCAAAAAAAAAAAAAGAGTGACTACACCTTAGAAACCGTAGATATTGAAAAATCTTCGTCACAGCTTGTGTCTCAAAAATAATATATTTTAAATAAATTAGCCTTCAAGAGTTCACATTTGTATGTTTGTATATATTAAATTCTTTCTTGTAATTTTACTGCAATGAATTTTATACTATTGTGCAGAAAATTTTCTTTTACACCTTAGAAGGGGTGAAAAAGCTATCACCCAAAATAAATCAATAAATAGTCTGTTTGTACTAGATTTTTTCCACCGCAAACGTGCGGTGGGTACGCTCTGGAAGAGCGTTCTCCATAAAGAAGTAAAAATTTCTTTTTTTCAGGAAAATCTTATACAAACAAGATCAAAGATGTTAAACCAAGCAAGTTAGATTCTAGAACAATAGTCACTCCTGAGGACTATTCATCTATTATGATATTAATGCTCGTAGACCTTACTTTAAAACTTTTTCTATTTATTTGTTGGATTAATTTTTATTTAATTTTATACTTTTAATTCGTTTACTTTGAAAGTTTCACTTTGCAATTATCATATCTTTAATCATATTTTTTCATGTAAGACTAAAAAAAGAGTAATTATTAAAAATTAATTTAATTTATTGTATACTTTTAATTTACTTACAATTTTTAATTTTACCCATACATTACGCGGGTGATATACCAGTTGGATTAAAGTGTAAGGAAAGGCGAAATAATGGTGTAAAATATGGATGTAAGAGATGTGTGTGTCTATATATATATATATATGTATGTATATTATGTAAGAGTATTTTTTATTATAAGATATAAAAAGAGTAAATTTTAATTATTAAACTATATATGAATGATTAAAATTATAACTTATTTAATGTTGATATGATTATTTAAAAAAGTCACAGAACTTTTTGTTCTAATATTGACCATTCATATAAAATCTAATAGTCAAGATTCACTTTTCTTACTTTTCAAAATAAACATTTCTCTAACTAGTTATACATATATGTGTGTGTGTGTGTGTGTGTGTGTGTGTATATATGTGTGAAAAGAGTATACGTATTCTCTAAGTTTTAGATCATTGACAAATAACTCTTCGACTTTAAAATCGTTCTAATTAGTATTTAAATTATAATAATTACATAAATTAATTCTTTTATCAGTCTTCCATTCATTTTAAATTTATTTTTTATTCAATTTTAAATGAATAAAAGATGAATAAAATAGTTAATTTATATAATTGTTATAGTTTAAATATAATTAATACGATTTTAAAATTTTAAAAATTATTTATAAATAACACAAAGTTTAAGGTGTATATGTGTGTATATATATATATATATATATATATATATATATGTATATGGGTTAGGATTAATTGACACTATGGTATAAGAGTAAAGTCTTATACCAATATGTAACCATTGATTTTACTTTAATTCAATGGTTCAAAATAACTTAATTAAATGAAAAAAAAAGAGTTAGAATTTTAAAAGAAGAGATACAATGATATACATATAATATATATATATATATATATATATATATATGTAATGATGATAGAGAGATAATAATAAATATGTATAAAAAATTAAATATACATATTTTTAATAAATTTTTTTGATATGTTTGCTAAATAAAATAATTTATAATTTTACTTATAATATATGTGTATTTTCAGTTTTCATATCATTAAGCTTTCAGAATTTTCTATTCCTAACATCTTTCATAGAATGATGATAAAAATAATATATTTTGAACATAACATTTATAATATAATCTGTCCATGTTTTTACTAATAAATTAAAATATTTATCCTAATGTCAATAAAAAGTAATAAACATGTAACGCGGAAATTGCAGATAAAAAGATAACATTTTGAATTGTTATTTTATAAACATGTAACATGAATTTTCCTTTTTATTTTAAAATTAAACTAGTATTAAAATATTTAATACCGAAAAGAACTTATTTTAATATTTTGACATAGATAATTGCTAATGATTAATAATAAACATGACGTTCAAAATATATTATCATCATCATTCTATGAAAAATGTTAGGAATAGAAAATTTTGGAAGCTTAATGATATGAATATTGAAAATACACATATATTATCAGTAAAATTATAAATTATTTTACATAGTAAACATACCAAAATATATTTTTTAAAATATGTATATTTTATATATATATATATATATATTAATTATTATCATTCTATCATCATTAAATACATATCTATTATTCTATCTCTTCATTTAAGATTTTAACTCATTTTTTTTCTTCATTTAATTAAGTTATTTTGAATCATTGGATTAAAGTAAAACTAATAGTAAGAGATTAATGTAAGACTTTATTCTTACATCATAGTGTCAATTAATCTAACTCTATATATATATATATATATATATATATATATGAATTTGATTTGATTTAATTTTAAAAATAAAAATCAATTTTCACTAAAAAACTAAAATTAATCAATTTTATTTAATTTTTAATTTTTATTTAATTTTTTCGATTTAAATTCATTTGGTTTGGTAAAGAAAATTCTCATAAAAAAGCAATGCTTTTAAAATATAATAACAAAAACTGAAAATACAAGGCAATTCCACGTATCGACATAGAGTCCTTCGTGGAAGTTACTACGGTTCTACCTTGCTACGCATACAATTAAAAACGGTCAGAATCTCGGATTCGAGTTGTTTATCGCATTAAGCAAAATCAAGTCTCCACGCTTTCATTTCCCCACGTTGCGTTGTGTTGCCGGGTCAAAAAAAAAATAAAAAAAAAAACCAACGTTGGCTTGGGTTGTGTTTGTGTTGTCTCGGGCATTGCCTCTGCGCTTCTCAGCTTTTTCTCTTCTGCTCCAATCTTCCATTCAAACCTCACCCATCACCAACAAAGAGAAATGAAGCGGGTCTTCGGTGCCAAGAAGAACAAGGATCCCCCTCCTTCCATTCAGGATGCCAACGATAGGGTTCATCTCTCATTCTCTCTCTCAATGATTCCTTACCCCATTTGAATTTTTCCTTTTTAATGTTTTTTTTTTGTTTAATTGATGAGAAATCAGTTTAATTTGAGTGTTATAGTGCTCCTTTTACTTTGTTTCTGTCTATTGAATTGTGGGCATGTGGTTTATTTATTTATTTTTCCCAAATAGCATGGTCACCGTTCTTAGAATCATCAAATTCATTGAATTGACTCAGGATGCATATCTGATTTATCAGCAATAGGGTGGTTGACCCAGTAGGAGATCTATTAAATTTTGGGTAGCACTTTGCATTTGGAATTATGCTTTGAAGCCTATAAATGAGAAAGAAGTATTGGAATGTAATGCATGTAGGTTTTTTAATAATAACGTATTCAGGTGTAATGCCATGAGATGAATGCATGCTTTCACCATCCTTATGTCCCTTTTCTGTGAAACATTCCTAATGCCTTTAACAACCTCTTGGAGTAGTTTTCTACTCGCCTTTTATTCCTTTTCTTTGTTTCACCTTTTAAGGAAGTAAATAAACTGATTTATGATGTAAGATACCAAGATAAAGAGTGGTGCTTTCCTGCTCTCACTTTCATCTTCTTGGGTTTTTGATCTGCACCTTAAACTCTACTTCCAGAGTTGAAGTTGGCTTAAAACTAATCCCAAACTTATATATGTGGGGAAAACAACGGAGGCACTTTTTTTCTGATAAATTTTAATTTTGTATTCGTAATATAATAGTGGCTGATATAATAGTGGTAAATAAAGCTCCAGATAGAATTTAATGGCATAAAGAAATTTAGATCCTAGCTAATTTTTTTAGGTAGGATGCTTGTAGTTGACTATTTTGGAATTAAGAAATTTTCTTCATAAATCAGTTGGATAATGGTGTTAATGTTGTTGCAAGAAACACTTAGATTTTAAATTTCACTCATGCATTAAAACTTATTTTGATTCAGACATGGTGCTTGAATTTTAAGAATTTGTTTTTACCGTCCTTTTTTTGTTTTTCATTTATACATAAAATTTTTAAAAGTCTTTCATGATTAGTTTTTATATTTGTTTTCACAAACCACAATCCTGTTATCTTCCTATATTTAGTCAATTGACTTAATTTCTTGAGTTGCTGAACACATTGATGTTTGGTAATTTCAATTATTTATTTGGTGAAGTATGTTATATTATATGTGTTCCAGATTACTCAAAGAGGTGATACAGTGGATGATAAGATTAAGAAGCTTGATGCTGAACTTAATAGATATAAAGAACAGATCAAGAAAACAAGACCTGGTCCTGCCCAGGAAGCTGTTAAAGCTAGAGCCATGAGAGTTCTTAAGCAAAAGCGAATGTAGGTTCCTCATTCTTTGTTTTCTTAATTTATTTGTCGCAGTTTTATCATCAAATTGATTAAGCAAAAGTCATAGGTCAAGGATAGGAATTTATTGTAAGGTTTTTGTTTGTTGTCATATATAAGAATGGAATAGCTTTATGTTAAAGAAATAGGGCATTGATCAGAAGTTTGGTAAAGCTTAGCTACTATCCCAACTGAGATGTATATATCATTTGAATCTTTACATTGGTAGGGTTTATTCTGTCAAATGCTAATTTGTAATTCACTTTGCGTTGTATCTTTGATATAAATTTCAAGGTTGATGGTTTATTATTCTTTGTTCATTAGTCATTTTTAGTCTCTCTGGTTCCTTTGGCCTTTCTTACTTTGTACTTTTGCTTGGCTCATATGTAGGGTCTTTGTTGCACATAACTGGTCTCAGGTTTTCAGTTTGCATTTCTTATCGGTTTTTTAAATTGGTTCTACCCGTGCATTTCAATGCATATTTATTGGATTTTCCAGCTCTTCATTCTTATCTTAGGTCAATTGGTCCATTTTTTTACCCTGTAATACAAAAAGGTCACGAAGAGCAGTGTCAGACTCTTTGTTTACCACAACATTCTTTGTTGATCAGAATTTGCTATTGACTTATTGTTAAGTTGTCAGTTTTAGTTTTTGTTTATTTATAAAATCTCATGACTTTTTTCCTTCTCAAACCTGGAATACTACTTGGTTTGTGTATGAGCTTGATTGTCAAATTTTAAATTTATTTCAGTTGACTTTAAAAGTTCATATGTGCTTTCGGCTTATGTTTCTATATTTTTGTGTGTGTTTATGTAGAACGTATGAGTATGATGTGAATGAGTTTACTTTGATGTTTGCTTTAGAATTTTACAATATGCTCTCACTTGATTATCTTACAGTTACTTAATGTTGCAAAGTTTATGCTCTCCACAAATACGAAGTTATCGTATTTCATTACAATCAATTATGTTATATTTGAGAACCTCATTACATATTCTTTTGTTATGTCTCCCATGGGTTATGTCAGTTTGATAGCTATTTTATATGTTTGGGATATTTTGGATTTCTTTTATCAATTTGAAAAATCTTGTTTTACTTCCTCGTATACGTGTGATTGCTAAATCTTCATGAGGTTAATAGTTTTTCTTAAAGATATGTGTTGTAATCCATAGATGCTCATGCTATTGGTAACTAAGAGTACTTGGAATTTTTACTTTCAATCTGTAGGAAGGGGATTTAAACAAAGTGAATAATTTATAATTGTATTCATATACCAATACACTGCACCTTTGGTCAGGTATGAAGGGCAACGTGACATGCTATATAATCAGACATTCAATCTTGATCAAGTTGCATTTGCTGCTGAGGGTATTAAAGATGCTCAACAAACTGTATGTATTCAAGATCTTGGAGTATTCTTTGTAGTCCTAGTATTAAACTCTTTTTTCCCTATATCTATCCATATATCATATTTCCTTAATCTGTACAAGGACATGTGGATGATCTAATTCATAATAGAAGACGTATATCATCAAAAGTGTCTGCGGAATAAATAAAATAATTTATAGCACAGCCTCATCCCTTCCTCTCTGAAAGTAGGTGATAAGATTGGTTGCATTATTGCAGCTGTGTTTAAGGTTATCAAAAGGTGAAACTTATTAGCCGTCCGTGTATTTAAAGGGGAAATTATTAAATTTTATGGTTCTTGTTTTATGATTTATCTTGAGGGTGAGCCTTGGCACAACAGTAAAATTGCTCCTTTGTGATCTAAAGGTCACGGATTTTGGTCACGGATTTTAGTCACAAAAACAGCCTCTCTGCTCATGGGATGTAAGGCTGCATACATTTGATCCTCCCCAGATCCCACAATGGTGGGAGCCTCGTGCATTGGGCCTTCCTTTTGTTTTATGATTTATCCCGTGGAGATTGTCTTGATTTTTAAACACAAATTATTTGGATGTCTGTAACTATTGTAAATTTCTAGTAATTTGAAGATGCCATTTATATGCTATATAAAGTGTAGTTGACTGGGGTACCTTTATTCACTATAAAGCATTCATTTGTCTTGGTAGCGCTTTAAGGGGCATGGTTCGAGGCGGAGCTTTGTCTGTACCTTGTTTGGAACCTGCTGCCTACCTCATGAGAGGTAGGGGATGAATTATTGTCATTAGGGAGGGGTCTCTTCACAGATATGTTATTAATTATGTCTTAGACTTCTGTTATAACAAACTCTAGTATATATTTAGGTTTTCAGAAATCAGATGACCTTGAAGAATATTTTGCCAAGTGGATATAGAATTTGAATTCAAGCATTTACAATTTTCTCTTTCTTTTTTTCCCCTTTCCTTTTTCAGATGTCAGCTTTGAAGTCAGCCAACAAGGAATTGAAGGGAATGATGAAAACTGTGAAGATCCAAGATATTGATGTCTGTATTCTTTTTCCTTTCCTCGTATAGCTTCTATCTAGCTAACCTTGAGAAGTTTAGGTCTTAACTCTTTATCCATGCCATATGTAGAACTTGCAAGATGAGATGATGGACCTGATGGATGTAAGTAATGAAATCCAAGAGAGCTTGGGTAGAAGCTATAACGTGCCTGATGACATTGACGAGGAGGAACTTATGGGTGGTAAGTTAAGAAATTTGTTAGGCTTTTGAGAGAAGGACAATGTAACTATTTTCTCCTTGCAGTTATACTATTTCTTATACCCAACAATTATCCGATATATGTTAGAAACTTTGTCAAAAACTCGTAGCTAAATGTGGTACATGGTTGGGTAAGGCAATGGAATTTTGCAACTGTTCAATGAAAAATGGTTGTCCTTGTACCAGCTTGGCTTCCTAGTTTGAAAGATTGGATGAAAAAAGTTTCATCAATTGCATGTGCATTGTGCAATGTTCTAAGCAATATATTTTCAGCTTGTAAAATGTGTCATCAGCTGCATATTATATGTTGGATGCATCATAATATGCAATACTCTTTTAAGGATCATGCAATCCCATTAAGTTTAAGAGAGAGAATTTTCCTTTTATTTGTCATGAAGTATCTTAAATTATCTGCTTCTTTCTTTTTATTTTTTTGTAAAACAGAGCTTGATGCACTGGAATTAGACATGGGAAATGAGACTGAAGCCGATGGGGTCCCTTCCTATCTCCAACCTGATAAAGAACCTGATTTGGATGCAGAGCTTAACTTGCCTGCAGCTCCAGCAGGACAGACGGCAGTTCCACATGGCAGATCCAATGCCCAAGTATGATTTCTTTGCATATTTACTTTATTTATTTTATCAAGAAAGGAAAAACGCGTCTGCTTTCCATAAGTGTAGTTGGTTAAAACTGTGCTTAAAATTAGGTTCTAGAGAGGGGGGTGTTAAAATAGATGAGTTGTGTCGTTTATAAGATATTATGCAACTTTGGCAAGGAATGTATGTTAGCTAGGGACACTGTTTCAGTTGAAGAGATTTACTTAATGGAGCAGTGAGAGCATGAAATAATTGAGAAAGAGTTGGAAAAGGAAAAAAAAAAAGCTATAGAAAATTTGGTGGTTATCCAATGCAATCTTGGTCGCAGGATGCCTAGACATCAAGATGTTTTCTTGATATAAAATATTTTGGAGAAGTCTTGGTAATTTGACTGGAAATCCTTATAGAAGGATGGGGTTTTAGATTCTAAAGCAGGTCAGGAAAGGACGATGGTTATGGTTGTTTTCCATAGATTTGAAGGTTGAAAGACAAATGTAGGAATTGGAATTTTGAAAATTTGTATACAATGGTTACTAGAAGTTGAAGCAGGTCTGGTTAAGCACTGAAGTTGACTATAGTTGAATAGAATCAATAAGGAAGTGGAAAGTAGTTAGCTTGTTCAACACTTCATATACTGTTTTTTTCAATATACAACCATCAATGGAGAAGCCTATACTTGGGACCATTTTTTTATATATTTTATTTATAAAACTGATCTATATTAAATTTAAGGGATTCAGGCTAGAAATTCTCTTAATTCAAGTATAATAATGACCTCATTAACTTTCTCTAGAAATTTAAGGGAAACATGTAGAGCACATTACACGGTCCCTTGGCCCAGCCTTCAGCTGCAATTGTTACAGATTTTTAAAGTTCAGGCTAGATTAACCCAAGCTACAAGCATAGTGACTTGAAGACTGTATATCATGGCAAACCTTGGGATGTTTGAGGTTATATTCTTATGTTTGGTGATGTAATATAACTTGTAAGGATGTGCCTTATGACTGCTTATTTAGGCTTATCTTCACGTTTCTCGTCCTTAAATGCTTCTGGAAATAGTATGTTCCATACACTTGAAAATTGTTCATCTAATTATTGAAAGATTTCATCATCGTAACCTTTGTTTAGTTTAGGCAGAGCCTCTGTTCTCCTGTCAACTAAGAACATGTTTGATAAGAGGGAAAAGAAATGAATGGAATGGGAATAGGAGATTTTTTATGTTTTAATCTTAGAGATTTTGTATGTTCTATTTTATTCTATTCCTTTTCTTTCCATCATATCAAACGCGCACTAACTGCTTTCTGATGAGGAATTCTTGGTACGGTTTAATACGAGAATCTGAACTAAAACAGATTACTTTTAACTTGTGCATTTTATTTTGATGTTATGTAGCTTTCATCCCTGATTGATTTTGCTTTGATACTGACAGGCTGAGGATGAACTGGGTTTACCTGCTGTCCCCCGGGCATCCATACGTGGTTAGAGAATGCATTTTATGTCACTGGCTTGGCTGCTGTAGACACGAGCAGGGCCCTGTAAAGATGTGCAGAACTTGAGAATGTTGATTGATGATACAGTGATTTAACTGGTCTGGTATTGGCATTATTTGACTTAGTTCTTTTGTTACTTTTTCTTTTTCTTGTAATAAACCTTGCGGAACCATATTTGATATTTCTATGAAAGACGATGACAGGGAAAAAAAAAGGAAAAAAAAAAAAGAAAATATTACTGGAGTCTGGTGAAATCTTGCGACTTGATAGTTATGTTTAGAGGAAATTATACATGCACCCTCATTACTTACCCCAATCTCATTCTCCATTAAAATAATTTTAGCAACCTTGACTTATTTTGTTTAAACTAAACCTTAAATTTGAAACATCATAAATTGTGGCAAAAATACGAAAAACTCGATTTTGCATGACAGTTTGGCTGGAAAGCAGACTGAATTTTTTAAATTTCCATTATTGGATCTTGGAATTATGATCAAATATGATCTTGTGGTTTTTATGTCCATTTAAAAACAGTAAAGGACAATTTAGTAATTCAAGTGTGCCTAAAATTTCATGTGAGGTAACTGATGTGTTATTTTTTTATAATTTATGGAGATTTTGAATTATTGGGGTTTATTAGTTGAAAATGAATACGCCCTTGAAAATGTATTCATTGAAATGAATACATTAGGATTAGTTGAAAATGAATACATTAGGATTTGAATTATTGGAGACGATAAAAGTGAGGTTAGTAGCAAAGAGGTGGTAGTTACGGGGTAGCATGCAGTGAAACTAGAGAGACCATGCCTATGTTCATAATCAAATCAAACTAATTTAAATTGAGAAAATCAAATTGAAAACTACAAGCGAAGTTGGTTGAGTACTCTTTTCATAAAAATCGATTGATTTAGATCAGTTTTTGGTTATTATTTACGAAATCAAATCAAATTAAATTAAATCAAACTTACATAATTATATATATATATATATATATATATATATAATTACATACTTATAGATTATTATATTTTAATTTATTATTATTTTTATAAAAATATTTGGGTCAATTTATTATTATATAAGCAATGTATTTGTTAGATATTTTATTCAATAATTAACATGTATTATTAATATTTAAAGAGTGATATGTATTTATAACATGACTCGTTAAATTTTTATATATTAATTATTGAATAAAGTGTTTAAAGTAACTAATACCAACTCAAGAATTTATCTAATACTATTTACCATGCAATAGCAAAATCTTGGAAGCATGCAAGATTATTAGGTGAAAATATGAAGCAACCATGCACGTTTAAATTATGCGTGACTTGATCCTACACCCAAAGGTGATTAGGCTTATGTATTACAAATTCTTGGAAATCAAAAGCCTATTAGATTTAGTTTGGATAAACAACTTAAATAAGTGCTTATACAAGAAAAATTCATGATAAAAGGCTTTTTTTTTTTTTTTTCCTTTCAAAGTCACTTATAAGCAAGTTATTTAGTGTTTGGATGCACAATCACAGAAATGCTTATTTATTACTATTGGCGTTTGGATGCAAAACTGTGTACGAGCTTTTACTTAATCAAAATTACTAAAAGGGACATGCCAAAGTTCTTTCTATCGCAATGACGTAATAATGTGGGGGAGTTCAAATGGTTCTTATCTTAAAGTTCTTGTCCGAATAGTTGATAGGATTTAATTTATGGTGGCACTCTGGTACTATTTAGCTATCATGTATAATTTTTCTCTTTCTCTGATCTGCCAATAAAATCTACTTAAAATATAGATTTAACTTCTCTTACTAATTGTACAGTACCCGGAATTCATGCCTTTTAAACCAAGGCTCACAAGGAGGCGGGTCACCCATAGACCCATAGGGATGCGACTGACCCATGTCCGAAAATCATGTATAAAGTGTGGATTTCAAGGGATAATTCTGTTAATGGCCAAAGGACACCAGTCTTGTAAAAATAGGCCAACTCTAATAACAGAACAGGTGAGGTAATAATAAAGGGAAGGGAAGTATCATAACGTTTTCTATCTCTATTCTCTAGAATTCTCACTTAGGTCATATATTCATTTAGCCATTGAAGTGCTTCTACGAGGACTCCACCGCCGTGGACAACTAAGCTTGGAACACCCGGGCGAGAATATGAAACCCATTGAACCACGATCTGAGATTGAGACAAGAGCACTAATCAAATTGAAAAAAAAAAAGTATGGATTTTCAAATCAAGATTTAAATAAAATTTCATTTAAGCTTGGTAAAGTTCAAGAAAGCGCAGCGGCGATGTAATGCATCTCCTCTGTTCACGCATCTTCTATCTTACTAAAAGGACGAAGAAAAAAAATTAGAAACAAGAACTGTGTACGTAAAACGTGGCGGAAATCATTAATGAAAAAACAGATATCGTGAAAGGAAAAGGGGATTGAAAGTTAGGATTAGAAATGGGGGGCATCTGTTGGGAATGCTCAATGTTCACTGATGTGCCAGGTGTGTTCGCAATTTGAATTTGTGTAATTTTGAGAGGAAAAATAACATAATCATTTGATTTTTTTTATAGTAATAACCGATTGGTTTGATTTTATTCAATTAATCAATTTTTGACGAAACACTCTTTTTTAAAAAAGAAATATACAATAGAATTATATATATATATATATATATATATATATGATGCATGTTTAGTTAAATTCTCTCAATAAAATTTTGATTATAAACTATTTTTACTATAAAATAAACTAATCAAAATATATACTTGATTGTTTAATGTTAAAAATGAAAACAAACTGAAATTTTTAGTTCTTAAACAAAACCAAATTTAATAAGTTTTCTTCAAGAATTTAACTCCTCTAAAATGAATTATTCACTTTAGATGATAAAATAAAAAATATTAATTATTGATAAAAAAATCAACAGTTACGATTATGATAGTATACATGCATATATATAACAAATTATGAAATTATTAAAATATACTTCTTTAATTTACTTATCAATGATTAATATTTTTTAATTTATTTTTTAAAGTAAATTTCTCATTTTATAAAAATCAAATCCTTTGTTCTATTTTTGATTCAAATTTTTCATTTAAATTTACATAAATTTGATTAGGTTATTAACAACCAGAAAGACAATCAAATATACCAAATCAGGAAACGTGATATTTTCATATAACTTGTTTTATTATGGACTTCGTGACTAGTTAGAAAAATGATTTGCATTAAAGATTTTAACATTTCGTTCTGTTCTTCCAACATGAGGCAGTTTTATCCAGTTTCAGTGCTTACAGAAGGAAAATTAAAAAAAAAAAAATTGGCAATTGGCCATCATTGGCAAAACTTTTTTGAACGCAGGAGCAAAAGGGATTACAGATTTCAGAGTGAAGAAAAGATTAAAAAAAAAAAAAAAGAAAACAATGACCCTTCGGCATTGCTTGTTTTCTTTTGTCTTGTACACAAGATAGATAATCTACATCTAATCTCATGAACTTTCATCTCACCACCCTCTTTCTTTACAAAGGGACTTTTTTGCATGAGATTTTCAAAACACAGTTCTCAATACTCAACAACTCTTTATGCCCTCCTTTGGAGGCCATTGTTGCCTTTTTCCACTCAACGCTATTCCCCCCGTCCCTTCACTAACAACTACAAGAAATTACAACTGCACTCTATTCTCAAAGCAACAAGATTTTCTTTACACCAACATCACATTTGCATTGTACATCAACATGACTTTTGCTCTTCCCAGAATCAGTAAATATGGCCTGAAAGAGAAGAAACAAAACACAGAAATTCATGTCAGTGAGATTCTCAAAGGCCTAAGGTTAGATCTTCTGACGAGGGCAAGTTAGCTAAAAGGAAAATATCAAGCACTTCCATATTTTTCTTATTTTTATTCCCCACATGAGCCCCGTATACAATTTCAAGCATGTGACTGTCTTATAGAGTTGAAACCAAACAGTGGCAGAAAAAAGTCCTTTGGGATGAACCATTGCCAGTGCCAGTGGCAGAACTTGACTTCTTTGGTTGAGGCAAAAAAAAAAAAAAACTAGATACAATAATATTGAAGTTATTAAATTTCACCATTCTCATCAAGATACTGGAAACTTTATAATGTTAATTTTAATCCAAGCACCCATTAATTGAGACACTTTCAACAATTACTATATGCAAGTTTAAGATTGAAATATATTTTAACCACCCTCTTGACCAATAAAAAAGGCAGTGAGGTTTACTTCCAATGAGTAGTTAGTAACACAGAAAATCAGATCAAGGACACAACTACATAAAGTTTCTGGGGCAGAAGTTTGCTCCACCATTGGCAATTGCCACTGCCAATATGTCATTCAAGTTCTCAATATCGTTTCATCAGAGGATTATAAGATATGAAGTGTTTATGGGCATTACTCCGGTATTTTACCTTGATTAGTTGTCAAGTATTTATTAGTTAATGGTTATTTATCTTTTATAAATTTCAAATATTTGTTGTGAGAACCAACAACTAATAAATACTTGATAATTTATCCAAAGTATTGGGACCCTAACAAAAATTAAAGTACCTTAACATCAGTGTTTATAGGTCAGAAGTCACAATCCAAAATAATGATCTAAGGGTCCCTGTGGATTGTACTGCAAGGAATATTGATACATTATTTAGTAGATTTCAGAATAGCTTTTTTTTTTTTTTTTTTTGGGTTCATACACATCATTTCGTTTGTAATTTCACTTAAACATCCACCTCAACAAGTAATATATTCAGCTATCTTATTTTTTTGATATTTTTATTATCTTAAAATTAACTTTAAGAAATAATATTTTTCATTATAAAAGGGCGACTAGTGCATAAGTTTTCCCCTACGAGGGAAAAAAAAAGAAAGAAATTGGCAGGAACATAAAATAAGAACTACTAATAATGTTATATTTGGATAGAGGGTTAGAGAGGAAAAATGAAAAAAAGAGAAGATTTATTATAAGTCTTTTTCTTATTTAAAAGTTTTATAAAAGAAAGGGAACGAAATGAAGATTTTTTAAGTAATCTTTCAAAACCATCCTTTACTAATTTTTGTAAATATTTTAAAGTTTTTCTAATTTAAAAAACTTAAAACATCCAAATAAGGGAAGAAAAATTTATTAATTAACTTTTCATTCTCCTTCCTCCTCTTTCCCTTCATTTTCTTTAAATCCATTTCTTTCCCATTTCAATCTAAGTAGCGACTAATGACATGAGGTAACAAAACTTCACACCTGTCTACGATTGACTATTTATTAGATCAATCACTCACAAGAGTTGTGAAACTTATTTGTTTGTACTGTCTTGGTGGCAACAACTGGTATGATTGGTCATTTGGTCCTAACCAAACTTTTGCAAACCTATTCTAAAATTACTACCCATATAGTGGCGTGATTCATGAATAATATGATTTTCTTCTTTGCTCTATTAAGAAAATAAATAGGTTAAAATAAACAATTAGTCCCTATAATTTCACTTGATTTAGATATTGGTCCCTATATTTTTTTTTCTTTGAATATTAGTCCCTATAGTTTCACTTATTTGGATTTTGGCCTCTTAAGAACTAATACCTTAATAATTAAAAACTATAGGGACCAATCTATTATGAAAAATAAGGACCAATACCTTATTGGATAGAAACTTTAAGTACTCAAATATAAATATTTGAAATATTTAAGGACTAATACTATAACAGTAAGGACCAAAATCCAAATGAGTAAAATTATAGTGATCGATATCTAAAGAAAAAAATTGTAAGAACCAAAATCCAAATCAAATGAAACTATACGGACTAATTATTTATTTTAACCAAATGAATAACATGACTTCAAAAGTATGTTTGTGAGGGATTTCTCTTTCTGCTAACACCTAAGAGGTTGTTATGCAATTCTCTCAATTTTTCTTTCTATTCACTGGTTACAGACAACTTAACTATGTTATTGTGAACTGAGAGAGAAGCCTAAAATTTTGAAGAGAAAGATAAGGTCGGCAACAAACAAAAGTTATCAGAACATTTGAAAGGACTTAGGTGCATTTTATATGAACATTTGCAGTGAATATCTGAAAGAATTTAGGTACATTTTAAATGACATGTACCCAACCAAATATTTGCTCAGGTTAAATTCTCGTAGTCTCTTGAACCAAGCCTCTTTGGATTGGTCCATGACTTGACAATAGAACTAGTGCTCATACCTATCCCATCATTACTAAACCTAAAACTCAGTAATTAACCCTGTCTCTTTCGTTTTTTAGCCACAAGTCAAAAACAACTCTTGAAAAGTTAGATAAGGTTGCCCTAATCAATTACTTGCAACAGAAACAGAAAAGCAAACACAGAATGGGTAATTGGACTAATCTCAACATCCAACTTAAAAAAATAGTTGATTGATGGGTGCATCACTCTCATAGTTCTGACTTGTGCAAGACGTGGGCCTAAATCACTCATCTCATAACTAATTTAAAGTAAAATTATTTAGAAAAGTCTACAACAACAGTGTATAATTGCATTATGACTCTTTAAATTTAAGAAACTTCAGAAAAATCTCTTTCTTTTATTATATTAGA
Source organism: Castanospermum australe (assembly GCA_019955255.1). Classification (NCBI taxonomy): domain Eukaryota; kingdom Viridiplantae; phylum Streptophyta; class Magnoliopsida; order Fabales; family Fabaceae; genus Castanospermum; species Castanospermum australe. The sequence goes on along the minus strand of NSJW01000228.1, from coordinate 1,646,666 downwards.
ATATGTGTGCTCCAACTCAATCCAAAGCAACTGACTAGACAGGACCCAATCATGGAGGCTTAACAAAGCTAAAATGATTGCGGGTCTAAAATAGTGCAGTGCAATCAAAAAGCCATGAGAGAGATGGAGCAGGTGCAACACATTGAGAAGGAAGGAGAGGGAATCTCTAAGGACCTGTATCTCTATATCTACCACATTATGAGTCTAATGCTTCGTTTGGATGGAGGTTTAGGAGAAAAAAAAAACAACAGAAAAGGAGAGATTTATTTTAAGCTTTTCTTCTATTTAGAAGTTTTATACAAGAAAAGAATGGAAATGAACCTCCAAAACTCTTCCTCACTAATTTTTATAAACATTTTAAAGTTGTGCTAATTTAAAAGATTTTGAAGGATTTAAAGCATCTAAAGAAAGAAAATTAATCACCCTTTCATTCTCGTTCCTTTTCTTCCCATTCATTTTCTTTAAATCCATTTCCTTTACATCCTTTCCAAACTCCAAACATATACACAGGTTTTTATCTTTGTCATTTAATTATTGGGTACAGGATACTGATAACTGATTTGAGAGGTTTCAGACACTACAAAAGCACTTACAATGCAGTTGGTGTGTCTATTTGTTAGATAAATGATTATGTAACTAGCATTATTGCACTCTTTTAAAAACCCAAAAAAAAAAAAAGCATTATTTCACACTTTATGGCCCAATCTATGGCGGATTTTATGGAGTTGCCATTTTTTTTTCTTCTTTTCTTACAAAAATTCAAAGCTAATTACGAATCGCAAATAGCAAAAAAATATTGAAATAGCAATAATAATAATAATAATAATAATAAGTGTAGAGTGTACTCACCGAGCTCACTTCAATCCCGGAAAATGACGTCATCAGCGATGGCCATCAACGGCGTCAGACATTCTGGCGAGAACTTCCTCGCGAAGAAATAGGAATAGCTCGAGTTCGACTGCCTCAACCGGAAAACGAGCTCCGGCGAGACCTCCGGCGGAGCATACAGGTGCGGGTGCCCATCCCAGCTACCCGTCCAGTTCACCCTCGTCAGCGTGAAGCGGGTACAGCCATTCGGGTCCTCCATGGACAGAAGGGTCGGAAAGTAATGCTCCTCCGGGTAACACGGTTCTTCGGCCACACAAGGAAGCCGGAACTTCTTCCACAGCCTCCTATCCCTGACCACAACCAGCGCGTGAAGCCGGGTTAGGATGAAGAACTGGGACCCGACCCGAAATTGCTCGAACGGCACCTCGGGCAGCATCGCCTTCTCCCCGCGAGCCACGTACCGGTCGAAGAGGTTGGGCTCATCAGAGAGTATCTCGATGAAGCTCCGGTACCCAGATTTCGAAGATGCGAAACTCGCCGAAGAGGGTAACGGGTTCTTGAAGAGGTAATCGTACACGAAGCGGAAGGAGTGAAGCGGGATGCAGTGCTGGGAGACGAGGGCGAAGTACTGATTCAGAGGGTCGTCGGAGATGGCGGCGGCGAGGAGGCGGAGAGCGGCGGAGATCAGGGTGGGGGAGGAGCGGTGGGTCCTCTGGGAAGGGATGAAGCGGTTGCGGAAGACGCCACCGGGAGGGGCGACGGCGACGGATGGGTCGGAGTGGATGTAGACGGTGAAGAGATTGCGGTTCCCTTGGAAGAATTTTTCCCACAAGGGGGCGAAAGAGAGGTTGGAGTTTGTGAGGAAGAGGAAAGCAATTTTGGGTTTGGGAGAGCTGGTGGAAAGGGTAGCGGCGGTGGAAGGGGTGGCGCTGTGGAAGCGAGGGAGGTCGTCGGCGAAGGTGTGGCGGAGGTGGTTGAAGGGAAGAGTTTGTGGGGCGAAGAGGAAGAGAAGGGGGAGAGAGAGAAACAGAGTGAAGGACACAACTAAGGATGGTGACAACATCAACATTGGGATTATGGTTTCGGTTTGGTTTGGTTTTGGATTTGGATTTGGACAGAAATTGAAGCAAAGAGATGAGAGTGAAGTAGATGGAAGGAAGATATGGGGAACTTTTTTTAACTTTCCATTTTCATGTTTTTGGGTTATTAGTTAGAATCTGAAACTAAGGGGTGTGAATGGGTTTTTTGGGAGATGAATAATTTGTATGGAAGACAGTTTGAGAGTGTCACTAGTACAAGTACAAGAAAGAACAGTAATGTTCTGTGGTTAGTGGATAAGCACAGTGGGTGGGTGTATGAATAATGATGATAGCAGGTTAGGAAAGAAGGAATCAAGGAAACAAGGGGATGAGAGAGACATGGAGCTATTGGGATTACGAAGAGATGCAAGAGACAGAAGAGGGGAAGCTCTTTCTCAGAGAATAAGGTTCTTTTCTTTACTATCCCTTTCGGTTTGTGGGCAAGACTCGAGAGAGAAGTGAGATGGAAGAAAATAGTGTTGAGTGACGGCGAGGGAAAGGGCACGTGGATGGTGGGCAGTGGGGGGAACTGAAGTGGTGACCGGTGCTTTGCTGAAAATGAATAAACTAAAGTGGGGGATAAAAATGTATATTATTTTTCTTTATAAAGTTTCGTCTATGACTTAGACACATGCAACGGATTATATTCTATTCAATGCCAAAGGAGAGAGATCAAACCGTCAATTCCATTAAAATAATTGAATGTATGGATGTTAGCATATTATTATATTTCCTTGCTGTTTTGGCATTATTTGCAATATATGTTGAGGTGGGAAGATGTTAGATTTGAGATTTATTTTAAGATAATTTAGTGTGTGTATTTAATTTAACTTTTGAAATAAAAAAATTATAATTTAAATAAAAATTATAAGAGATAAATTTTTGCTCAAATTATATTTAAATTTTTCAAAAAAATCAAACTAAATATACTATTAGTACCCTAATTCTTGATGTTAAATTTGGGCTCTTGATTTGTTTGTCGCATATATACATTTGTCAAACATATTATAGATCCAAACAAGTAACAGTATATTAAAATCCTATGCAAATCAATCCTTATAAACCTAAACGATATTTTGATGTTAAATGAATGTAAAACTAACATGTACCTAGGATAGAAAATAAATGAAGTGTATATTTGCATTAACTTATTTTATTATTAAAATAACTTATAATCAAAATTTTTGTGAGAGAGCTTTTGAAAAAAATAATTTTTTTTTATAATTAAACTATCCCAAACATGTTAGAACTCTAAAATTAGAGAGTTAGGAAAATCATTAATTGCATAGATAAACATAACATTCAGGGCAATAAATAAATGGCTTTATAAACTCTAATTGTTTGGTCATAAAAACTCTCATAACATATTATGAATCAATTATCTTAAAAGCTTAAATTATTATGTAAAAACATATATATAATTTTATATTTCTAACACTAAAGCGTAAAAAGATTAATACATTACTAAAACATTGCTGCTCCATTAGCTGGGGCCGGCCTAGCCTATTTAAGTCCGCCCACATTTAAATGGATTAAAAAAAAAATTAACTTGACTTGTATCACAAAAACTCGCAAGCTTAAATAGCCCGCACAATTGTTAAAGAAACTTGTAAAACTAAATATATAATTTAAACATTATTCAAACCACATTTACAAATATATAATATAAAGTAAATATTATCTAAAATCTAAACTAAATTCACAAATAAATTACATAATTTAAATATTATTTAAAATTTTAATCAAATTGACAAATACATTAATAGAAAACCAATGTGTTGCTATGCTAGTGTTGGAGAATTGAAAAGTAAATTATATGATATATTTTATAAGTATAATTATATACTTAAAAAATTTACTAAAAAAATAAGTAGAGCTTCCGAGTAAATGGGCTCCCCTCGTGAGTGATACAAAATTTTTGCATTTAAATAAATTATAATTATAAAAATTTAACTCGTATTTTTCTTACAATTAAATGAATTAAGCTAGTAAGTTCAACCCATTTTGACCAGTGTTATTTTTCAAGTTATCAGTTGGCAGACTCTACCTTCGGGTTGGCTAGTAAAGTTTTCTTGTTGTTTCTCCAAAAAAAAATTCCAAACGTGACCTTCTATTCGTTTAACCTCATTGCTGGATAAAGCTTAGGAAAGAAGGTTTGACACATTATGCTATCAGTTGTCATGTGTCATCCGCATGCATGTCTTCATTCATTCCATTTCCATCAGTTTTTGACTTTGTGATCCTAGCAACTAGCCATAAAAAACATAACAAATATACGTCACTTTGATATACAGATAAAAATTTCAAGGATGTTTTTTTTAATGTATTTTTTCATAAAAAAATCATCCCTAAATTCTTCATTTCTGTTTTCAAAATATACTACGCTAACCTTAATATTCATTATTTCATATTTATCTCTGCACTGAAAGGACATGAATGTTTGCGTTTGAACTTTCGATAGTTAAATTTGTGACTGACAATTTTGTTTATTAAATGTGGTTAAATGAATAACTTGGTTGTGATACCTTGAAAATTTTAATTTTGGAGATTGAGTGATTGAAACAAAAATTTTATTGGTAAGAAGGAAATAAGGTTTTTGGATTAAAATAATTCCAAAGTCAAGAAAGAATAATTGATATGTGATTTTGAGGTTAAGATTTTATTTAAGTGGGATTGATTTGATAAATTAAGTAATTCATTAATTGATTAATTAGAGCTTTGATTTGTTAAATTTTTTAGGAGAGAAATGCCACATCAATTCAGTTATGCTACCTGTATAAAAGTAAGGGGAAACTTTTAAACATATACTCCAAGCTACTCTAGTATCACAAAAGCGAGCAAGGTTGATACACATGGGTGACATCTCACCCTTCTAAAAATTATGTTTTATTAGGAAACTATATGGTGAATACCTTTAATTATTATTGAATTCACTCGGATAGAATCACTAGGACCACATGAGACAAAGGTGTAGTGTTTCATTAATTAATTATTTTAAAAGCATAAGTTAAGTGAAAGTATATCAATAGTTTTATATTTTTAACATGTTCCTTTAAGTAAGAGTTTTTTGAACTTGAAGAATGAATAATATATAAGTTTACCTTACATTGTATTGAAATTTAACAACTTAATTTTGAAAAATAAGAGACAGTAAGAATTAAATTCTTCACCACATGGTCATATAAGTTATGACATCATATCATAAATTAATTACCTTAAAAATTTAAGTTATTAAATAAAAAGACATGAACGATTTTAATTTTTTAAGATAGTGCCTTCATTCCTTTTCCCTTTTCCCTACAAACCAAGTAAAATGATGGATGAAAGGACAATGATCAAGAACAAAATGTGATAAGGAATGTGGGTTACTAGGGAAGCTGCCACTTAAGTGTACATGTGGAAGATAGATAGGCTGCCACTTAAGTGTACATGTGGAAGATAGATAGGCTGCCACTTAGCCCAACTTGCATGGTGAAGTTAGCAAATTTTAACACCATGGAAGACCATTCTGCATAGTTACTGTGATACCTCTCTTTCCTCCTTTCCTTTCATTCTGGGATTTTTCTTCCCCTGCATCCCACACCTATCTCAGCTGCTGCACAGATTACATGAGTTGTTGTCTTTGGCTCAAGAAAGAGTTAAAACTGTTTTGGAGTTTTAATCTAACTGTTAAGGAGTATGCTGAGGACTGGTCGAAATCCTGGTTTGAAGGAAACTCTGTTCAACTATGGAATGCATGCTTAAAGGAAGCTCCAATCCTTGCATCATGCAAGTGGAAATTTTATAAGTTGAAGCATGATTTTAAATTGCAATAACAATTACGCTGCAATTTTAAAAATTGTGGACAATTGCGAAAAAATGTGATTGATGCAATTGTAATTTCGTTACGGTTGTGGAAACTCCCAAACACTAATATTGCAGCTGCAACTATGATTGCGAACTGCAATTTAAAATCTTGAATTGAAGCCTATAGTGATACCCTATTCTAAATGAATTCCATCCAGAACCATTTGGTGCTGGAAGTATATTGATTGGTTTGGACTTGAGGAACATGGTTTGGTTGTGAGAAATAACTTGCCAGAAATCTTTAATTCTATTTTAGTTGGACCAGCTGTGAGAAAGGGAAGCTTTTGAACCTATGTGGAATATAATCAAGAACCATTTGGTGCTGGAAGTATATTGATTGGTTTGGACTTGAGGAACATGTTTGGTTGTGACAAATAACTTGCCAGAAATCTTTAATTCTATTTTTGTTGGACCAGCTGTGAGAAAGGGAAGCTTTTGAACCTATTTGAAATTTCTTTACAATATGTTTCAACCATTAACAAATAAATTGATTTAATTTGAGTTGAAATGAATTAATTTAATTTGATTTAAAAATTAAATCTTATATTTAAAATTTATTATAAAATTAAATTAATTTTTATTTTATAACTTTCTAAACAAAGTTTCGTTTATAAATCAAATCAAATTTCGACTTCAAACCTAAAGCATTTCAACTGTTCTTCAAATTGGTTGTATGTTTAATTTGAGGGGGCTGCACTTGAGGATTTTATCTTAGCTATTAAGATTAGTTGCGGCTCTGCTTTGAAGTTCGAAGGTTGAATTAACAAACTAGAAATTGAGATTTAGTATTAGCCTAAAGCTCAAGTCGTGATTCTCATTATCTAGTATCTAGAATTAAGGTAAGAATGACTTTTAACTTAACATTTATCTTGGTCAACGGGAGTTAGCTCACTTAATCAGTTTTTTATTCATTTATGTAAGTACCTCTGTAAATATTAAATGAGTTTGTAGGCATGCTCTAATCTTGAATTGAGACGAATGTTTCTCTCAACCTAAATTTAATATTAGCAAAAAAAAAAAATTATCTTGGTCCGTGGTTGAGGTCTGACTTTAAGGGAAATTGGATGATTTGGGTTACCCTCATTTGGGCAGAATTGGTGGTGCCATTGAAGCTAGTTTGGGGGTTGTGTTGAAATGCCCAAAATGCAGAGATAATTATTTTTGGCTTGTGCTTCCTTAAGTTGAGTAATTATCACCTTGATTATATGAGAATTCGAATTTAATTGACGATGTGTACCCTTGAATGGTTCTGTTTTGAGGAAAATGAATGTGCTTACATGGTGAAGTAAATAGTGATGATTTGTTAGATGATCCATATCCATTTGAGCTGTTACTGATTTTGAATTTCCACTTCTGTCATAGAATTATAAATTATTAGATCCATCAATTGAGCATGTAAAATTCAAAAAATCTTCTACGTTATAAATTGATATGTTGTGAATGTTTTTGTAATTTTTCGTGCTCAAATATTTAGTTATGTTAAATAAAATCTCATTCGTTTTTTTTTGGGAGTGGGAAAGGACGATTTATATTTTCTCACTTTTTATAGGGAATTAAATTATCACCTGAGCTATTATTCAAGTGGCACTGTTCAGAGATTCAAATTTTAGAGTTTGAAACTGAAATTTTGATGTAGATATAAGTAAATGAGCAAACAAAATTCAATATAATTAACAAAAAATTCTCATATATTCTCTCACATTCCTAACTTATTGCCTAATTAATCTTTTTTACTATCTTCTTTCTTTCTTTTTAGGTACAACCAAAATATTATCACCCACAAATCTTACTTTCTCTCTTCTTATATATATATATATATATATATATATCATACTTTTTCTCTCTCATTATCTATCCCTACAAATTCTCTTTCATTCACCTTCAAATGTCTTCTCCTCATGGAGTTGTACAAAATTTAAAGGGTCAGTATTTTTTAAAATAAAATTAAGTTCTTTTTTATTCACTCATTCTTTTTCTGATACACTTCATTTTTTTTTCCTTAATAATACTCTTTCATCTACATTGCTCTTATATCTAGTTCTCAAGACACTAATAATATTTTTGGAAGCAATTTCCGTCAATTGAAGCATTGACACAAAGTGATATGTCTTGCAATCAACTTTAATATTCAGGTCCTATTCAATATAAAATTATATTTGATAATTTTGCATCTAAAAAAATTTTAAAAGATAAAAAAGATGTTATGTTTAATAAGTAAAACAGAGGCATCATTTTATAATTTAGTTTTAGGCCACCAAATGTGTGACCTGCAAACTTGTATTCATCGAATAATGCTACTTTCATAATCTCTACTTTATAATTCAAAACATGGATGGTGAGATTGTTGTAAAATGTCAAATCTAATGACATAAACAGGTAGTGTTATTTTGCCAAAGAGAAGGATGTATGTATAGGGTTACTCTTTTCCATCACAAGAGTCTTGAGTATCAATATATATGAAAGAACCACACCTAGCATTTATTTCCTATTTTTTATCATGATTAAATCTCATTTTAGCTAACCTTTAATGGATCAAACATTTATTATTAGGTCAAAAGTTATAAGTGATACTCCAAGAATTAATACTTGAGGGCCCAAAATTATAAAAGTTAAGTTTTTAGTTTAAAAATTAAATGTAACTTGCATTTACTAAAGTTGAGCACGCCACTTTTTCATAACATAAAATTCATTAGTAATTAAATTAATGTCAAGATTTTCAGTAATATATCTTTCAATATAAGTGATTAAATAGCCAGTTAAAATCTAATCTTTTGTCTTATTTCTAAACTTGTTTTTAGCAATATAAATTATAGTTAAAAATGATTTCTCACTTGTAATGGTTGAATTAGGAAGAGTCAATATCAAGAAAAACAAAAAATAAATCAAATGGTAAGTATTAGGTTTTCTTCCCTAATCCTTGTCATAACTAAAAAATTGTTCCCACTATAATTTTTTTTAATGTATTATTCTCTCATATATATATATATATATATATATATATATATATATATAGAGAGAGAGAGAGAGAGAGAGAGAGAGAGAGAGAGAGAGAGAGAGAGTAAAAAATTTATTTTATTTATTTGTTTATTGAGTTAATGGACGAAATAGTCTACAAAATATACACATTTATCAGTTCAATGAGTAATTTAATTTTTCAAATATACATTTCAATAAGTATTTTAATTTTTTAAGCACCAATGACTAATTAAAAATTTTTGCTAGGCTATTGTTTACAAAAAAAAATTAATATTCTAGTAAGAAATTGGATCAACGTGGAGAACCAAGGTAAGTGCTGGTCCCCCCTGGTTAATTATAGTCAGGACATCTTTTACGTAAGTGTATCAAATTTCAATATCATGAACATTCAATTTGACTTCGACCAATATGCATCACGCTACTTGGATAACTTGGCAATACGAGCCATTTAAGCTCCTATCCCACCAAAAAATTTTGATTGAATTTCCACCACTGCATCACATAAACCTTACTAAGATAGATGCTGACCAAAAATCAATAAAAGCTTGGCTTAAATAATAGGCAACTGAGAGTAAAATATGACAAGCATTTGGCCGACACCAGCTAGTAACTCTATGAGTGAAAGCAGCATACATCCTGCCCCCACTTAGTAACTCCCCGCTAGTTGACATTTTTTTTTTTTGGTAAAGAAGTTGACATTTGTTTCCTTTTGTATACATCGTTCTAATCACTTAGCAATTAATTAATTCTCTCCGATTCAAAGGAAAACCAAATAAACAAAACGAAAAGCAAACTCTCGCTTCTTTCCTTGATCAATCAATTAAGTTCCATCATCTTAGGCTTTTCTATCATCTCCAAGGTTTTAAATTATGGTTGTGCTTGTAATTACGATTACACTATAATTTTAAAAATTGTAGTTAATGCGACCATAATTGCAGTTGAGGACATTTCTGCAACAGCAATATTACGGTTGTAATTATAACTACAGACTATAATTTAGAACCTTGATTCTTTCTTTTTCTTTTTTCTAGGAAGTCATACTTTAACTGGATATCAAGGTTGTCCTTTTTTACTAAATATTTTTAAGCACAATTTAAAAACTTTTGACATTATAGGTAAGACCGGTTCTAATGAAATTCTATCTCACTAATCACTTAACTACACCCTTATACGTATATCCTTTCTATAAGAGTAGAATAGCAGCCTCTTACTATGCCTGTCCTTAGATTTAGCTTCCTTAATACACAAAGACTTCAAACTTTTCTTAGAGACCTTTCCTAAAGCAGATCTGCCATTAAGTGCGCTTTCTTTATCCTTCTCCATGGAAATTGACAGCCCCAACTCATAAAACAAACATGAACAGCGCTTCCAATTCTGATTACCCTTCAGAGGGCTTGAACAACGGATATGCATATTTTTCTGTTGGGTTATCTCTTGGCTTTCTCCTCCTGGTCTCATTCATAGCCCTCACTTCTTATTACTGTAGCCGTAGAAATTTGCAGGACAGGGAATCCAGCGCCAGTGCCAGCAACAACAACAGTTCCCACAGTCACAGGACCATGGCCATGGAGCGAGATTCTGCAATAGCTATACCAGTTGATGAGGAACAAGCCATCGGGGACAGTTACCCTGTGCTGTTGTACTCCCAAGCCAAACTTCATAAGCCTGATTCTGCAACTTCTTGCTGCTCAATATGCTTGGCAGATTACAAGGATGCGGAGTGGTTGCGGCTCTTGCCTGATTGTGGTCACCTTTTTCATCGAGAGTGCATCGATGTGTGGTTGCGGCTGAACCTCTCGTGTCCGGTGTGCCGGTCCTCGCCATTCCCAACCCCTCTTTCAACTCCCCTCGCTGAAGTTGCTCCGTTGACATCACGGCATGCTTGAATAGAAAATTTTGAGTTAAGGTTTTAAATTATGATTACTGTTGTGATTGTGTTATAGTGTCGGCCACATTATGATCATTGTGGACTGATACAGGCTGATACGGGCTGCAATCATGGTGCACCACAACTGAGATGTTATGGTTGCATCAAGTGCCATCATTAGTTTAAAACTTTCTTTTGGATTATCAACAGGTCTTTTAATTTACTAAAAAGGAGAAATTATTGTACGCTTTAAGAAATATTTTCATCATTGATTTTAAGTTTTTGATATAAAATTTATATAAATTTTTCTAAAATTAATGGTGAAAATACTTTAAGAATTATGTATTTATTATATGTTAAAAACATATAATAATTTCTCACAAAAAAGTATGGTATTATGCATATACCATATGGAAGGTTACCTCAAGCAACTGACTTAGATTTTGCTTCTAATTTAATACTGCTTTGTTGCGTAAATGTTGGAAATCCACACTGATGCATAAAGTACGTGTTGTTAATATGTGGCATTCCCTGTAATTCGAGCAAATAGTTCAAAACGCAGCTGCAATATATCTACTAAAAGGCCGCGAAACAATGTGTAAAGCTTGAGTACCACTGTTTTAATATCTTGTTCATGAATCTCTTATGAGGATGTTTGTAAACTTTTAGGGTCAACAGAGCCTTAGAACTCTACGAACAAAAACTAAAATCTTAAGTACAGTTGCGTTGAAGAGGCACTTTGGATTGAGATATAGTGCAAACAAATGAATTGTGTTAAATGATCAGGATACAGTGGTATTGGGTTAAGTCTGCGAACTATAACACATGTTTAAACAATGCTTATGCATAAACGATCTTCTCAAATGACAACCTGAACTCGGTACTTGACTATGTAAACTGAAATTTTGAGATATGTTTTATGTTTTGAAGGACCAAAGTCCTTATTTCATGTAATGTTTCTGAATTGTGAAATATTATTTTGAAAAGTATATACTTAGTGCATGTTTGGTAAGAGGGAAAGAAATGTAATAGAATGATAATGGAATATTTTTTATATTTTGACCTTGAAGATTTTATATGTTTCATTCCATTTGATTCTTTTTTTTTATCATACCAAACATGTACTTAGTGTATCAAGGAGTTGAAGACAACACCTATATCAATCTTTGGACTGCCATTATTATCTCAAGGCGTGGCAAAGTAGGCAGGATGGAAAATTTTTCCGAACATCAATTAGTGCCTGATTCACTGCTTTGCAATTCCTGATTTGTTGTCTGAAACAACTTTTTATTGTGATGAATAAAATTGTGATTCCATTGATATATCTCTTACAGTATATTGATATATATACATATGTATGAGTTATGCATGCACGTTTTACATGTTGAATGCAATTCATTTGAAATGTGCACATTAAACAAATGGAAGCATTTAACTCAAGTTAGAATGAGGTTAGTTGTATGAAATTGATTTAGAGGACCCGAAATGCACACAAGTGATCTGTTATCTTCGATATATGCTATGTATGACTATACAATTTACTTTAGATGGTTGGGATTGACTACAGTAAGTGTCTTGTTAACTCATTGAGACTTGAAGACGTTACCCCAAGGTTCTTGGCATTCTTCTAAAGTGATGATTCCAAACATTAAATCTATAATACACAGTACACATTTATGCTTGATTTTAGTTGAAAGGCTATTTTATAGATTTAATAAAGGATCAACCAAACTTTCAAATGAAAAGGTGTATATCCTTAGAAGGAGACCAACAATGAGCTATCAAATAATGATTACAAAGTGTCTCAAGTGAAGCTTGAAACCTTAGAAAGTCCTAAAGAAAGAAATCCTCCATTGGAGATAAGAAGATTCAAGTGCTGCTATTGGAATGTAGTTTAAAATACTTCAAGAAAGTACCAGATATATAAGTCATCTCTTGAAGAAAGATAAGAAGGCTGAAGCTTGTGTTCAAAGACAAAATCTAGAAAAGTTTTTGCAGACCAAGAGAAACATGATGGATAAGCATGCTCAAGTCATATTTCCGGAAAACTCTATTTCGTGCTCCCTACTCTAAGACTGAGGGAAGAGTATTCCAGAAACTAGTTAACAGTTTGAAATCCCTTTGGGAAGGTCAAAACAAAACAAAACAACTATGTTCAAAAACAAAATTTGGCCCCAGCTTATACGTTCTCTATTGTTCAAATTTCTGAAGCTGCTATCTATATATATAAAGGGGTGGCTCCTCTTGGAAATTTGTTTAAGCATGGCCTCCCAAAAAAATGAAAGTTTTTCTCATCTAGCTCCACCCCTCTTTGTGTGTGTGTGTGTGTGTGTGTGTGTGTGTGTGTGTGTACCCATCTATTTAGAGAACAACATGCAAAATATCAAGCTACTGCTGAGCTTTTTCTTTGAGAATACCACCGTATCTAACCTAAGCTAATTTTGTGATTATTTATTCTTTGAAAGAGGCTTTTTTTTTTTCTTTTTCACTAAACTCCAGTAAAGCCCTGCATGGTTGTGAATGAACTAGTTAATGAGAACTAGTGTTGGGCCTGTGAGTGACATTTTGACAAGATTGAGTGAACTGTTTTTAGCTTGAAGAGCTTAGGGGTGTAAAAGTACTTGTTTGTTTCTTGCTTGGAGAGGTTGTGGTAGATCAAAAACTACTCAGTTGATAGTAGAAAATCTCAGTTTTAGCTGGTAAGTAGATGTAGGTTTCACATTAGAGTTGAAACAGTATAAAAAATGTTTGTGCAAACTCTTCTTAATTAACCCTACTCTTTACATATATTATCTTGCATGGATATATGCATATTTGCATAAAGTGTTTGATTCTAAGTGATTTTAAGCGTTAATTTGATTTTAAATGATTGCATATTACATGAATGATATTTCAGTTTCTGGCTGTTATGAACTTGTTGATTACTTAACTGGAGTCATCTCATCTTTGAACCAAATTTTATATATATTTAAGTAATTTTACAGAAACTTTCATTTTGAGCTAAACTTGATTTAACCTCACTTCTCAAGTCCTCATAATTTTATCATGAGAAGTCTCACTTTGTGAAGTTGAAACTTTTCGAAGCATTGTGACCAGATTGCAAGTCTTGGATTGAAGCCAGCCACAATTCACATTTATAACTCTTTTGATAGGATAGTCTTGTTGTTTTACTGTGATCCTATATCAAGTACATGCTAGTAGTTGATAAGATATCTGAGTCTAAATCTCAGTTGGATTATGAATTTTGATGTAAATACAGACCATATATATTTATATAAATTCGTGAGGTTTTGATCATACAAATTCATATTTTACGCAATTTATGTTTTCATTCAACTAAGTTTTCAGTGAAAATTTTATATTTTCAGTACAAATCAGTTTGGCAGGTCGTGCTCGTGTTATGAATTGATCTAGGGATTCAATTGAAACAAGTTATGAGTTAAGAGGCTCCAGCAAATTACGGAATCATCTTTGGTCCTGGCCAATTACAGTCTCTAATTAACCTTTTGAACCATTTTCCATTCTTGACGGGAATATGGAAGTAGAGGAAATTAAAAAAAAACCCTCCCAAACATTTTGACCACGCCTCAATTAACAAACATAGATCATAAACATAGAGCAATTTTGGCACAAATCGACCAACAAATATAGATTAAACGTGCACATGCAGTGCCAAAATATTAAGGAAAAGATAAGAAATATGAGGAAAAGAAAACCCAAACATGGTTGGTGCTTTGGATGTAACTTGCGTCCTAGGCGAATTTTATCTGTAATGTCAGGAATTCAAATCAATCTAATAAAGTACTTGAAGGAGAAATAAGCAGCTTTGACCGTACGTGCTGTGAGAGGAGTTGGAAGATGAGAGCTGGAATATATACCACAAGCCAGAAGACAGGAACTGGAATACCACGAGCTCGAGGCTTTGAGCTGGAAGACATGAGCTGTTGCTCAGCAGGATTCAAATATCCTGTCTCTAATTATCTCTTCCAATTAAATGTTAACAACTCAAAAATAAAATTTAATTTAAAAATAAATTATTATTAATTAAGAAAGAAATATCTTTTTTTACTGAATTGTCCCATTTAATTGAGGAAAAAAAAAGAGATAAAGAATTAAAGTCTAGAAAGATAGATGTCCATTGAGAAAATTAATTAACTTCTGCCACAATTCACTAATATAAAGGCTAAATGCATAAGAAGTTAAAGTTACTTTTTGTTGTATGTTTAGCATAGGGTGAAAATGAGAGATAAATTTTTATGGATGAAACCCATTTAATTAAGAAAAAAAAAGAGACAAAGAATTTAAGTCTAAAAAGATAGATGTCTGTTGAGAGAATTAATTAACTTTTGCCACAAATCACTAAAGGCTAAATGCATAAGAAGTTAAAGTTACTTTTTGTTGTGTGTTTAATATGGGATAAAAATGAGGATAAATTTTAATGAATAAAATTATATACAAAATTCATCAATAAAAATTTATCTCTTATTTTCACCTCATACCAAACATACATTGATTAAAAATTTAAAATTAATATACGTTGATCTAAGTAAAAGTAATTTAGATCTCTTAAATATCATATCAGGATAAAATTTTCAAAGGATGAAAGTTCAATCATTCACTCAAAAGGTGAAGGATACTGAGTGAAAAAAAAAAGCTAATTTTCAAAATCGTGGCTAATGGAGGAGTTTCTCGTTGATCAATGCACTTTTCTTGCGAATAAATGCAACATCAAAATATTGCCAAGTAGTAGCATCAAAAGCTGATTTTGAATGTTTCAAACTGTAACCCGCAGTCCCGTACACGCAATGTTGGTATTTTTAAATATTTGTATGGTCCGACTTCTACAAGTCGGTTGGGGCTTTTTATTAGGTTTAGTTATGATTTTAATTTCGAAGCTTGGTTGCTCTAATCTATCACTTTTCCTTTCTTTAATACATAATAAACAAACACTTTAAGAGTACGGTGGCAATTCCTTATCTCTTTCTCAATCTAGCTAGTCTCTAATTTAAATGAATTTACAATTCGTACCTTCAATTATTTGAAATTGTTTTATGTTATTCTTGTTACTCTCTATGATTGAAAATAATAGGAATCAAGTTTAAATTAATTTAAATTGTGACAAAATTACATTTTTATCATTGAAATTAATGTTATTAAAATTAAACCGGATAGTAAAATTGACAAAATTTTTAATTTAAATTTAACTGATTCAACTATTTAAAGTAAGTAGTAAAATCATATAACATAATAATATAAATATGAAAAAATTCCTAAAATATTAAAAATTATTGAATTATTTTAAAAAATAATTAATAACCTCCTAATTGTATCGATTAAACTGGTCAGTTTAAATAATTTTAATTAATTTTATTTAATTTTAATTGATATAAAATAATCTAATCATAAATCTAATTATAAAATTAATTCATAATCGATTAAATATTTAATTTACTGTTTGAATTAGTCGGATTGAACTCTGACTTCAGTAATTGAAATATCATTTTACTCAACAATTTAATGTATGTTTGTGAAATATAGAGAATTTAGCTTTGCATGAAGTCACTGTCATGGCCCGTTGTCCTGCACTACACCGAAACTTCTCGCAGAAAGAGAAGCCAAAACAAAAACCAACACTATAACATTCTAATTGACTAACGTAAGAGATGTGAAAAAGACATAAACGTTGACCCACCCCAACTCCACAAAATTCCTAAACCCTATCACCCAGACAATGACCATTAACTTCCACTTTATTCCATTCCATTTCATTCTTTAAACCCCAAACCAAGAATTGTTGGAAAAAGATGAACAACAATGGCACCGCCATGGAACATAACACCACCAAAAATGGCTTCGACCCCAGCGTGTTCACATTCGGCATCCCGTTCGTGCTCTGCTTGATCTTCGTCCTCTTGAGCGTGGCTTTTGCCTGCGTTCGCCTCGGCGCGTCGCGCAGCCCCAGCGTGTTCCATTTTCTGGCCGGCGTTGCCGAGGCTCCCGCAGGCGAAGGCTCGGTGGATGTCGCAGAGCAACGAGGTGGCATTGGCCGCGTCGTTCACACCACTTTTGAAACCTACCCGAGGATGCTGTACTCTCAGGTGCTGCAGAAAGAGGGTTCCAGCGTTTCTTCTTCTAGCAGCTGCTCCATCTGCTTGGGCGATTACAAAGAAAGTGACGTGCTGAGGTTGCTTCCTGATTGTGGCCACCTCTACCACCTCGACTGCGTTGATCCATGGCTCAAGTTTCACTCCACCTGCCCCATATGTCGCAGCTCATCGTCATCTGTTCAAGATCCACGGTCGAGTTCCTCCATTGGGGAGTCTGCTGTCCACGTTGTGTAGATGACGAAAGAGGTTAAATCAAATCACTGTTTTCGGTATATATTTTGCTAGATATCTTGTTTTCTTTTAAGTCTAAATCTCTAAGTTGGCTCCAAAAAATTTCATTGACTTTAAGTTTTTAGAAATTTTAGATTTTAATCTTATAATAGTCTCTCATATATCATTTTGTCATACAAGTTAGAAATTAATATAACTAACTTTTAAATCTTTTAAAATTTAATTAAATAATAAAATGATTTGTCAAGACTCACAAAAGAGATTAAAATCTCGTAAAGACAAATGTGAAATTGATAAAATATTTTAGGGATTGATTTGATAATTTAGTCATAACCAGGTAAATAGCCATAATTTTTTGAGAAATTCAGTTATATTTAAAAGTAATTGTGGAATTAAGTAGAAATCACTCACTTACTTCAAAGTCAATAAATATATCAAATTACTTTATCAAAAATTTTAACAAAACATTTCTAACTATATAAAATTTTTCTTTATTTTATAAGAAAACAAGTAATTAAGGTTAGGATGATTAATCATATATATCGCAGACATTGCTACATGTTTTGAATATATGTACGAGGTAAATGTTGATTACTGCTTCTGATATGATCGATCAATTGCTCTACTTAAATATCAAATGACACGTTGCTAGACAGATTGTTGCCAAGGTTTAAATTCTTGCTCTATATATATGAATATTCTAGACCAATTACCATGGTTCCATTTAGATGTAGCATAGTACCAATAATAATAATAAACCATATATATCTCTTAAAAACCTACATCCTATGTTTTCTTTTTTACTTTCTTTATTTTTCTCTCATTTTTTTCTCCTATTTTCTCTTATTTTGTAATTCATTTAATACGTCCAAGTATCTTTTAATTTGCACACATTTTTAGTACGTTGTTTTCTTCTACCAATATTATGGGAAGAGTTCTTAGTTCATTTTCCATTTGTATGTTTCAGAACAAATATTCTAGAATAACCCTAAGCACTGTTAATTGAGATTTTTATAAAACAATCTCAACTGTGTTGCCATAGAATTAAAAGGATTTAATTTTGATGTTAGTGTTATACTATCGTCCAATCTTATATTGCCACATCATGAAATCAGTTTGATTATAACAACAATAACTTGGAAAGTCATACTTCTTTAATTATTTATCAACACATGATTTAATGTTACACTAACAATTGATCAAATTTAAACACCAATTAAAATAGTTTGAATGTATAACTTGAGTTTGAATCTAAAAATCCTTTATTGATAAGTGATATATAATCTCATTATAAATCTTCGAGGTTGGTGGATTGTTCTACTTTTGGAATGAGGAGAGTCTTCTCTCACTCTAAATTATTTTTCACCAAAAAAAAAAACTGTGATAAATCAAACTTTTTTAATAATGTGATAATACATAAATGAATAACAGTGTAAAAAAATTACACTCACAGGTGAATCAAAGTTATTGTGGATGGGTCCTCTTGTCTTGATGGTGGGTGTTTAATTTATTAGCTGGTTGTGGGGATCCTTTGATGCTGCAGGATCTTAGATTTTGGGGATTGTGCCAAAAATCGGTTCTAGGAATGTTGTCCTTTTTCTTCTCACCTTTGTGCCTGTTTAATCAGCATGATCCAAATTTGGAAAAAGAAGAGATAACTGGAAATTGCATTTTTCTATGCTTCCAGGGAAGCCAATTTCATAGCAGATATTGGCTTGCAAACGATGCTCATTCTTGCAATTTCTTCGGTTCCCCCTCCCTTTGGTTGTTTGCAGTTGACTCAGAAAGATTTGTCTACGGCCTCTTTGCTTCGTAGTGTCGCTGTCTAGAGTTCTTGTTAACCAACAAAAAGGAAAATCAACGCGGACTTGCACAAGTCAATTTCAAATTATTGGAGCAATATTATTTGTCATGTGGTTATTTTTTCTAAAATGATTACTTGTACTAGTCACTGAGTTTAAATTAAAACTTGGATGCTGAAAGAATGTCAAATTGTTAGAGAAATATTATTTGGCCTATTAATGTGTGACCTATGGTGGATGATTGTTCTTGGTGTATGTGCCATGTGAGTTGGACAGTTCATATGATGGGTAAAATATGCTAATGACTGAAACACAAGAAGAGATATATATCATTAATCTCATCCTACATCTAATACATATAATCATGCAATTGAGACCTTAGCATGATTTATGTATCTAGCAAAAGAAAGTATTTAATTTCTCTCCACACACACTCAAACAATAACGTGTGTTTTCTATGTTTGAACTTGTTTTGAAGGATCTTTGAACCTTATCAAACGCACACAATCGGCTAACAATGATTAATTGTTTATTGAAAATTTCACCAATTGATATAATTTCCTGATAGTTTTTAACTTTATATATATATATATATATATATATATATTCAATTAGTAGTACCTTTAGAGTCCACTTCTTCCCCATAATACGAGTGAAAGGAAAAATGTAAAAACTACCATTAAAGCTGCCCAAGCAAGACTTACTATATCCATGTAAATTTTGTCTCCTATCTCTTATCAATATGAAGGAATTATTTCATTATTGTTTACTAATTCTTCTTGTATTATTTTTTTTATTATTCACAAATATTACTATAATAACAGTGGAATTGTTGGTACAAAGTCCAAAAGAAATTCTGCTCTAACATCAAATAAGAATATTTTTTATTATGAGAAGTAAGAACAATAAATCATAACTATTAAATCATATATAAATAGTTAGAATTAGATCGTGTAGAATCATGTTAGTTAAGGTTCAAAGGATCAATGAGACAATATACTGTGTGTTTGTTTCACATTCTTGTCAATGCAAACGGGCGTTGGGGAGAAGGAAGGTTTTCCTTCCTTTTAAGAAACGTTCTTGGTGAGCGTGACACCCTACTTTTGCGATGAATAAAATCCAATTCAAACAGGCACATACTCTTCAAGATTCAGTAGTGTTGCTGCACCAAGCTTCTACTCGCAATGGGAGATTTGTAAACAACTTCGAGACTTCAACTCAAGACCCAAAATATAGTAAGGAGAAGCTAGAGAAAATATATAAGAGAATGTACGATTGATTTTTTTTCTTTTAACAATGAATGTTTTTTTTAGACAATGCCAAATTGTTAGAACAATAATTTTTTCGGCTTGTCGTGAGGTTACTTCTCCAAAAGTGTCCATATACTTAATATTAATTTTCTAGAATATTAAGTTGTCTTTATATAAGTTTGAAAATAAAGTATTGGGTAAATTATATTTCACTCATATGACGTTTTTTTTTATATAATACTAAATTTAATTTATAATGTTAATTATAATTAGTCTTAAAATGAAAAGAAATATTTCAATAATAGATTTTGGATGAAAGGAGATCAATTTAATCATATTAAAAGGGGGATTATAAATTTTAAGTGAAAGTTAAGTTTAGTATCTTGTTAAGAAACCTAGAGAGGAAATAAATATTATGAGGTAGTTTGTATAACGCGGATGTAGACTCATATTGAGCTGGTCCTAACAAAAATAAGAATTTTAAGGGAAAGAATGCTCATTTCTTAACCTTTCCGTTCATTATTTCTCACAATGATTATAAGTAATTAATATTACACACCTATATTTAGTTTTCCTTTCCTCTAACGATTATATCTATAAAATAATTTGCTTTGTTACACACCTGTCTTTAGCATAAAACAAAAAGTTTTGAAGTTAATTGTTAGTAATATATAAACCCATAGGCATAGACCCACAAAGAATACCAATGGGATAATTTGATTCCGAAATTGAAAAGTCTCTTGGAGACTGTTTTATTCCATGATCACATTACCTATGCCGTTCTGCATTTTCCCTTGTTACAAAGTGATCTCCTTTATAAAAAAAAAATAAATGAAACTAATTAATATCAAAGTTAATATTTCAAGTTACTTTAGAAAATTATGAAAATAAAATGACAAACTACTTATTTTCCTAGAAGATGGCAATTCAAATTGTAAGGCCTATTTAAAACAAACATGAAAAAGAAGGCATCATAAGTAATTTAAATTTTTAAGAAAAAAAATTGAATTTTTTGAAAACACCTCCCGATTGTATCATGCACATATTTTTTTATATGAACATCGCACACCAAATTTGAATTATACAATGTTGTCATATATATAAATATAAAAGTTACCATCATAAGATGATTGGAAGATCAACTACGCACCAACTGCATCCATTAAATTTTTCCTACAAGCTAGAGGACAAATTAAAGCACAAACATATGATAAACTTGAAACATCACTTCATAATAGATTGCCCATTACGGAAAACATCAACCAATCACACATAAATATACACCTATACATATTGTAAAATCTGAGTCTCACTGAAACCTTTTTGCTATGCTATCTGGTCTATGTCTAAGGGAGAGATGAACAGTGATGGAGACATTAGAATAGTTGGGTACTGCCTATTGTTCTTTGTGTGCCTAATTACCATTAGCCTTCTTCTTACCTTTGCCTCTTATGTGTGCACTCTCATGCCCAGGGCTTCCAACCCATCTGATCAAGCTGGTGACACTGCCACAGACTCCAACCAGAGGGAAGTCATTGTGGAGCTGGAACCTGCAGAGCCATGCTTGGATCAGACCACAACTACTCTGAGCAATCCAAGTATCTTATCCTCCAAGGGCAAATTGGGTAACAGAGGTTTAACTAATTGTTCTTGCTGCTCCATATGCTTGATGGATTACAGAGATTCTGATTTGTTGAGAGTTCTACCTGGCTGTGGCCATTTCTTCCATGTGGAGTGTGTTGATCCTTGGTTGAGAATGAAATTGACCTGCCCAATTTGTAGGGAGAAGCAAAAGTAACTCACTGAGATTAATGGTATGTTTGGATTATATGAAAATGAATGAGAAGAAAGATAAGAAAGGCTTATTTTAAAATTTTAAGTTTAAAATGTTTAAAATAAGTCTCTTTTTTCCTTCTCTTGTTTACTATTCTCTTCAATCCAAACATAGTCTAAGGCTATATATATGTTTGTTTTAGTAGATATGAAGAATGAACAGATAAAGAATTTGGAATAAAAGATTATTTCATGTTTGATTGGTACAACAAAAATTTAGGACTTTTGAATGCATAGTGCAATATTCATTAATTTATATTCCAATGTATAAATTTTAGCCATTCTTATGAATTAAAAATAATTCTTTTAGCTTAATGAAAATTAAAAGATTTTCATCTCATTCCATTTTTATTCTGTTGTTGAGTTTTTTACCATATAATTTTCTTCCTTTTTTGGCTTACTGTTTACTTATGCTACATGCATATAGTAGTTTTCGGATCGACATTAATGCTTACTTTGGTGGTTCTAGCTTAGACTATAAAATTATGGTTTAAAGTACATAATTGTCAAAAGTAACTCTTTTATAAGGAACTAAATGTAGAATTGCGTGTTACGTGACAGATTTTATCATCATCTTCCTTTTTTATTTTTTTCAATCGAGTGTAAGAATTTTTAGTTTTGTCTTTATTTGATTTATATCTAAAGTTTCTGTCCAACAATCGACTACAAAATTATTTATATAAAAAGGACTAAGAGAAAAGTAAAGAGCAAGCCGTGAAGGAAATTATTTGTGGATAAAATGGTTATATAGGAAGGGAGGGAGGGAGAGGCACAAACAAGGACATCAAATATTGATTAATTTAGTTGAGATACTAAAAAACAAAACAATGTACGTATCTGAATAAAATACAATATTAAGTGCCCATTCAATTGGGACATTAACAAGACATGAACCTGAACTTGAGAATAAGAAAAAGACAATAAGGAAACAGCATGAGGGGGGCCGCCTCATTTTAAAGTTTCAGTCAAACAATTTGGCATTTTATGGATCAAGTGCTATTCTATACTCACATTTATAGATTTATGTTGATTTATATTCACATATATTCATCACTGTTCTTGTCTTCATTCGCTGAAGGTAAAAGACTGGGTGAGAATTTCTTACAAGGCACTCCGATGTTAAATGAGAATGGGTCCAGAAGAGTAATAGCTACAGGATAAAATTAGTTAGGATCAGATTACCCCTTTTTGTGATTCTTTTCTCCTTCGCAGGCAGTGCTCATTCCATTACTAGGTGGCCTATCCATTCTAGACACGTATAAGCTGTCATGATTGCCTGGGACTACCGGGTCGTACCATGGGTTTTATCTTAGTTCGGTTTCATATAACTTGGGTGGCCCAGCTATGAGCCTGATCTACTTTAATACAGTCTACTGACCACCAGCTTAGATGGTTGGCAACACGGCATTAAAATAGCAAGAAGAGCTCCCGTGATATCACAGTTACTCTTTGTAGATGACAATGTTCTTTTAACAAGAGCTACTCAACAAGAAGTGGTATGTCTCCAGGAAATTCTCCTTAAATACCAAAGAGCTTCGGTCTAACGCATTAATCTCGACAAATTAAAGCTCTTATTTAGTCGAAATGTACCTACTACCAGACAAATCCAACTCCAAAATTTGTTTAACAATAAAGCTGTTGAGAGTCACTCTAAGTACCTTGGGTTTAAATCAACAAGAAAGAGGCAATTCATCACCAGACTAAACATAACTGTCTGCAAATTACAGGTTTCCCATCTTTGGAGGTAATAACTCAGCTCGCTTATCCAGACACGAAATCATCAATACGGTCACAACATATCTAATATATAAAAATTCCAGCATAATTACGGTCAAATCAAGCCAAGAAATATAGAGGAAGAAAATAATGCTTTTGAAAAGATCATACTGAAAGAGAACGGTGGAAATGGCTGCACCAGTTACACCCAACTTAAAGTAACACATAAGTAAGGAAATAAAAGGACAGCTGAAAGGTTGCCTATGCGTGCATTTTGATAGATGAATTGTCAGGCGCATATACAAGATATAATTAAAATGCATGTGTACACATGCTAAATGTGGATAGAAATAAAGAATAAACCATATTAATTTACAATAATAAAAATTAAACGAAAATGATGTCCAGCTTAAAAGCTGTACACATAACTTTTCTTTTACATTATAAAGAGAACTCAAAGGCATTATTTTAAATAGAAGTTCTCTTATCAGTATAAACATATTCCAATATGATTAAAGAGAGTGGTCTTCCCCATCTTGCCATATCAAGCCACCTATCACTTACAAACAATTAACAAGTACCCTCCAGCTTTCCTGAGAGTATACATGTAACCCCTTAAACAGTTAGCACTTGGTACTCCCTAAATCTGCATGCTAAACAAAGAAACACTAGATAGTAAGGCCGCAAGGATGGAAATTTTATTTTTCACTGATTTATGTGAGCAGTGAGCTCGTTAGAAAATTCAAATTACTAATTTATTCATGAATCATGACTATAAGAAAATCCTTAAAAAGGTTAAGAAAATGTTAAGTTTTGAAGCAGATTAATAGCAAAGCAAGGTATGGCCGAAATGATGTAAAATTGATTTTTTAGTGATTTATGTGAGCTTGAAAATAATATTCAAATTACTAATTTATTGATGAATCCTGACAATAATAAGAGCCTTCAAAAAGCTAAGAAAATGTTAAACTTTGAAGCAGATTAATAGCAAAGCAACGTATTAGAGCACATGCAGAAAAAAGACCTCAAAAACTATATATGAAATTAGCAAAGCAACGAACTCTAAACCAAACACTTGCCTTGACATAGAACAGGAGTTTTTGTATACTTAAAACCACAAAAAAAATTCCTTGAAGAGCCAAAGAAAGTACAACTGCAGGGCCACCAACTGCTCTTAAAGAGAGAAATTGCTGTGCTGGAATTTGTATGGGATTTTCCTATTTGAAAGAATATATTCAAAAAGCATTCCCTAGGATATTACAATTCGTGTACTTTGAGACAATACAATAGGCATATTATAGGCTTCTAATCAGAGTATTATTCACAACTAAAATTATCCCACATTTAACTAGGTGCAACAAACAGACAGGTAAAGTACATCATCAATGATAAGGAAGCAGATGATTTCAGTTGAAAACATACTGTTGATACACCAATTAAATGTAGAAATATTCCAGATCCTAGATACAAAGCTAAAGCCTCAAAAATGCCTATCCCTATTGCTAAGAGCAAAGCAGTAGAGACAGAGGACAGCTGCTTTTTTTGAGAAACTTCTTTCAGAGGTTTACCATTGCCACCATTTTCTATACCACTCAGCTCTGCACCAGCACCGTAAATTAATGGCATTAGATAATGAGGTGGATGTAGTGATAGTAATATCACAACCAGCATACAGATGCTATGAAGCCATTAATTGTCTACATAAATTCACCTGAAGCAGAATCCTGGTTAGCAGTTTTCACTATGTCCTCAGCAGCAAAAGAAGTAGCAAACCTAGTCTTTGTTCCCTGGTGATAAGGCCCGAGAGAGTTTCTGCACATGGAATAAACAGATAAGGTGATAGTGGATCACCTTGTCTGAGGCCTCTCCTTGGTTTGAAACTTTCTCTGGGAACTCCATTCAACAAAACGGAAAAGGAAACTGAGCTGACGCACTTCATTATCAAGTCTGTCCAATAGGAGGGGAAACCCATCTGATTCAGTGTAACATACGTTTTTTTTTTTTTTTAAAAAAAAAAAGAAAAAGTTTAAGATAAGTTTTAAAAGAAAAGGGTACGTTAAAAAAAAGGAAGAAAGACAAGAGCTGTTATTTGAATCCCACATCAGAACAAAAAAAGAAGTTTTATATTGTCTTGATTTTAAGTTTCACCTTGAAAAACTAATAAACTCCTTCCTTTAAGAATGATTATATATAGATTCTAGGTAAATAAGTTTAGTTAACTTTTTCTTCTAGGCTCTTCATATAAGAGTAAGAGGTTCTAGTAAATTTTGAGAGTAGGTCTCATGTCAATTCAGATTTCGGGTTATCTTAGTTTAAGCTAAGTAAGTAGAGTTTTTTAGCAGCATTTTTTATATTTTATTTTATTTTATTTTAATTATTTTATGTTTTTCATTGGACAATTTTGGATATCGAATTTAGGCTTTGGTATATAAAAATATTTAGGATTTAGGGATTTAATTGAAAAAATTAATTGTTTATAATTGATACTGAATTACAAGTATTTTATATTGTTATAGAACGATATAGGAAACCTCCAGTTCACCAAGGAAAATCATTAGAGAAGGACCCAATTGAAAATCGCTAACTACTGTAAGTGGTTATTATCTGCTGCATGTCTATTTGTGATTTTTAAATTTTGAATGAATTTTAAAATTTTTATTTTAAATATATTAGAGCCTTATATACTATTGGGACAAGCAAAATTTTGAAAAACTAGCATTTAGCTTTTGAGCATGGTTATAATGAAATGATGAATGAATTGATAATTTTTATTGATAGAAAATATATTGATAATAGTTTTGGAACAATTATGACAATTGTTTCATATACCAATTTTGCACCAATGATGATTATTGTTATAGATAATGATTTTTGGAACATTAATGGCAATTGTTTCAAAATATGAATTGACGCTGACAATTATTATTAGCACTAATTGCTTATAAAATGCATATTTGAAAAATGTTTTTGAATGAGCATTCTAATATTAGAAAATGTTATCTTTGAAATAAGATTTATTTTGATAAATTAGAATTTTTATTTTCACCTAAAATTTTATTTTTTTGAAGAATATGTTATTATATATTTTTTAAAATAAAATTATTTTGGGAGAAATCCATGTTAAAACACTGTGTCTAACAGCAGTAAATGTTAGCCTCAGTATACCTAGGATTAGACTCTGCAGAAGAGATGTTAACTCTGTGTTAAGTAAGTACACATGGGTTGGTTATGGATTTAGAGCGTGATGCTTATCAGTTCAAGCTATGGGCTAATCAGTTTGATTAGTTTACCCGCAAGCTATGTGCTCAATTTGTTCAGTTCAAACCTTGGGCTTGTCAGATTGATTAGCTTACCTTGCGAGCTGTGTGCTCAATTTGTTCTGACTTTATTGGGTAAATTATTCCGTTTGAATTTTATTTTAATTAATTTTATTAATATTTAAAATTTGTTATTGAAAATTGTTTACTGACTTAAATGCTTTGTTATATATTTCTAATGAAATTTATAATTACTGATTTAGAACTCTTATATTTTAGAAAGAATTGTATATGGTTGTTAGATTTTTTTCCAAGTATTTTTATATAATTTTATTTGCTATGTATTATTTTAGAAATTATTTTTCTATTCCTTATGAAAAAACTCGTGCCTCCGCTGGTCCCGTTTTTAGTATACTAGGTATTAACTATTCACTGAGTTGTAAACTCACTCAAATCATTGTTATATCCTTTTAGATAACTAAAAAGAAGTTGTTTCCGATTCAACTCCTCTGATATAATCGAGGGAGTTTTAAATTGTTTATAGTGAGCCCTACACACTATTCGTGTGGGCAAATCTAAACATTTGTCTTATTTTATTTCAATTTGAAAGTCTTGTAGGCTGACATTCTTAGAAGTGCTTTATTAATTTTACAAGTAGGATCTTCTCAGTCTGTTATATGTAGTTACTAGTTGAGCTACATCATGATATTTTTATTATATAATAAATTATTGGTGATTGAGATTCATTTATTGGATATTATAAGTCCAAATTTATTCTAAAATAAATTATTTTTTAAGGCCCTGCGGTGGCAATTTGGATTGTTTGTTTGGAATTACAAGTTTGGAGACTTGTATGGCTTGGGTGAACCTACGGTAAGCCCTTGTCATACACCGATCATGGGCCTCTAGTTCGGGTTGTGACATTTAGGACCATCTACAAGAAACTCCATTCAATATGATCATAGGTCTTAGCCATGTCAAGTTTCAATCCCATGTATCCCTTCCTCCCTATTTTCTTCTTTCTCATAAAGTGAAAAATATCAAAAGCTATCAAGGCATTGTCAATAATCAACCTATCAAGGACAAAAACACTTTGGAAATCATCAACAATGGAGGGCAGAACTTGCTTCAATCTATTTGCAATGGCTTTTGCAATCAAATTGAAAATAACATTGCAAACTGAAATGGGATAGAAGTCCTTTGTGTGTGTAGGCTTTTTTACTTTTGGGATTAAGCATATGAAAGTATGATTATAGATTTTTGGATCAACCCTATTGTTTAGGACATCCACGATAGTAGCAGTTACCTTTTCCCCCACTGTATGCCACATTCTCTAATAAAAGAGTGTAGGCATCCCGTTTGACCCCAGAGCCTTTGTAGGATGCATTTGTTTTAGAGCTTCATAGACTTCCTCTCTTATGAACTGCTAGTTCAGAGTGGTAAGAATTTCTGGAGTGATTCGTCCTTGGACCACCTTAGTAATCTCTTCCACTTGTTTTGTTGGCTCTTGTGGAAATAGATATGCAAAAAAAAGAGTTAATAACACCAGCAATCTCTTCTTCCTTCTCATAACAAACTCCATTATCATCTTTGATGGGGTCAATCCAGTTTCGCTTTTTCCTTTAGGAAACCTTAGCCACTACTAAAAAAAATCATTTTAGACATGAAAATCAAAGACAGAATAATATATTCCGTCTCTTATGGACACGAAAATAGACATGGAACATATAACTTAGATACGAGAAATTTTTTTTAATGTTCAAAGATGGAATCGGACAAGGAATTGTTCTGTGTCTGAATAATACCTTGTCTGATTCTGTATCTATGTGTTTTTTTGGTTTTTCAAAAAAATTGTAATCCATATAGCGACAGAAACATTCCATGTCTATATTGAAAAAATAACGTCTCAGAATAATTAAATCTCAGAAGTGGAACAAAAACCGTATCTGGGCTGAAATTTTATTAGTAAAAAACTTGGAGATGGAATTTTTTCATCTATGAGTCTCAGACACAGAACAAACCTATGTCTAAATGAGCACGAGAGTTAAAAAAATAACTTGGAGACAGATTCAGAGACGAAAAAATTCCGTCGCTAAGTAATTTATCTAAATGCAGCGTCGCGCTCCCCTTTTCCCCCCTTTCCCTTTCTTCTTTTTCCCTCATTTTCTCCGCTGCCCTAAATGCTTCTCCCTCTATTCCCCATCGCCATCGCCACCACCACTGCCACCGTCTCCCTCCTTCTCCTCCCTTCCCTTCTCTCGCCCTCCTTCCCACTCCTCCATTGTAGACAACGGAGCTCATTGGTGGTTCTGTTGCACGCATCGATGAAGTCTCCTTCTCCCTCCTTGCTCGTAGTTGACTCTTCCAAGTTACACTCATCACATGTTATTTTATTATAGTATTCATACACTTTGTTTTGCAAGCACTCCTATATATGGACAAAGTGAAAATCTATTCACATCAGTTGTTAAAGTAGCTTGAGTGAACAGAAGTTAGTTGAATCGACTAGTCCTCACTAAGGTAGCTCCAAAGTGATGTAGGGTGTACTTGCAAGGCTAATTGATGCTTAAGTAAGAGTATGAGATAGTGAGAGTATAGGGTTAAGAGTGAAAATTAGATTGTGCCCGCCCTTTTTATAGACAGCAATGAGACGAGGTAGTGACTTTTACAATTAGATTGTGAGGAAGTTGGCACGTTTTGCCCCCATGTTCGTGTGATGGGAAGCATAATGGGCAAAGTGAATGAGGGAATGGGCAAGAGTATTGTAATTGCCCTCTTATACATTGGCTAGGATCAACCAAGTCAAAGTGGGAGTCCCACTCCCTCGTTCACTTTGCCCGCTATGCTCCCCATCACACAAACATAGGGACAAAACACCCCAACTTCCACACGATCTAACTATAAAAGTCACTCTCACTACTATCTATAAATGGGAGGTTTGCCCCCAAGGTGGGCAATCTAATTTTCACTCTCAACTGTATACTCTCATTCTCTCATACTATTACTTAAGCATTAGAGTAGCCTTGCAGGTACACCCCACGTAACTTTGGAGTTACTTTGTGCAGACCAGTCGACTCAACCATCTCATGTTCACTCAAGTTACTTCAACCCATTAACCTTTAGAAAACTGTGGCAGTTTCTTTTGCATTAAACACCACCACATAAATATTGTTTAACTAATATGTTTATTAAGACCACGTAACATATACTAACGTTTGGCTATATATAAATATGTGTTAATGTTGAAAACAGGAAACGAAGCCTCAATGTGTAAGTTTAAAACAGTTTTTGAATGATATAAACCTTAATGGCCGTTATAACGATAAAGCTTTCTTTTTTCTCTTTTTTTTTTGTGCAGTTTTTCTCGTTATTAGTTCAATATAAAAATATTTTTTATAAAAATACTCCAACATTAGCTAATGCTGCTATTTTTGTTTTAATTTTCACTTGAAATTGGGCATTATACATAAAGTCAGTTCTAGCTGATCAATCTTTGGTCTTCGAAGTCAATTATATCTTTTCTTTTTCTCCCTTTCTATGTTTATAATTCTTACTAGGAATCATCTTCTATGATAATAAAGTGTTATGAAATTATAATATAGCCTAGACAACAATAAAAGCGCACTTTTAAACAATTCAAACTAGATTTATTTATATTTTTATAACAAATTTATAAATAACTCTAAATCAACCAAAATATGGCACACTATTATATAAAATGATTAACGAAATCAATTAAACTTTGGTTAGGTTGGCACAACTAATTAGATGGATAATGCTTTACTTTGCATAGAAGCTCATACTTTTCTTTATTTATTAGAAAAAATTTAAAGCAATTGATAAAGTAAAACCCTCATTTATTTTTAACAAATAAAAGGATTCTCAACTTAGTATTTAACAGTTTTTTTTTAATAATAACTTTGTCATCAAAGAGATTTGAATTTATAATCGGCATGTTTGTTTCAGATTAAAGTAAACGCAAATGGGCATTTAACACACGTTACGAGACACTTTTATATGAAACAAGTTTTTCTTTTCTTTTTATGAACACTCTTTGCGTTTGGTAAAATATGAAACAAACACAGTTATTAGCGCACTCCTGTTGACTTCCTAGCAGTTAAACTTTTGCAATTAATTATGTAATACTACTTGAGAAGTTGGGATCCATTTTCGGATCAATAATGACCCATCTTTTGTCTAACGCTTTCTGAGTTAATAGACAACACAGACAAAACGAATTGAATGTACTAAAGGAAATAAAACTCACTGTACCCTTCTATAAGTTGTAAATTTGACATATTCTGGTAGATGCATGAAATTCTGTGGATTTCTATGGTGGTCAGTGGAGGTAATCTGAACATTTGGTCCAGTATAACCCTAGTCAGATCAAAACAAAGAAACCTATCAGTTTGAGCACGACGGAAAAGAGTATGCGTGGATGGAACAGTTTGAATAGAAAGGAAAGAGAGGATAAATTTTTTATTTTAATTAAAAAAAATTATTTGAAAATTTTTTAAAATAAAAGAATAAAATGAAAGATTATTAAGTAAATTTCATATCTTCCATTTTTATCATTTATAAATATTTTATAATTTTTTTAATTTAAAAATAAAATCTTTTCTTTTCTTTTAAACTCCTCCGTCCAAGCATATCATATGAAAATTAAATGGTAAATATAATTTTTTTAATATTAGTATTTATTAAAAAAAATACTTATTTGCATAAAATATCTTAAAGTATATAAACTCCTCTTTTTAATCCTTTCAAAGATACAAGTGTTCACTTTGGTTTTTCAAAAAATTTTAACACCAATTTAATTAGTGTATAAATCATGAAAAGTGATATCAAAATCGTCTTTTTATATATAGATGAGGACTATATTAATATAATATCTATAGTTAACAGATTAAATTAATATCAATTTTATATAATTGATGAACTAAATTAACGATATTTTTTGATAATTGAGGAACAAAATTAATCTCAATTTTTTTTAAAGAACTAAAATAATGTTACTTTTCATAATTCAGGAACTAAATTATAATGTTAAATTTCTATAAAGGATCAAAGTGATTATACTTGAATTTTTACAAGACTAAAAGGGGGTTAACTCAATATTTTATCATGCTATGAATTGATTAGAAATTTGGCCTATTAAGGACCCATAATGGGATTTACTATAAACAAAATCTCTCCTGCATCGTCTTTGTAGAAAAGAAAAATGAAAAAAAAAAAAGAAAGCCAATACTATCACTAGTACGAAAGTTTCATTAATTGCTCAAACAATGGTTCATACCCTTGCTAAATTATTGTTGATACTAGTTTTGTTTAAAGTACTTCCCAACATGATTGTATAAACAAGCGCCTAAGTAAAAAATTACCACTTCGATCAGTATTGCCACATCACACGAGCTTCATTAGAATTGAGGAAAACAAGTTCAACTTCACCCACCATCTAGTTAAAACGATTTTTTTTTAAAAAAAAAAAGTCAAAGCCTTTACTTAGGAAAAAGAAAACAAAGCATTGGCTACTTTTACTATCAAGCATTTTGACATGGAAAATGTTTCTCACACACCATTATGATCTTTATATTATTCTTTACACTTTCTTATTTGAGAAAGGAAAGATAGAGAAAAAGCATATTAGAACGTGTGTTTTTTTTATTTTATTACTAAAAAAAGGAAATTGTATAAGAATAACGTACTAAAAATGGTGTGCAAATCAATACAAGAAAAAAATAGTGGGAATATGCATTGAAACCTTTATATTCCGTGTAAAGTCAGAAGTGGATATGTTGAACATGAAAACAGAAGCTATGCTTATAACGAAGGAATCTAAACTCAAGATCATCACAAATCATCAAACAATAACAAGAAACAAGCAAAGCAAATCCAAATTTACCATTACAAAAACTACTAAACGAGATTCGCAATTCTAAAATCAAAACCCAAACCAAATGATGACTTTTAGAATCAAATCTAAGCTAGCTAATCGAAATGCACCCTGCATGCATATATATATCATGCCCTAAACCACCCAAAATCCCAACAAAGCACCAAACACAGAATAGAGTGGACCCAGTAAAACACTGAAATTTCTTCCACATGCCAATGCCATTGCCATAGACTTGTCCCCTTCAGTGGAGGATGGCTGAGCAGAGTACCCTCCATTGCCTCCTGGAGAAGGCACAGGGCTTGTGGCAGGACCGGGAGCAGACCCACCTGGTGGCAACGTTGGAGAGGTTGGAACAACTTGGGAAGGTGTTGGAGATGGAGATTTTTCCGAGGAACATTCGTGGACAGAAATGGCGATTTTCTGGCCCAGGCAACAGTAGTCTGAGATGTTGCACATGAAAAAGAAGACACCCCTCTCGTTCAGTGGAATAATTGCTGGGCTGCTGTTGAATACCCTGAGAGGTTCCAACGACGTGCAATGCTCGTACTCGTACTGTGATACCTGAATTAGGTTGTAGAATTTGACGTCGAAGTCAAATTCTATTTTAAAGGTCCAAACTTTACCTCAGTGGAACGAAATGAAATGAATGAAGATTAAAAAAAAAAAAACTAAATACAAGCAGATAAACAAAAACTTTTGTATTCAAAATAATTCATACCTATGACTTTTTACCATAAAAAATTAGTTAGGTTAAAGTAAACAATTAGTCCTTATAATTTTTTTTAATTAAAAAGTTTCACTGATTTAATTCTTATCAATAAAGACTAAAATCTAAATAAGTAAAAATATAAGAATTGATATAAAAAAAATTACAGAAATCAAAATTTAAATAAATAAAAGTATAAGGACTAATTATTTATTTTAACTAATTAGTTATATATACTTTCTTTAGTTTATTCTATATACAGTATTTTCTGCACTTTAAAACATCTCAATTCAAGTGCTCGAGTACCCCAAATCAATTTTTGTTATAAAGTTTGCCATTACTCTTCCATTTAGACTGTAGAAATCGAGTTAAGGCTAATTAATTATGAAATCGATGTTTGTTGTCACATATCAAATATAGAATACAAATTGCTGGAAGGATGTCAAATGCTTGATATATAACAAAATGATAATTATCTTCAAACTTTTGATTAACAATGAAATGATCGAGACACAGAAAATTAGAAAGATTATGTTTCCTAGCTCGTATATATATATGTATATCAAATCAAATGCAAAAAAGTTAAAATAATCCAAGTTTGTGTAATTGCTTCGGCTTTTACCAAGAGAATCGCCAGGTCTCATGAAATGGGAGTGTGACCAATTACTGTAGTACGTTGGATATGGTGGAATGGCCCATCCTGATGAATCTCCGACTATGAATTGCGTACCAGAACAACCAGAACAGCGACAAAAGAATGCAAAAAACAATGCTGAAAATGATAGAACAAGAGGGTTTTGATGCTTCAACATGCTGGGCAATTTGAGCAAATACACACAGAATTCCCGGGGCAGATGAAAGAGATAGCCTGAAAATGTAGCTAGGCATGCAAATTAAACAATACAAAGATGTAACTGTATATTTAAGATGAGAGGAAATTATTCACATTTATGGTTTTGGCGTTATAGAGAGACAATGAGACTAAATAAAAATTGAGAAATGGTAAATGGTATAATGGTGCACATTTAACATAAAAATTTGTACATTCTTTTTATATATTATTTGATTAAATGCTTTTTCTTTTTGCAATTTGACTAACCATGAAAAATTATCATATACTCGTCCAGTGTCAAGTAAGATTGTGTTATATTATTTTATATTTTAACATATCAGTATTTGATTATTAAAAAATATATTTTTCAAGGTAGAATTAATTATCTACCTTGATGAACGTGTTTTTTTCTTAAAAAGTATATTTTCTACTTATTAAGTACTAAAATGTCAAAATATAATTAGATAGACTATAATTTTAATAACACTCTAAGAGTATATAATAATTTCTCCTACATTTGTGCATGTACAAGGTTTTAGAGTCTCAAGTTCAAAATTGGGCCAAATGTTTGCATGATCGAGTTTAAATCTAAATCCAAATGTTAACTCTAGACAATTTTTAGAGCATTGGGTTAAGCGTTAATAGGAATTGACTTATTTGATCAATTTTCTGCTCATATTTTGTTATGACTTGAATTTGATTTTTGAGTTTTCTGTTTATGGGTTACTTGTAAAGTGCTTAATGAGTTTAGACACCCTAAATTGGAGCAAGCCTCTTCGTTAACTTAAATTTTTACTTAAAAAAAGAATTGAGCATTGGGTTAAGCATAAAAGTCCAATTTATCAATTTATTTAAACAAAATCTTATACTATATTTACTACTTGCACTCCCGTTTCTTGTTTTCCTTTTTTTTCCTCTCTTTTCAATATTTGTTTAAATTTCATTTTTCTTATAAAATAAAACATGATAAAATTGTAGTTGCGACTGAATTCTTTATCCTTATATGCTCGAAAACGGTTCTAAATTCACATTAAATCAGCTTGTTCACTAAACTTTTTTTTATTAATAAAAATGACTTTTATGTAGATAAGTTGTGTCAAATTCGCTTTATAATTTTTCTAAACACATCTCTGAATAAAAATTTCTTCATATAGATTGAGGCCAAAGGTTGAGTTTTGCACGTAGGATTTTTTTTTTTTTATGAAAAAGTTTGGGGTGGGAGAAGCTCTCTCTGTTTCGAGATCATGAAGAGACATTTTCAGTAAGAATTTACAGTTAGATTAAAGATCACATATCAATAAAGAAATCTTAAGAGCAAAAAATTAATCAAATAAGTCAATCCAATCCCGTTGACGAGTTTTATCCGTATGCTTTAATCGCAAACACTTGAATCATCCACTGTGCTCCAGCCCATACCTAATCCGGGCATGTCCACCATGAACAGTTATTGGAAGCGTATTGATGACTAATAACATACCCAAGGCCGAAAAGGAGAAAGGGATTATCAATAAGAATTCCTGTAATCTTTAATGTGGAGGTTTATTGTGCAAGCTGTTTCTATGTTAAATGAATTTATGACTTTACTGACGCCAAAATGAATGTGGAATGGATTTATTTATGATGATGAAACAACAAAAGATAAATCTATGGAAGTGCAACGCACATTAGAAAATTCAACTATAAAAAATAGTAAATCAGGCATGGAATCAATGTTGTATATTTTGGTTATAATTTTTTGAGGATCAAGATTCTTTCTTATCAGTGAAATAATAGGAGAGTATTTTGTTAGAAAAAGTAAGACAAAAAAATTTTAAATATAAAAAGTGAAATTTATAACTCATCAAAGTAGATCTCAATATATTATAATTTATATTTATCTTTCTCTAATAGAATAATTCTGTCACAGAAGAGGATCTAAATTTATTTTTTAATGTGGTATTAATTAAATATGCAACTATTCCTTGACAAATATCTTTACAATTGCATAAATCAAATTTGGATAAGAATGTTTCATATTAGAGCCTTGTTTTATACTGACAAGGATTAAGCGTGATGGTAACTAAGTTACGATTTTAGGAAGATGACTAAAATTTAAACTGTTGAGTAAACGCTTTTGGAAAGTGCCTTTTAATCAAAGACTAGTCATAACCGTGTCTAAGATATTAGTGTTTATCTTTTATTTCTTGAGCAAACTAAGAAAATTTCTTATTCTTTCTCTTCTTCCCTCATTTTTTAGGTTTATGGCTTTATTCATGTGTTTGTGTTTCCTGCTCTAATGTGCTTTTACTTTTATGTGTTCTGCTCTCAAAATTAAGTCACTATCCGATAGTTTTATTTTGGTATTATAGTGGTATAAAGGTTTAAATCTATTTGCTCTTTGAAACCCAAATAAGGACTGCTATTTATTGCAAAAGAGAATCACACGAATTTGACTACGAAAAGACGGAATACATACAAATATATAAGTGGTCAAGTAAAAAGTGGGTTTGAAAGTAACTGTCAACACCTTTTATCCATTCTCAACATGCCACCTCACATTCGTGAAACTTCTACGAAAATCTTTTCGTAGAAATCGGCACTACCCTATCCAAACATGTCACCATTAACCTACTGTTAATGGCTTTTCCTTTATATATATTAATTAGTTTCTTATTGCCTTGAGTTATCAAATGTATGTTTAATCTACTAGTATAAAAAAAATTTATACTATTTAATAATGGGTTAATACATCATTAAATATATTTAACTTTTTAAATAATTAATATTATTATCAAATTTTTTTAATGATTTAACAACACTTGATTTTGAATGATAATTGAAAAAAAATTACAATGACAAAATATTAAAATTAAATCCTCAATCTATCTTGTTTACGTTAGGCTACTGAAGTGTACTTTTAGTGAACATAGTGTTAAGTCTTAGAGCTAGAGCAAGATAGTGTATCTACAAAAACACTCTGATACATAAGTAAGTAAGAATTCAAAAAGAATAATGTATAAAGAATGAATGTTACCTAGAGAGAGTAACCCTGAACAAAGTCGTGGAACCACCCCCTTGAGTAGGGATAGTGGAGGATGGAGTGACATGTGTGGATGAGTAGTTATTGAGTTGGCTATATTGTTTGGGCTAGTAACATATACAGTACATATCTAATTCTATGTTCCACTATTATTGTTGCCTTTTGTTTGTATCTTCTTTAAATCTGTCAATCTTTATAAAGTATCTTTCAAGAATAAAAGGTCCTGAGTTTTGTTTACAAAAGGACAGCCTATAAAGTACAAAATTCATCAGATATCTTCTTTGTCGCTGCGTTCAATTTTCAGCCTCCATTGGTTCCTATATTTATCTCAAGAAAGAAAAATTGGCCTTGTAATTACTCGATTGATATGTCCTCAATCATGTCAATTGTTGGTTGATTTTTGTGATCAATTTTAGTAGTCTCTCCTCTCAATAAAAATGGTTCTTACATTGATAACCTAGTGATGAACTACTATGTATATTCTTCACCCCAATGTGGATGACATTTCTTCCAATTGATAGCCACACTTATGAATATCTTTTTGAAAGTTGACAGTATCAGCAAATTAAAAATTTTAATGTGGTTACTACTTTACAATAAATTATCAATCTAGAGTAATCATCAAAAAAGGATGAGTAAAGTTCAAAGCACTTGTTCCCTGTATATTTTGAAACAGAATCTCAATTTTTTCACTGAGTGTCTTGAAAAGTGCTCTCATTGATCTTTCCTATGATTCTTAGAGCAAATTATTTTTATTATGCTGACTCCATGGTTCATTTGTGGAATACTGGAATAAAATATATTAGAAAGAGCTAAAATTGTTTAGTCTTTGGAGGATTTGGAAAAGGTAGAAATTACATGGTTTTCAATTAAAATGATTGGAATCAACGGTTCCTACTTTGACGTGGAATATGTTGCAAAGTTTATAGAACAAATTAATTATCAATTGAAATGAGTGGAGCTGATTATCAGAAGCCCAAGCATATAAGTCAGAAATCTTGATTAGACTGTTTAACTTTAAATAGTTATTACTTTTGATTCAAGAGGAGTTATGGGATTCATTACATATTAGAACAGAAAGTTCTTTTCAAGGTCGTCACATGACAACCCAATGAAACATTATTGAGGCTAATTTTGGTGTCGAAATCCACTATTTAAACATGTTTTGGAGCTATTTTGTCTTTTTGCTTTTAGTTTAGTATTTTCTTTAATTATTTTCGCTAGGGATTCAAACTATTATCATATAAATAAGTTAGGTTTATTTTCCCCGATTCAGTTGTATGAAATAAAATTACATACTTTCATTCAGTTTAGGGTTTATGCTATAGAAACTGTCTTTCTTCTTGTTAACTTGCTGTGTGATGCTTCAAAAATTCCTCCATGTCTAGAATGAATTTAAGGAGGCTACGAGTATTATCACTTGACCAAAGACTGCTTTGCTTCTGTATGTTGATTTGGACATACCTGGGTTTTGTTAAATCACATCACCGGTAGTTTTTTATGGTGTCATTGAGGAAGCTGAAAATTTTACTTTCCAACTCAGCCATGCCTACAACTTCAAATCCTGCTCCTCTAATTATTAAACAGCAAGCAACGTAAGTTAACAAGGAAGAAGGATTTTTTTATTGCATTAAGAATTTACAATCTTGAAGGAGCAGTATTTCAAGGATCTTAGTATCTTTTGCTGTTGCACATGCTGATTATGTTATTAGTCATTTACTTATTTCTCATATTTTCGTTCTGCATATTCTTTCTACACAAAGATGGGACCCCACACAGCCAGGTAAAGGAGGACATTCCACTGTTTTCTGATTTATGGAGTTGTTCTAAGAATATTCACACTTTTCGACTGGTAGAAGTAGAATCCGTTTAAGTATAAAGATATATAGGCATTGAAGAAAGCTTCCAAAAGCACACTGAATTTATTCCTCTTTGAAATTTGAACAATTTCAGATTTGGTCCCAAGAACAAGTACACTCAGCCAATGCAAGTGTGAAGTGCCAATTGTGCTGCAAGCACCACCAGAAAAAAATTGAAAGAATGATCATTACCCAAACACCCAGTTCCCACAAATTCAGTTACATACAAACTCTAGTAGTATTACTCTACAAGATAGAGCACAGAAGTAACTTGAAATTCTTCAGCTAGCTGCAGCAATGGGGACATAAAATCAAACCATTCTCATTACAATTTGGGCACTGATTGTTCTGTCCATTCTCGGCAGTGACCTTGTGGCTGCCATTACAATCGAAGCACAGCACAAACCGAATCCCACCACAAGCTTCACATGGACCATTGGACCTGTCCATTGGAACTCCTTCAAAGAGTTGCCTCAGCTTTCCCTGCTCGTGCAGGCTCAGAACTTCTTCTGCTCCCCCAATGTATCTCCCCTTCACAAAAAGCTTTGGAGGCACTGTTTTCCCGTCCAAGGTGCTCCACAACTCCTCCTTGAACTCCTTGTGCATTGATATGTCCCTCTCGAAATGCAGAACCCTGAAACTCTGCAGAAGAAATCGAACGCTGTTGCAGTCCTCGAATGTCTTTCTGATTCCTCTCAGCGTCGTTGTGTAGAAGATTACTGAGTCACTACCCCCTGGAGGGCACTTCTCTTCAAAGGCTAGCAAAGGGTTGTCTTCCTCCATGCTGCAAGATTTCGATCGGTGCACTTGTTCATCAAATTCAAGTCCATGATTTGCTTCCTCAACTCTGGCTCTTCTCTCTGCTTCTGCCACTCTGACATGTTCCATGACTGCTTGCTGAAACGCCGCCAGAAGATTTGGGTCGAAGAGGCTGCCGGAATTTAACTCCGGTCGCCGGAAAGCTGAACTGTCTATCTCCGACAAAGGGGTTTGTCTATGGCTAACAGCTATCGGTTCTGATGATGTTCTTGATGCCTTCAGAACTCGACTCTGTTGTGACTCTGTATCTGCTTTGATCCCATTCTCTGAAAAAACATTGGATTCGAGTTGGTGTTTCGATTTCACCGGAGATGGCCCAATGTTCTCTTTGTTGTCATTGTCATCTTTGAGATCCGTTTCTTCATCTTCGAGGTCTCTCATGAGCTCTGATACATCAATTATCTCTGGCTCCTCCTGCGCCTTCACGCTGCTCTGAACAACTTTCTTGGGCTCGTTTTCTCGGGAAACAAACAGGGTCGGAAGACCGAAAGTTGAAAACTTGGTGAGAGATTCGACATACCCATCTGAGGCCTTCACCTGAAGAACTCGATCTTGTTTCAGATAACCAACGGGTCGGATCGATTTCAGCTTCTTCAGCAATTTTCTTTTCATCATCCCCTTCATTTTCTGAGAGATTTGCCAATGAAATTATCTGCAAAAAAGAAAAAATGAAATATTTTCTTGTCTGAAACGGGTCGGAGATTATGAAAACAGAGCTTAAGAATTTCTCCTTCTTCTTCTTTCTTCTTCTTGGATTCTTCCGACACAGAGAGAGTGAGAGGGACAGAGTTCTAACGGCTAGAAAGTTGACGAGTACATTTTAAAATTCAAAAAAAAGTTCTGACCACTGAATGCGTGCCCCGTGTTCAACTGGGGAATCTAGGATCCATAATTTTCTTGTCCGCTTTATCATCTTTTTAGGCACTTTCTCTTTCTCTCGTTATGTTGTAAACTTTTTACCTAAACAAAGCAAAATTACGATCCAGCAATGGTGGCTGCAAAACCATGTATTGAATAATAACTTTTTTTTTAAGAATTTAACCAAGATAATATCACACTAATTTCAGAAGAAATTAGCACGCACCAAAACAAATAATATTTTTAATCTTAGTACTTTTATTTTTTGTTCATTTATTTCTTTATATTTTTAATTTATTTGTTTCAA
Source organism: Castanospermum australe (assembly GCA_019955255.1). Classification (NCBI taxonomy): domain Eukaryota; kingdom Viridiplantae; phylum Streptophyta; class Magnoliopsida; order Fabales; family Fabaceae; genus Castanospermum; species Castanospermum australe. The sequence goes on along the minus strand of NSJW01000228.1, from coordinate 1,605,578 downwards.
TTTATCAGTTTATAATTACATTTACAGTATATTTGGGTAAGTTTTTTTTTGAAAAAAAATTATTTTTTTAAAAATTCTTTTAAAATTTTTTTAATTATAATTTATTTTAATTATAAAATAAATTAATGTAAACACACATTTAATGTTATCCTTGTAATGATTCTTTTATTAAAATTACTCTATTAAATAATGACTTATATCACGTTAAAATTTTCTTTTCGTGTCAGACTATTACAGCAATAGTAATATGACACATCACTTTTTATAAAAAAGTATTGTAAGGACCACATTATATATAACTGATAAATTGAAAGACTAAAATGAACTTGAAGAAGTAATGATTAATATGAAAATGAAGTGAAAATATAAGAATTAGAAACTTAATTAAGCCTAATATAAACAACTGAAATTTAAGGAATTGTAGGGTAGAGGGAATATTGCAACTACTTTATGTTTTTTAAACCACAGTTGTGACATATATTGGGTCCTCAAGCAACAATTGATGTCGGCATTTTGTTTACTATTCATCTTCGAAGTATAAGATCCCAATTTCTTCAAGCTATAACAATGATGTTATTTTTTACAAGAATGATATAATAATCATTTTTTAATTTTATGTCCAAAATTTTAACAAAATTCAAATAATGAATTCACTCAATCTCTTTCTATTGCTAGGCAAGAGAACACCCATATTTTCTTTTAAAAGTTATTTTACGAAGGAAGTACAGGAAGGATCAAACTCAGCTATCTTTGATAAAATATGCAAGTGATGGTACAAGAAACAATGATATTGAGAAGAATTTTGTAGAATGGCCAATTAATTCAACTATGGCTTTTCTTGTGTTTCTCCACTTGTAAAACTTCCTATTTTATAGTATTTTGATTTTCATGGAGTTTTCAATTGTTAAGTGACTTTCATCCCTTTGATTCTTACTTTTCCAATTCAATGGCATGATTCTAACTCAATTCTAAGTAAGTACTCTTTCATGCTAGTATGTTTTTATGTAGGTATTCTTTTCCTTTATTCTAGCTACAAGCTTATTTGCTTCCACAAGCATGACCATTTTAAATTCAAAACAACTCTAACAAAAAGATAATCCTTTATGAACATTTCGAGCATCAGTTCTCAAACTAAAAGTCAATCTCTTGGCTAAGGGTGTTTATGGGCCGAATTCGATCTTGGCTCTAAATCTAAGCAAACATAATCATTATTTAATCTGTATGTGGCTTGACCAATACTAAGTCAGCCTAAATTTTAAAGATAATATATATTTTAACATATATAACTAATAAATTAAGTTATAAAATTTTATTCTTTAGAAGTAGGAAATTTTATAAGGAAATTTTTTCCCCTAATGTTTAAATGATGATATGATAAATAATATATGTACTAATCTTAGAAATAGATAAGGGATAATATTTTAATAAAATATTATCTATGTAACCATAGGTTAGGTTAAGCCAATCCAAAGTTGCTTTGATTTTTCTACTAAATCAAGTCTTTTCTTGCCCAATCGGCTCGAGCTGGGTTGAATTATTGGGCAAGACTGGGTTATCGGGTTAGGTGGATTTTGAACATCCTTTCTTTTATTATTATTTTTTTAGGTATTGCAACGGACAACATGCCTAAGCTAGCTAGGAGGAACAAAGCAATGGAGACAAACCCCTCTAAGATCATTTAAGCAAATAGTAGAGCAAGCATGGCTAGAAGAAAATCAAGAACTAATGCAAATCCAAACTAAAAGACTGAGCAAAGTTGGCTAAGAAGTTATAGTGACTTTGCTTCCTTCCCCGAAGGTATGAACAACCATAAAGGGTGAAGGAAAATTAACATAGCTGTGAGTCTAGTCCACCAAGCAAGACATAGGGTGGGCAAAGGGACAACCTTAGTTAACCAGTAGAACAATTGAAAGAGAATTAGCTTCAATAATGTAATGACTAATGTTTTGTTCTTGAGTTGTCTCTTAAGAGTCATCCACATCTTGAGTAAAGATCCCCATTCTACAAGACACATCCGTGTTAAATTTTAACCAATCTCCACTAATTAAGGAAATCCTAGCCCACATCAATAGATTAAATTTTGTGGGGATCTCATTTCATCATGCGCTTAATCTCAGATGCCTTACAAATTCCTTCATATGTTCAAAATAGTTAGGAAAATATTGTGAAAAACAACATTTTGTTCCCCAAAGATGATGTCATTACATTGAAGCCATATATCAATTTCCCTTCCTAGATTAGCTTCCAAGTTCAGACAAAGCCAAGCCTACAACTCAAGGTTGAAAATATCATTTAATGAATTGACCAAATTAATTCACCATTATTTTTTTTTTGTCATGATGTGATTATATTTATTTGTTTTAGTTGTTGAAATAAGTGGATTATATGACAATAAAAAGATATAATAAGTGGGATGATAAATTAAAAAATAACTTTAAAGTGGATTGACGCAGTTCCACTTATAACCAAAATAAATGTTTGAAACTTAAATGACGTCATTCATGGTTTAAAAAAAATTATTCAACTTGCAAACCTAATCCAATTTATATATTTGTGGGAGAAAAAACTCTTTTCCTCAACCCAAACCAGCCAACCCAACACATGATCGAGCCAAATTATAATTGCCTAATTATAATTGTCATAATGAGTTATAGTTCAAAGGTTAACCTAACCCAAAATGATCATTTAGTTCGATGTGTTTGAAATAATTTCAGTCAAAATCACGGACAAATTTTAATCATACCATAAACTTATAATTAACCATCGTAAATAGACCTTTTTCATGATTAAAGTCAAGGTTAATTGTAAATAAATTATTGATTAAATTAATTTATTGTATAATAAAATTTTGCTTGTGACCTTGAGTAGAATTATTTTCAAGACAAGTGACTGAAACTGCCTTTTCTCCATTAATATTAAAAGTAAGACAACTTAGCTTGGCATGCTTTTTCTCCAACTTATGATGAACTTACTCAGGATAAGATGGATTGGCTCATTTTAACATTCGTAAATTCTAAACTCTTAAGTGACATGAGATCTATACATTAGGCCCATGTACTCATATGCAATCCAGATTATTTAGTCGAGCACATAGCCTATGCACCTAATTCATCTAAGACCAATATTGGAAAAAATTCTTAGATGCTCAATGAATGAGAAATTTTTTATATTTTATATCATTTAATAATAGTTATATTATTTTTATAAGTTATTATTATTTCTAAAAATTTTTAATTTAAACAGATAATTCATAAAATTTATAAAAATGATATGACTAGTATTAAATAAACAGAATAAAAGAAATGTGCATCTAATAATCTCTCCGCAATGTTGATGTGGAGGCACAGGAAATTCTTAAACTGATTGAGTCAATAATCCAGGTGGCGGGCACTAGAATAAATATGATCCATACAAATGGAACTCATGCAGACCGATCCATATTAGATTGAACCAATGCACCTGCGGGGCGGTCCACCTAAGACTGACCCAGTTCCCAATTCAGTTATGTTTTTTTGGCATTTTCGTAGGACCTGAATTCAAAGACGCATGCGAAGAGGGGATCAAGGCCACCAAACTAGCACGTACATAGCGTCTCTCTGTTCAACTCCCTCGTACTCAAATGTGTTCTCGCCTCCAAGGCATCATCGTGAGCCTACCCCTCAGCACCATTCGCCCTCGTCACTTTCCCTGCTTTTCCCATTGCAGCTCCAGGTTCGTTCACTCTCTGCCCAACAAACGTTTCTTCGGCCCCCAATTTTGTTCATCATCTTCCTCTTCTTTTGTTTTCCCTTTTATTTTTTTGAAAGCGTTGGTATTGTCTGTTTATCTATCTATCTGTTAACGTTTATATTTTGATTTTGATTTTTCATTTATTTCTTGTTCCTAACTTTTTCTTTGAAGGGTCTCATTTTGTAGTTTTAGTTGTGGAAAAGATTTGGTGATGGAGGATGTCAAGATAGCTCCAGAATTGGTTGTGGGTGATTCTGTTTCGCTGGACGAGAAAATCGCTGCAATTCGTTTGGCTGGACCCCAGAAGCTTCAGGTTTTTATATGCATTTGGTGATAAAAAAAAAATTATTGGGGGTTCCATAATTTTCGAATTAAGAAAATGGGTACCATTCAAAATCGAATTTTAGTTTGAGAGATTTTCCCTGCACAATCTGCCTCTACTTTTATCATTGTATTCACAGATTCCTGATGTCAGGTGATTGCTGATTTTGATGCCACTTTAACAAAGTTTTGGGTTAATGGAACTCGGGGGCAAAGTATGTTCCCTGAACCTATAATCTTTTTCTTTTTTTTTTTTCGGTTCCCTTTGATGAAAAAATGAAAGGAAATCCTGGCATCATGATTTTTGTTAGGTATTATCTCTAATAAAATCATGTGTAGGCAGTCATGGCCTTTTGCAACAGGGTAATCCAGAATATGATGCCAAAAGGCAGCAGTTATTTGAATATTACCATCCATTAGAATTTTCGCCAACTATTGGACTTGAAGAGAAAACGAAACTCATGGAAGAGTGGTATGTGACTCGATTTCTCAATGGTGGAGATATAGGCACTAACTAGAACAATGACATTCAGTATCGACATTAATGCTGGCTGCTCAAACACTACGTCTGATGTATCAGGTGGGGCAAAACACATTCTCTTCTTGTTGAGGGAGGACTTACATATGAATCAATAAGACAATCAGTTTCTAATGCCAACATAGCTTTCAGGGAAGGTGTTGTCGAACTTTTTGAGTTTTTGGAGGTATATTTCCCATCTTTCTTTGGCAAATATCTTTTGTGCTGTTCTGACATTTTGATATGTTCATTCTATATCAAGTGAATTTATGAAATGTTATTTGGGGATTTTGTGAAATTCAGTTGCTGACTGTGGTTCCCATTTTCCATTTGTAATTTTCAGGAAAGGGACATTCCTGTGTTAATATTCTCTGCAGGACTTGCTGATATCATAGAAGAGGTCTGAAGTCTGAACACTGAATTTTGTTTTGTGATGGCCATGTTGCTAAATATATTCTCTTAACGTTCCGTCTCTATTGTTGTTTGTGCCTCTCAATTGCAATGTATCTCTTCTTCTGATAATAACAGGTTCTAAGGCAGAAACTTCACAGAGCCTTCAAAAATGTTAAGATAGTATCCAACAGGATGGTATTTGATGATGATGGCCGCCTTGTATCTTTTAAAGGTAATTCTACATTACCTGCAATAATTAGCTCCATATTCATTGGCTTTTGATCTCACCTTCAAATTCAAATACATCTTTTAGGTTTCACTGTCATTGGAGAAAAGCAAATATATATTTTTTTACATCATTTATTTATTTATTCTGTTTAAGCCTTGGGTGAGTGTTAGGGAAAACAACGGAGAAAGATCTACTGTGTCTTTCACTATGACTACCTAATAAACAAGAAGCTCTACGGAGGATGTCACTTAAGGGTTGGGTAGAAAGTGTTTGAAACATGACAGGTTTATTGCATTCTACTTTGATAAAGGGTTCCATGTCTGGGAGAACATGCAGCAAGATAAATCTATCTTATCTCAATAACTTAATTTGTACAATATCATTGGCCGTGTCTAACATGGTGAAGTAACAGAAAACCCAGGTGAGCTTATGCATTCCATGGGTTTCCCCAAATAATATGACCACTGTCTTGAATGTGAACCAGATATGGTCCTTGCCAATAGCAATCTTAGCTAAAGATTTTGGAAGCACACTTGAACTTACTCAGAATCCCCGGATTTCTAAAATGCAGAAAGTTTTGGATACATGTATCATTGCAGGGTCAGCAAATAACATTCTGGAACACTAGATATTTTCACACCAATAATACTAAAGAACTACTTGTTACTAACTGGCCCCAAGAATAGTATGAAAAGTGATTCCAATGTTAGTAGAGTTGACACTTACCATTGGTAAGTTCTATTTTCACTTTTTAGAATTGAATGGCAGCTCTGGGCAACTAGCAGATGATTCTTTTTTGGTGGAAACAAATCTATTTTATGCAAATTCGACACTCATTCACATAAGTTAACAAGGAATTCAGCTACAGCAACCTGAAAAAAAGTAACAGAAGTATAGATGTTTTATATTTCCTTCCAGAATCTTGGAAAGATCTATTTTTCATTTCACATTTTTCAATGCTTTGCCATACTGGACAGTAAAACTTTAAATAAATATATAAATGAAACTCTGTAAATTGATATTGACCTTCACATATAGCTGTGTTTTCTTAGACACTATCTATTCTGAGTTGGAACTTCACAGCGTAAGGCTGAGTTTAAAAGAAACATTTCATATAGCAGTTTTTGTTGATCATTGGAATAGGAGTATTTTGGATAACAATGCTTAAGGTTTTTAAATGTTGTTACTAGATTTAATTTGTTCTTAGTTTTTACTTACCAACTTCAATTACAGGAAAATTGATTCATAGCCTAAATAAGAATGAGCATGCTATTGATATGGCTGCTCCTGTTCATGAGCAATTGGGAGACATGGATGTTCCAACTGATGACAATGCCTCATTCAAGAAGAGAACCAATGTTCTCCTTCTCGGTGATCACCTTGGAGACTTGAGAATGTCTGATGGTTTGAATTATGAGACTCGAATATCTGTGGGGTTCTTGTAAGTTAAAAATTTTTCCCAATTGGCAAATTTCATATATTCTAATTGCTTGGGTAACACAAAAAAATTCAGCTCAATTAATTTATGAATGTGACTGGTTCTCTGCTATATTATTGTGATATTTTTGAACGGCTGGTGCCATGCCCTTTATAAAGCTAGTTGGCCAGGACACCATGGTAGATTGACAATTTTGTCAAATTTCATGAACATGTATATTAATATACTTATCTCGAAAATTATGGTTTTTTGTTTATTGGATGTGAAACTTCTAGACTTGGGTCTGTAGTGGAAGGAATTCTTCATCTTTATGTTCTGCTTCTTATGTGAAGTTCAATAACATTCATAAAGCTCTTTTGTATTGATTCTTTTGTTTGACCTGTTTCTCTTTGTCCCTTGTTTAATGAGGAGATGATAACTAATCTTCTTTCTCTTTTGTGATCAATGTTCCAATAAAATTTCTTCTTTTATCAAAAGGTATGAATAGATTATAGAGGAGGAGCCACTATTTCCCTCACGAGATCTATCATTCTATGTCTCCAGATACAAAGAATGTTCCTGTTTTTAAAGCATACTTAATCATATAGAATACAAACTGCATTCAAGTATCTTATGTGAAACATTAACACAGTTCCAGGGTAAGAAAAATGCAACTGCATTCCCCTCCAACTTTTGAGATATGCATGCCAAACTATTATCCTGGAGACTGGATGCACACCATTTTGCTCTCTTTGTTCTTTTTTTTTTTTTTTATCTGGAACCATTATAGGTTATTGTTTAACAATTCTTTCCCACTCTGAACTTATTTTTGATTTCAAGCTTTAGTTTTGTTAATTTTAACAAAGACATCTCTCAAATTCAAGTTCAACTGTTCTACTTAACTTAATAGCTTTAAAGACTATAGTATGATGATTATTTTTAAAATCAGGCCTATAAGTTTGTATTGTTTCCTGAAAAATTATGGATTAAAATTGCTCTTTTTCTGTTAAGCTTAATCTTTACATTATTGAGAATAAGACAATTTAAAGTTAATAAGTGAAATATAAATTAGACTTTTGATCCCCAAAAAAAAAAAAAATCACACTTCTATGCATAAGAGAGAAACAAGGGAATAAATAACTTTACTTTATTATGTAACAATAAAAATAACTTTACTTTATTAGTTTCACAGATAATTCTGTGAGATTATTTTTAAAATCAGCCCTCAGTTGATCTCATGTTTGTAGTTTCCTGAAAAACCCTGGATTGAAATTGTTCTTTTGCTGTTAAGGTTGAATGTTGACATTATTCAGAATGAGAGGATTTAAAGTTAATAAGTAAAAACGAAAATGGACTTTTTGATCCAAAAGAACATCACACTTCTAGCTCTTGGTAATTGGATGAAAATGCATGAGAGCAACAAGGGAATAAATAAAGATGATGACAAAAACAAAATGTAAATACATGAGTGAGGCTGTTAAGTAGAAGGTCTTGATGATATAAAACCACTATAATGAGCAAGCAAAGGAAGGTTGCATCTTCATGTCACTTGTTCAAGTTCTTAAATTTTAAGTTTTTATGAGTGAAACATTCTTGGAATCTGTTAAGTAGAAGGTCTTGATGATATAGAACCACTATAATGAGCAAACAGTGGAAGGTTGCATCTTCATGTCACTTGTTCAAGTTCTTAAATTTTAAGTATTTATGAGTGAAACATTCTTGGAATCTTGCCTGCTTTACATGATTATATATCTTGACATTTATATATGACTGATCACAAGTGAATTTCAAAGTGACATTTACATGATTGTGCATAGACATTTGGGTAGATATTCTTTTAATCTTGTCTGCTCTATAGCTCATCACCTTTTGGATAAACATTGGAAGCTAATGTGCATAGAAAGCATTGGAAGAGAGAAATATTTACCAGGTGGTAAGTGACAAAAAGCTTCTATAATTTGAAAAAAAAAATGCAAATAAAAAAAATAGAGGAATGTATTTATTTTTAATCTTTTTATTGTAGAATTTGAGAATTTGAGGTAAATGAAGCACTAAAAAGATTGACACTGGTAAACAATTGGATTGGATAATATACATCTTGAAGTATTGAAGTATTTAGGGGAGAAAGGGTTAACTTTACTTGTTAAGTTGTTCAGAGAGATAATGAGGTCTAAGAAAATGTCGGATGAGTGAAGGAGCAGCATTTGATACCTATTTAAAAGAATAAAGGAGACATGCAAAATTATGCAAACTACAATCAAGCTCGTAATCCACACTATGAAATTGTGGGAAAGAGTAATTGTGACTAGATTAAAACAAGAGACCTTCATGTTAAAGAACCAATTTTTATGCCAATGAGGTCAAAACATGGAGGCTATATACCTATTGCTTGGTTTGATGGAAAGTTACAGAAGAAAATAAAAGATCTGCTCATGGTCTTCATTAATCTAGAAAGAGGCTATAATAGGGTGCCATGAGAAGTCTTGTGGAAGGCTCTAGAGAAGAAAGGAGTTTGTATCACATATATTCAAGCTATAGAAGATATGTATTATGGGGTAATAACTAGTTTTTCAACTCATTGAGAGAGGTAATAGAGGATTTTCCTACAGTAATAGGTTGGAACCAATGGTTGGCTTTTGAGTTCATATTGGACGTACTTACCAAACACAACCAAGAGCCATTGCATCCATGCATGCTTTTTGCAGATTATATAGTCCTAATTGATGAGTCGAGAGAATGAGCAAATTCTAAACTTGAGTTGTGGAGAGAGGCTTTGGAATCAAAGGTTTTCGGTTTTGTAGGACTAGGATGGAGTATATGGAATGTAAGTTCAGTAAGACGCAAGTTAGCAATGTTTGGAGGTAGAAATTGTGGATCACATATACCATCAGTTGCATGGTTTACATATCTTGGATCCATCTTAAAAAGTGATGGGGAATTCAAGTTGGGTGGAGGAAATAGATAAATACTTGAGGTGTAATTTGTGATCATAAAGTGCCTAACAACCTCAAGAAAATTCTAGTCGACAGCTATAAAATCAAAAATGCTTTAGGTAGTAAACGTTAGGCCGTGAAGTGCCAAAAAGAGCAAAAAGGTAAGTGTAGTGGACATAAGAATACTTAGGTGGATGAGTGGACATAGAAGAAAAGATAATATTAGAAATGAATGTATTCGAGAGAAAGTGTGAGTTGCAATTATTGAGGAGAAGGTGACAGAAACTCACATAAGGTGGTTTGGTCATGTGAGAAAAAGACCAATAGAGACTCCAATGGAAAAAGTGGATCAAATGGAAAATAGTCTAACTAAAAGGGCTTACCTAAGAAAATATTAGGAGAAACCATTAAAAAAGTCATGTGAAAATTTGGCTTTTGATAGAGCCTAATGATGTTAATTGATCCGTGTAGCTGATCCCACCTAGTGGGATAAGGCATGGTTGTTGTCTGATCCACATGACTGTATCTCTTGAAATTTGTACATGACCAATATACTAAGTACTTCAAAGTGAATTATCAAGATTAATAGTTTATTTGGTGAAAGAATAGCATGGTACTTTTTTACCATATGTTGTTGAAAATGTCATGTACAATTGCAGCTAACGTAGACACACTATTGAAGCAACGGGTATATTAATGATATAAAAGATAAATTCAAGAGTCATATGGTTTTAACATTGTGGATGAACTAAGTGCTTTTAACTTTCTGACAAAATATGGTTTCATGGAAAGGTATTGGGAATATGTCTAAGTGGCAAAGTTCAGAAGGTAGTTATGAGTCATATTCAGTTAAAATGTCTCGGCATTGCAGCCAAATTCAAACAGGTAGTTGATAAGATCGGCAACACGAAGACTCCGTCCTAATTAGTAGGGTTACTATATCCTAAATTAACCAAAAAGAAGTTGAATCTCTAGATATTGCTTAACATAGAAAGGCTGAATCAACAGAAGTGTCGCTAAAATTTCCATATGACTTTGCTAATACTTTCATTCAGTGTACCATTTCACATATAATAAATTTGTATGTTCAAATGTATAGCTTTTACTGAGGATACTAATATAAAGTTCACTAGCTTTCATTTATTGAAACTTTTGAGCTATGGAGCACTACTTTGGTTTCTTTAACTACTCATTATCATTCAATGTTGCAGTTCATTATTTACTATCAAATTCCTCAACTTACATTCTTGTTTAATAAATATTAGATTCTTATAGTGGAACAAGGCTTGGTTGTTGTTATTGTTGTTTATAGAATATTAAGGTTATTAGGTCATTAGTCTTACTGTACTAGTGGGGTTGGGCTTGTACTAGCAGTACTAGTACTTGACCAAATTATTAGTATAAATAGGAGCTTAGTATATTGCATCACATAAAAATATCGATCTAATATATTATCAACAGCTTCCTTTCTCTCTTTTCCTCCTTCCCTACATAAACCCTATATTTTGAACAATTGTTATTGTACATTTATGTCTGCATGCCAAGAGAACTTTGGTGATGTAAATGCAAATATTCTGCCAATAATTGATAAGAAAAAAACAAAATTGTTCATGAAGTCAATAACGTACGTTCAGTTAATTATCAATAAAAAAAGTTAATATTATCTTATATGAGAAAGCAAAATTCTTTTTGGCCAAATATAAAAATAGGAAAAGAAAAACAATATGCTTTACAATTTAGATGGTTTCTTGCTCTACGCAACTTAGAGGTGTGGGGGGCAGTAGGGACAATAATTGTCTTTGAGGCGCATCTGCACATCAATTATGAACTGATTTATGATGGATACACAATTTAGTCATGAGATGAGATTGCAACAATAAAATATTAGTATTACACAAGCTTCGTTTTCAAAATATGATTTTGAACACGATGTATTAGCTTGAAGGCATTGATTACTGGTGAAGTGATTACAGCCTCTTGTTAGCTGAGGGGAGCCTTGGCCCGTCAAATTTTTTTAAAATTTGACATTTTACATGTAAAATTTTTTGTAAATTTATTTTTTTTAAGCATGGCCCCCCAAACAATGAAATTTTTTTTCATCTAGCTCTGCTCCTGGTTAGTTAGGAATATGCTACTGTTTGTTAGCACATATTTTTTGTAAAAAAAGTCAGATAGAATAGAAGGGAAGTGAAAATTTGTAATTAGAACTTGTTACCTATTGTTGTATCCAGATTCCAGCTTTGGTAGTTATATTTTCACGTCTCTCTCCACTCCTTCCATTGTCTCTTGTATGCATAATAACGTGAGTTACATGCATTATCTGACACGATCTTCAGTTCTTTTTACTACTGAAATTTTTTCTAGTGCTTTAGTGGGCTGAGGGCTGGGAAAGACTTGGAAGAATTGTGGCAGTATGCTTCAATTGAAAGTATAGGATTCTTTGGAGAAAGCTTTTTGCTTTTTCTTTTTCTCACTTAAAATAATAGTGTTCTTTCTATAGACTTCTTGTTTTGTTGGTTGTCTGTGGTCCGGAAATGTACATCTGTTTTCCTAGTCCTTGGGGTGGTATCAAGAACCGATAATTAATGCAGCTGCTCAACCATATAAAATTGTTGTTGCAGGAACCAGAACATTGAGGACTCACTTAGCTCCTATCGAAAAGCTTTTGATGTTGTTTTTGTGGTAAGTGGATTGGATGGATAGTAAAATATCTTTAGATTCCTGGTTCCTTTTATTTGTACGAGAGCATTGATGGGCACTATTTTTTATCTCTTTCTTTCAATACTTTTTTATTTAAAAAACTAATATTATGTTAAAAAAAAAAAAAGAAGAAAAAAATTTAAGTCTCCAGGATAATTATCTTATGTGAAAATGAAAATGAAAATGATGTATTTCAAAATATTTAAAATATTTGAGTTCTAAGCAAAGAGAGAGAATGTAACAGCACTTATATTGTATCTGGGAGTGTAACTATAGTGGAATGTGGGTGGTTTTAGTTTAACCTCTTTTTGAATTAGCTTTTAAATGAATAATAATTTTTAATTGAGTAACTAATAAAGGTGGGCATTTTGGGAATAGAAAAAATGGAGACCAAAAGGGACAATCCCCTTTATATAATAGACGATGAGAACATTCTTGTTATTGTTGATATTTATAAATACTTCTGCAGTTGTGAGGAATAACTTCATCTTGAACTAAATTAATACATAGATGCATGTGCATATTGGATTTGATTTTAGGTGATTGCTGTTTACTCTTACTGTGAGTCAGTGATATGTTTGATGTGGTTTACTGAAAGTATATGACATTATATTTCTAACAATTTATTTTCAATTGAAGTGAACATTAGCAGAAGGGAAGACTAAGTAGCTAATTGTTATTTGCAAATTATTTCCTGCAGAATGATGCACCTATGTGGGAAGTTATCAAGCTGGTGTCTCAGATGTGTTCAATTGAGACATGATAATTTCCAGTAATCAAATATTGTTAGCAGTCTCATTCTTTTTTTGTCCTACACATTAATTCCAGGGTTCCTCATTACGTATTACTGGACAGTGTCCTCTGGCCAAATCATGGTGACAACAGCTGTCAGTTTTTCTTGCCTAGATATTTAGATCGGTGATTTGTTATGCTAGACCATAGTTATGTACTAAATATGTTACAGTGATGCTATATTCTTTACAAGGCACTCAAACTGCATTGTCTGTTGTCATTGGGTCACTCCACTCTTTGGAACACCAAAGTGGCAATTGTATCTAACCTGAGATTAACTATATATATAAGAATTTGAAGTTTGATCTCTGACCAAGTGGTTTATAATATGCATAGACAGTATTTGAAGCTGCAATGGGGCATTTGAAATGAACTCATATGGGTTGTTTTACTGAACTGAAAAACTAAAGTGATTCGTAGAAATAATATCTTCAATTATGATTGTTAGAAGTTGTTGACTAGGACAAAGAATTTAATGGGCTTAATGTCATTGGGAGAAGCATCTCTGATAATATATATTGCTGCAGTTGATCACAAAGATTGGCAAAAGCAAAAGGTTTGAATTCTTGATAGCTACATTATTGCTTATTACTAACTCTACACAAGTTATGTAAATCATATGTTTCAATTAATTTATTTTGTATTTAAAATAGTTTATAATTGAAATTGGATTAAAAAAATTTTAGAAAAAAATAAGTAATTTTTTTAAAATATTAATCAAAATAAAATATGCACTAAGTCAATAAAAAATTTACACATAATCATTTTCAATTGAAAAAAACGTTTGAATAAAATTTTATGCTACTAATGTGAAATAATGATACGTCAGATGTTTTAGATCTTTTAGACTTGGTTTTACACAAAAATTTCTCCATTAATTGAGGGCCTCTATCCATGTACAATATCACTTCTTGCTGCTCTCTTGTACTACTAGCAAGTGACGTGTTGTGCTCGTCGGCAACTCATGCTTGGCAACTTTTGAAACGCTATAATATCACAGTTCAATAGCTAAGCTACCAACCAAATTTAAGTTATAACAATGTTATTTGCATATCATTTTTATTATATTATTTTTACATTACTTTTTTAATAAAAGAAAAAAAACACATATTTTAACACATTTTTCTTTATCTTTTTTTTTTCAAATAAGAAGGTATAAAAGAATGAGGTAAAAAAAAAGACTTGTAAGAAACATTTCTTTTTAAGTTATCCTTCTAGAATAACAGTTGATAATCGCAAGCTAGAGTTGAAAAGTTCTTTTGGGAACTAAAGCGTATTCTTATTAAGAATAAAATCAAATCAACAAAGGACTAGCATTTGTCATGTAGATGCTCCACAAATATTCTACTAGCATTTGCTCAGGATGCTCCATCAAGTTCTTTCACTCAGTCCTCAGCGGTTAAGTTCTCTTATACATATCTCATAGGCGTCATCTCACAAACCCAACTTCCATTCTAAAATAAAAAGAATAATTGTGTGTAACTAGATTTATCCTTGTTAATTCTATACATTCAACCGATAAGGTCTTTTTCTTTTCTTTCCATTTCAGCCCTTTCTCCCTCTTTTATGGATATATCAGCTCTCACTTGATATATCCCCAATATATATATATATATATATATATATATATATAAAATTTTTTAAGTAAGCGAAGTATACTAAAGTACGTATGTTTATATGTTAAAATAGTTAAATGAAGTACTAATTAATTTTTTAAATTCTATGAATTTTTATGGATTTGATTTATATCATAAGAATTTTCAATCCAAACATTGGATTGTTAAAATTGAATATTTTCAAAAAGTTATTTAAATGAATGTGTTAAGAGCTACTCTTGAAATAAATGGATTCTCACCCATATCCACTTATTGCATGGGTAAGTTTTATACACTTGTATTGTTAAATATCATAGTAAAATATGAATTTTATTAATTTAATTATTGAATAATGTGATATTGCTATGATGAAAATGCACACTAAATTTAAAATAGAATGAAATATCAATTAATTATTAAATTTTATAAAAAATTTAGGAGTTTAGAGAGAGAGAGAGAGAGACTTGTGAAATGTTACTTTTTCTTCTACCACTTTTAAGGACAAACGTGTAATAAATTTAAATAATTTAATAATTGAATCTATACTTAATTTAAAATAAGGACTAAATTGCAAGTGAAGTCCATTTTTAATTAAGGACCAATATTTCAATATTGTTATGCCCCTCTAGAAATTTAACCCAAACTATTCGGAACAAAATGGTATGGAAAGGAAATAAGAGTATTTTACAAACTCTAAAGCCCTCTTTAGTACATAGTATCAAACCTGATAATATAAGTTTATATTATATGACCTATTATATTACATATTTAGTGTGACATCTAATAGAATAAAATCACTTGATACACTCATTTTTATCCAATAATTATAAGATAAATTAATCATGTCTTAGGTGGCCTGATAAGACTTAATAAGATTATTTTATATTAAGTTAAATAAAAATACAATCTAATCTCAAATCAACCATAACCTTTGTGTTCTCTTTTTGTAGTCAAGCTTTGTACTATTAAACCTTAAATTATCTTATACTATATTATTAGACTTTATACTATTAAACTTTATTTTATGTGATATACCAAACAAGTTCTAAGAGTTAGCCTAGTGGTTAAGGCGGTGTGCTTTTTGCCTTAATTACTTAAGTTCAAAATTTGGACCAGCAATTAGGAGAACTCCCCTAAATGCAAAGTTGATATAGGGATATGCAGGGATATGCCCTTATATCAATCGATGATGGGAATTAGTCTCGACTAACATAAAAGCAGGCACGAGGATATCTCTTACCGCATAAAAAAATTGTAGAAATTTACTATTTGAATTAGGTTAAATTACTCGTATAGTCACTATAGTCTCACACTAAATACAGCTTAATTACTCCCTAGAGTTTCTCTTATTCTATTAACATCCTTTGATAAAATAGTCTAGTCTCGATCCGAATATCAATACCTGTATTTTTTAGCTACCTAATTGAAGATTATTGAAAATCTCTCATGTCTTTGAGCAACTGGGAAAGTATATATAACTTCCCTTTATAATCATAAACAAATACAAAAATATAGAAACAAAATTCCGCAGTCAAACTTCGCCATGCATGTCACATATCATCATCATCCGAAAATCATTGAACACTCGTCCAAATCTTTTCACAGTTCACACACAGACACACACTTTAACTGATGGAAATCAGTGTGTGTGAGATTTGGTATATATCTCACTCTGAGCATAATGAGATTTCAATTAAGAAATCATCATAATGGGGGCAATTTACACGCGTTTTTCCCTTTTATAGTTTACTTGCAAAACAATTCACTCCAAGAAATCCAGATTCGAGGTTACCCTAGAGAATCTGACAGCTTATAAACTATGATTCTTCACACAAATAACCATTATATGCTTGGGTATGAAACTCCGAAATCAAGGGACTGAAAAACAAAAAATAAAACATTGAAAAGGAAACTAGATCTCAATGACAGCTTTCTTGCCCTAAATAGTCAATCGGTCACCAAAACCACACTTGTCTTCTTGAATTTTTTCCATTATAAAAAAACCTCAATTCTCTTCCTCTTCCTCTCCCTCTCCCTGACCCAGTAATCCTCAATTCTCTTCAACTTTTGGAAGCATCTCGCAGAGGCTTTAGGTCCCTGATCCTAGCTAGTTTTTGGCCATGATAAACTCAGTGCTATTGCTTGTTGGTTTCATGGTCATGGTTCTGACCACGATTCTCTTTCTGATGGTGTTTTTCATGGTTGCATACTGCATATATGCGTGCGGGTCCTGCCCAGTTTCTGATGTTGAATTCCCATCCACCACCGAGGCCCTGCACCCTGAATCAAACCTTGATCATGTGCGCATAGGAAGAGAGCAAATCATTGGAAGACAGTGTCCAATATGTTTGGAAGAGTATCATGACAACTTTAGGGTAACTATTTTGCCCTACTGCCACCACATATTCCACACAGCATGCATCTTTCAGTGGTTCAGTAGGTCAAACAATACTTGCCCTAGTTGTCGCTGTGTTGTGGACCTGAATGCTCGAGTGCTCCAAATATGTTACGAGCCACCGCGTGATGAAGTCCCAGCCACTGCAAGCGCGGCAGTGGAGATGGTGTAACTGATCAACTGCATGGGCTTTCTGATTTTAATCTAATATGCGTAGTATAGGGTTTGTTTAGACTTCAAAAATAAATTGCTTCTGTGAATGTCGTCGTTTTTATTTGTTTAGTATTGGAGTCAGTTCCTTAGGGTTGGATTGCTGTTTGAATCATTGCATATATAGCAAAGTAGGATGATATGAGTAGGGTGACTGTATCCTTTAGGATACCCTTATGTTTATTTCTATTGCAAGTAAATATTCCATTTCATGTATTTATATCGATTCCTCTTGGTTAATTGTTGCATCTAACCAAATCATTTTAACCCGTAGAAATGATACTTTATTGTTCAAGAGTCATAGCTCAAGTTTGTTAAAAAACAAGCAGAGTCATTTATAGCTCAAGTAGCCCAAGTAATATTAAGTCCTTCGGAGACTATTTCCCATGAAGGAATCCCCCCAAGTGATCTTCATTTTTGGCTTGTTTTCATGAAGTTCACTTTGTTAACTGAATTATACCTCATGCTTAGAATAGACCAAAAATTTTAATATTTTCCAATTAGTCCATGTATCAAACTGTTTATATCTAAGGAAAATTAATTTCGTTAAATACACAAAGACAATGTGAAGAGTGTACCCTTAAAATTGCTTGGGAAGAGATATATAGTTTCAATTGACATGAAAACTATCCCGAGGATACCCTCTAAGTATTAAAACAGAAAAAAAAAAGACTTTTTAGTTTCTTCAGGTATCCAAAATTTCAATTAACTATGTTGAAAGCAGCAAATTAGGATTAACGCGGCCCTTTTTTTTTCTTGGTTTTACACCATAACATTTCACTTCTCTCTTTATTAAGGAAAAAGGAAACGTAATACAATGGTTAAACACTCAGTACATCATTAAACTACCGAATTAAAGTTTGAATTTCGCTTTTCCGGTTTGAGAACAAAACATATTATATTCTTGGCTTTTCCAATTTTTCTAGTCAAATATTTGCTTGAATGAGTATATTATGATTTGTTTAGGAAAATCCAATAAATTTCAAGGAAGGAAAGAATCGGTTATGTCATCAGGTTACGAAAAAATAAATGCTCAATGTAGTATGAGACTCTCCCTCTCAATATATTAGTATTTTAGGATGAATTCTCTTTATGAAATTGAGTCATAATAATTGATATTTTTATTAAGAATTGGCCGATGCAAAAGGATTCAAATTCTCTGTTCTCTTTTTTTATTCACAATATTGTTGCCCCAATTAAACAATAACAACTCAGCAACAAAATATATCTTTTAATTAATATTAATTTTTTTAAAATTTATATTTTTTTATTGAGTTGTTAATATTAATTAAAGAATAAGATTGGAGTATGAAAAAGAGAATAAAAGATTTAGATTCGATGCAAAAGAGGTCACATGAAAAGGAGAGATCAAGAAAAAAGGTCCAACATAAAAGTCATTGGTCAGTCAAAGTACACTTTCTTCCCACATCAAGCTCAATGTGATAATTAAGATATGAAGCTCTCTCTCCTAATAAGCTAATCTTTTACTATAAGTTCTCCTCGTGAACTTGAGTCATAATATAATCTCTCACTTCCCTAATTAATTAAAGTCTCAAATAAATATCTATTTTTTTTCTCAATTTTCACAATCCATATTAATTTTAATTGTAGAATTGTTTCTCATTTCTGAATTCCAATCAACCAACGGATTGTATTTACCAAACACCAATTATTTTTCCCCTAAAAAATAATTTTTTTCAATTTATAATTCAGTTATTAATATTCTTCTTTCCTCATATTTGATCAAACAAAATTTTCACTTTAAACTAGATTTGAACAATTTTATATGTATGAAAATATATTTAATTTTCTATTTAGCGATAAAAAGTTAAAGTCACTAAAAGATAATCGTTTGAAATAATATTGCCTTAATCATATTTCTTAAAATATAATAACTACTACTTATAATAGCGTGATTTAGTGATAAGTAAATTAGAATTCTAGTAGAATGAACTTTATTTAATTTGTAATATTAATGGTTCAAATAAGTTATACCTCATAAGAATAAAAAATAATAATAACTATTTTGATGTTGATTGTTTAGATTTATTTTCAAAGTAAAACATTTTTTAAAAATTGTACAAATAAAAGATAATATCATAATTGACATATTCAATAAGAAAACTTGATTCTTTTCCAAAATTGCTTCAAAAAATGTCAACAACGAAACAAATTAAGGGAAATTTTGAGAAACCAAAATTAATAAAAACTTACTTAACTTCAATAAGGACTTAAGAAATATTGAATGGATTAATGGTTATAGAAATTGTCCATCGATAAAGGTTTTTTGAGTTATATCCACAGTTTTTAGACTTTTAGTGTCAGTTTTTTACTGTCACCAAAAGTCATGTTTCTTATAGTGATTGGTTATAGATATTAGCAATTGAAAAAAAAAAACTATAAGGGTGCGGTTCAATGATAAGTAAGTTAGAACTTCAGTGGGATGAACTTTAACAATAATGTTAGAAATTCGATTTTTGCCGGAGAATATTTTGTAAGAAGAGACAATCTTATATTGCGAGTAAGAATTAGTTTAACACTCAAAAAGTGAGGGGATGCCTTGTAAGCAAAAAAGAAAAAATTCCAAGGACTTGATTATAAAAGTTTAATAAATAAAAAAAAGTTTACGTAAATTTCCATTAAAAGAGCCTTTCAGTATTTAGCTTTAGGCTTCTGTACATGTCGAGGCGCCCCAACTATAGTTTATTTTGGATTTGAATCGTCTGGAGTCAACAGATAACCCAAATTTTCCTTTTGCACGTTGAAATTATGGACGATAGACAAAATTTGCCATGGCTGTAGTAAAGGTTGCCATAGATGAGAGGCTTGCAATGTTGTTGAAGGGGCATATGAGCGGACCATCACCCATGGCAAAGATGCTGCTAGTGGAAGGAACCCAGAGATATCATATTGTTCACCGAGATGGCTGCTATTGCACTATCATCAGAAATCTTCAAACTTGCAGGAAGTTCCTTAAGCTTCCTGCATAGTTCACTTCAAAATATCAGCCGTACCTTTGTTGGATATGTATCTGTACCAAATACCGGTACCTGTACCTATGCTTTTTAATTTTTTATTTTTGAACTTTTGTGCCAATACTTATGAGATATTATAAGAATTTGATAAATTTTAGTCTCCTACTATATCTACAATAACTAATGTTAAAAATAAAAACTTTTTTCTCTATTGTTCTCCCTCAATCATGAAATGACTTAACTTTTGCTTTTTATTTTTTGATATTTTATGATAGTTTTATATGTTTTTAGATGTTTTATGATATGATATATATAATTTTTTTATAAATATGTTATGTCGTATCCCGTATCTAACTTTTTTGAAAAATGTCGTATCTTCGCATTGTACCAGTGTCGTATCCAATACCGATACCTATATTCGTGTATCATAGTTATGTTGTCATTGTCCGAAAGTTTATTCAAAATTGCAAACCCAAAAAAGCTAAAATAAATAAGCAAAATAGAGATAGAGAGAAAATTAGAGTAAGGAGTAACTAAAGACCATAGATAATAATTTTAATCAGGCTACTAATATTAATCAGAATGACCAAATACTGTGATCCCCTACATTGAGTGTTTAAACTTTACACATTTAGATGCAACGAATTTTATAATACAGTTTAAACATTGGGAGTGTGCATCAGATTTTACTTGCAGAAGTTGTGTTAAAGTTGTTATAGTATTGTATATTTGTCTTCAAGTTATGAGTAATGAATAAAAAATCCATGATATCATCACGTGTCCTAGTATGATCTCTTCAATTTAAACCTTGCAAAATAGATGTTGCAAACCTAATAAACATCGACATCATATATCTTTCTTTTCTTTTTTTTTTAATATATAGGAGGTGTAAGCACCTGGGTAAAAGAAGAAGATAAGTAGACTTGTAAAATATCAAACCTCCAACATTATCACACCCATAGAAATTAGGGCCAATGTTAATTGAGTTACAAGTTCGTTGGCATCATATTTATTATTGTTATGCATTTAATTAACATTTGCACATTCAAGTAATGTTGTAACATATTCTTAAGGATTTGGATTCTCTAAAGTAAGAAATTTAAATATATACATATGTATAATAAATTATAAGGTTGTTAAAATTTACTCCATTGATTTTCTCATAATAATTATAATTTCTCACTTTTTTCCTTTAAAGCGATGGTCACTTTAAAAAAGTTAAATCCTATTCTTAACTTATTCAAAATTGAAAATGGGTCATGCTTGATTTTGATTATCAATTATACAAATTCAGGATGTAAATATCTTAAATATCATGCATATTTTATAATTTTGATGTAATAATAGCTTTAAAAGTTTTAAAAAAATGTTATAACAACATTCATACCATTTGTTGAAGTAAAGATCAAAATAATGAACGAAATAACATAGCAATATGGAAAAGTTAAAAGCAAACTCATACCCTTATTGATAATTACATATTTGAAAGTGATTTTCATCAATAATAATTTTCTAAATTCACTTTTTGAAAAAAGTTTTCAAACATAAATCACTTTACTATAAATTCAGTTCTCAATAAAATCAATCTTGCAAAATTAAGCCCATTTAAAATTAAGTATATAAAATTTAATATAAACATACATTAATGTCATGTTTGGGGTAGCCTTGTGTACCATAGTAGTGTTTGAGGTGCAAATGTGCCTTGAAAACAATGTCAGCATGTTTGGCAACCTTTCCGGTAAAAGAATGTTTGCATTTCAATCATGCTTTCAATACCTAATTGCATAAGCAATATTTTTGTTGATTTTGCACTGAAAAGACCCGGATATTATACAATTATTTTAAAATTTATCATTCCTTTCTTGGTGATTAAACATTTAAAAGTAGTTTTATTAACACTGTCTAAATAATATTAATTTTGAAAAAATCACTTTTCATATAAGTGTTTTCAAATATAGATTACCAGCTACTTGCAAATGCACTTTTCAATAAAATCAAATTAAAAAGAAGATTAACTTTATTCAAAATCGAGTTACAAAATCTAGTATAAACAATATGAAAAACTCATTTAATATTTAAATTTTGTGAATATTGTGAGATATAATAGTATTTTTTAATATTTCAAATAATTATTGTGATAAATTGTAAATAATTTAAAACGTAATTTATGAATATAGTAAAAATTGTATTATAAATAATTATTAAATTGTTTTCATATATAAAGGCATTTTTTTCAAATAACTAAATTTTATTTCTATGCAACGCTGAAGAGTTCATCAATGTAACAAGTACGTGATAGTACATAAGTGTATTTAATGGATAGTTGATCCTATCTTACCCTGTGACCATTTTTATCATATGATTTTTTTTTTCAACTCATTTTACCATATCTACAACTGTAACTCTAGTTTAGTAGATATGACTTTTAGATAACTGAATCCATTATTATTATTATTATTATTATTATTAGGATCAGGGGCTAGAGAAATGGGGCGAGGAGAACGGGATGCGTTCCTCACTACGAATCGATCCCGAGTACAAAATATTTTAAGGCAAACATCATTGCCACTAAACTAAGCTTGAACCCACAACTAAATCTATTAGTTGAGGTGCGGCACGATGCACCAAAGCCCAAACTTGCACTTTGGTCCAATGTGTGCCACCAATAAAGAAACTTGGAAAGTTGATGTGTTAATGACCAAAAAGGAAGAAAGAAAGAAAGTTGTTGTGTTTGCATGGTACGAGAAAATATTTTTATTTTTATTTTTTATTTTAAGAAAATATTTTTAAATTAAATAATTTGGTTGATAAATTTTTAATATAATTACAAACTTATCATTTGCATTTTTAATTTTCAGTTTCCTATTTTAAAAAAGAAATAAAAGAAATGACGAGTTGTTTTTAAATTTGACATGACATTAAAAAATGATTTTTAAGAAACATTTTCATTAGAATTTAACTAAACAGCTAACGCAATTTATCTCGGCTAGTTGAAGGCATCTAGATAAAACTTTGTATTCCCTATGTGCAAAAGTTCAAATCCTCCCTTTGATTAGTAGTCCCGCTTAGTGATAATCATTTATCAAAAAGATTCCTTAGTGCTCACGAACTAAATTCTTTGGAGGTTATCTTTTATATGAGTTTTATCATGCTAGATATCCCAAGCATGTCACTAATGTCCTAATCAATAATCTTGAAGTAATATATCCTTATTATCATTTTTTATTACCACAAAAATATCAACCAAACACATTTTCAAGTCTATTTCCATTTTTATTAAAAATGAAAGCATGAAATATGCAAACCAAACACACTCAATTTTTTAATTAAACAAAAATTAAGGATTAAGCAAGTCAAATTAGTGAATAGATATAGTTGATACAAAATTTTTATATAGTTAGTATAATTAATACAATTAGTCATTATCAAGTCTTGGGCTAGTATGTTGGATAATTAATTCTCTTAAATACATTAGATCAATGTCAAGAGGTGCGCCCTTAAGATCGTTCAAAGAGTAAAGCTAGCTTGAAAGTATCCTTTCTGTGCAACCAAAACTACTTTATACCATATAGTTAGTATAATTAATATAATTAAAATATTAAGATAAAATAAAAGTAGTAATTATTAGTTACTGATATTTGTGTATCACTATTGAAGTATTTCATTACTTTTATTTTTTGTTTTGTTCCATATTTTTTTTTGGTACATGTTCCATATTTTTATTCCCTAGTAAAAATAATTTTGATAGCTACTTTGTAATTATTTTCAAAATTTATCACTTATCAATTTATAAAACATTATTCATCAAAACAAATATGTAATTAGTTTTAGACTCATTAAAATTATTTTAGGTATAATCAAGGCATGTCTGCACTACAAAATTTATACACACTTTTACTTATCTCCGCCAGTATCAGCCTCCAAACCTGCTTGGTGCTTCAATAACTTAAGATATGATCCCACTTCATCTTTTGTTTTTAGTCAAGTTTGTACACAATTGTGAGTGTAATGATG
Organism: Castanospermum australe; assembly: GCA_019955255.1. NCBI lineage: Eukaryota > Viridiplantae > Streptophyta > Magnoliopsida > Fabales > Fabaceae > Castanospermum > Castanospermum australe. Next base: position 1,581,358 of record NSJW01000228.1, on the reverse strand, counting down.
ATATAAATAGCAATTTTCTCCTAAATTTTATTATCTCCCCTAACAAAGACTCCAGCTTGCTTATTATTAGATCAAGCATTTACCACTAGATTAAAAGTATAACTAATGACAAGGATAGAACTTTATTTCTTAATAGTATCTCAAAATCGCATCAAGTATTAAGGGGTTACATCTATTATAATTATAGGCCAAGATGTTAAACCCACAAATCCTAAAAGAGACCTTGAACAAATAAATCTAACAATCTCCTCCAATGTCAACCAAGAAGTTCAAATCCCATAATCTTAGTCTGCTACCACTTGTTAGATTAAGCATTTATCACCAAGCCAATAGTTATAACTAATGACAATCACATCAAGTATTAAAAAACTACACCCATTATAGACCCTATGGTCTAGGATGTAAAACCCATATTCTAAGGGAGACACTAAACAAATAAATCCAACAATTACCACTGAGCCACACTTTTGTAAGTATTATCTACCTTAATTATAACAAATAAAAATGAAGATTAAAGGGAATTTATATAAGCATGATAATGAAACGTTAGCTGTTAGACAATTAGTGTAAAGTGCAAAAGTCCTTTACATAATCAAGAACATTATTAATTAGAAGACCAAGCATGAAAATTCGACAAAACTGAATCTTCAGCTCAACTTAAGCCACACAAATGGGTTTCTAATACTAATTCGTATAAGACAAACTACAGGTGAAAACATTAGTTACCAAAACTCTCTATAGTTTCATTAGGCGACTGCCAACGCCACTGCCATTGTTGATGCATCAGCTATGGCTTCTTGTGTTGAATATGGCATCGTGGGTTGGGTGAGGTGGGTGCAGTGGAATTCAATTTGTAATCGAAGATGAAGCGGCATGGATGCTTTCAAGCCTTTCTTGACCTCAGCCTGCAGCTCTCTGACAGGGATTGCAGCCAAGAAGCTCTTGATATATTCTTTGCATGACTCCTTGCCTCTGCATATAATCTCCTCCCTTCTATCACTGCCTTTGTCATGGCTTACCATGGCAGTGTCATTTGAGGAGATTAGAAAACCTCCTTCACATCCAGTTTGTTTTGAATCGTTTATCTGCATTGTGACACTGACAGGTTTCTCATCCAACGCTTGATTTTCATTTGGCAGTTTCACAATTGTTGTGCCTGCATCAAATTTCAAGACGTAGGCCTGATTGCACCCCTCATATAGTCTCTCCCCCAGAGTGTCAATAATGTAGTAAGCATCTTGCTCAACCTTCAGGACAAAAAAATGGTCATTCCAACTTACTATGTACACCAAAGGCTCACCACCCATGAGCAATTCTGATGCAGAATGGCTTATTTCTTCCCATATGCTATCAAAGGACATTGCCCCATGAAGGAAGTCAAAACCTCCACCTTCAAGTTCATCTGGAATAAAAAATCCAACGAAGGACTTCTCTGGGACGACAGAAACAGGACGGATTTTGGCTTGCAGAACAGTATCAAGATCAAAGTGTTTATCTGGAAACCTCTTTATATAGGCCTTGTTCTCACATAGATTTCTCCATTCTGATGACCCATCTATAATCAGGCTATCAAATTCACACTTGATGGGTATTTCATGAGGGTTTAGTTTCAACCAATCAGCAATCATAGCAACCAGGACTGCACACGCACTTTCCCCCGCAGCACGTTCATGTCTTTGATCAATTGAAGCAAAAAAGACTTGGGTATGGAGCTTCATCTGTCCATCACGGCTAGTGACTTCCTTGTGCTCCCAGCTGCCTACAGTGAAATTGTTCTCCCCAAATTCAGGGACAAATGATTGACTAGTAGTGGTGTTTTCTTCTGTTTTATGCCACTGTAGGAAACATATTTGTTACTTATTATGAACATAAAATTGTTTTTTTTTCAAAGTAGAAGAACAAAAAGTAACCATGGAGAAACAGAATTTTGGAACAAAAAAGTCAAACTCTGCAGATGAAACATACCTTCCCACCAGTGTATTCATCAGAAGAGCTCAGCTGCCTACGGTCATAATCAATATCATCTCCGCCCTCTTCTCCATAGTGTTTTTTCAGAAGTAGCTCCCCTTTTACCTTGGGAGATCTGAAGTTCAGTTTCCGCTTCCTCCAAGAAAGGATTCGGTGTTTTGAAATCTGATTCCCAATTTGATCATTTCTATTATAATCCTCAACATGTACACCCCCAAAATCAGATTTTTGGCTGTTATAGTAGACCCAGAACTCATCTTCACCATTTACAATTGAACTGGTATAAGGTGATCCTCCTACAAAGTTTACAGAGGCCAATGTTTCATAACTCAATGAATGTCTAACACAAGAATCCTCCTTATTATCCTCTGATTCGCCAGCAGCAGCATCATCTAGTGAATCTGTGTCAGACATATACCTGTATTCAGCATCGTCACTTCTATTGGAGCTCCTACCATCGCTGCCATCGTCTTTGCAGCTTGCCTTCTTTGCTCTTCCAGCTGATACATAACCAGTAAAGATTTTTACTTTCCTCAGACCTGCTTTAAGTGTAGAAAACTCCTCTTTATTTATTGAGAAAGCTTCTGAAGAACACGGTGACGGAGGAACAGGCACTGTTGATCTTTCAACTGCATCCAAATATTCTTGAAGAGCTCCCAATTTCAGTAAACTGAGAGATAACTGCAACAAGAATGAAGTTTGATATAGGGTGAAACCATAAAAGGAAAAATGAAAAATTTCCCATGCATAATTTCTCTTTTTGGAGGGAACTGGGTTGTGTATCTAATTCAATAATGCGAAAAAAAACATTAGAAATCATAATTATAGTATTCTAAATTTCCAATCATTCTCTAAGGTACTTAATGACAGAAGAAAAAAGGAAGGAAAAAAAAAAAAACCAGAACTTACACAAAGTGAGAGATTATTATTATTGGTGCCAGGGACATTCAGCGGAACCACAATTTCAGTCTCTTTATCCACAGCTGCAGGCATGAATTCAGCTAAGTTTATTGATGTAACTCCAGCTATAGAGGCCCTGTTTTTGGGCCCTTGGTTAGATACCTAATTCAAAAAAAAAAAAAAAAGTAAAGAAAAAGTAAACCTATCATATAAACAAGAAAAGAAATTGAACTTCAATTATTCGGGTGGGACTATTAGCACTCATAATTGTCAATTCACACTCCATAGTCCCTACTTAAATACTTTTAATTGCAATTTCCTTAGTTTCCACCAATTAAATAATATTTTTATTCAAGTCAACCCCGAACTAATTTATTATTCATATTTAATTAAGGACAATTTCAGAAAATTACAATTGGGAGTGCCAATAGCATTTCCCCAGTTATTCACTCTCAAAATTAAATTTCAACATGCACCCACACAGGTAGTACTAATTGTGTCCTCTTGTAAAGAATTTAATAATAGATAAGAGTACAGAAGAGGAGGACAAGAACACCTACTACTACTAGAAAACAAAAAGAAAGATAAGAATAGGAGTTAGCTCAAGGAAGCTTCCCAATCAGTCTGAATATCTAACAGAGTAATCCATTTGAAATACCCATAAGTGAAGACATAGATAGAATCCATACAAAGAACCCTACCCCAGAATAAATTTTTAGCAGAGAAAAATATGGTAAGCAAAAGATTTTATAAACCCTAAAGGATGTAACCACATTTTACAACTGAATCATAACATTCTTTCTGAAACAGAATAACGGTGCTTCAAAATGTTATATGAACACTTGTCCTTCATTGTCCATCAAATTTTTTCATGTTCTACAAGTTCATTTGCTCATAAATAACTAATGATCAATAAATAGAAATATACATACCTCTGAATATGCCACAGCAATTTAAAGAGTATTAAAGAACAAAGATCTTTTGTTTGAAATCAATGTATGAAAGTATTTACTGCATCTCCCAGAAAGGCAGTAACTTAAAAAAGTCCAACACCAAAACAGTGAATTTCAAAGGAATGATGATAAACAGATCGCTGAAAATTCCAAACACAGAAATCTCTATCTCTGTCATACTTTTTTAAGCTAGTGTTCCACAGAAAATGAGATAAATGTTAATTAACAAGAACTGGTAATCAGGAAACTTTCCTCCCAAGAGACTTCTAATAATATGTCCATTGTACTTACCATTGTACACTATACATTTCCATTGTAGTTTCCATCTCATAATATGTCCAGTCTTAAAAATTTCACAAAGGATGTCTCTAATTCATTAAACTTCATAAATAAAAATGTAAAACCAAAGGAAACCAATTGACAAATTGTTTTTGAGAGAATGATTTGATTTGACTAATTTTTCTTTCTCTTTACTTTTCCTCTTTCCCATTTTGAATAACCCTTTCAGGAAAAACAGTCTGCAAGTGTCAGCCAACAGGAATGATTTCAGAAAACCTCAACATCATGCTTGATAAATGTGCAGACAAGGAAGAACATATGAGAGTCACTTTTTGTTTCAGAAATCATGAGGGGAAAAAGAGTCATTTGACTCATTTCAACCCGGTTCCTTTATGATCTACAGCTACCAGCTACCAAGCGTATCCCAGTCCTCAATCCAAAAAAAGATTCTAATATAGTGAAAAAACTATCAAAGAACCTTCAGTAATGAAACACCTCGAGGACCAGGAAAGGCACAATAATATTTCGTCATGCCATAGACAACATCGCAGAGTGTTACTGATAAAGAGACTAAAGAAAAGATCCTCCCTGCCACCTTAAAGCTTTTTTTGAATATTTATAGTGGGTGGAATGGAATGAAATAGGGTAGAATGGAACGAAATTCCGTATTATTATTTGGATATTTAGCGGTGGAACGAAGAAAAGTTTGCATTTCATTATTTAAAAACTCCAACGAAAATTAATAAAAATGAATAGAGTGATAAGACTTATTAGTTCATTCCATCCCTTATCTTCCAATTTGAGAAAAAATAAAAAATGAGAATATAGAATAGAATGAAATGGAATCCACCAAATTCTATTGCATTTCATCTTATTTTTTAAAATCTAAAACAATGGTATGTCTTCCCATTCCATTCCATTTTATTCATTTCCATTCCATTCCATCAAACTAAACAAACCCTAAAAGAGCCCAAAGAAGAACAAGAAATTACAGGCATGGAAGGCCATGATTGAATACTGATTTTAAAGGGCTCAAAAAAGAACAGGATGAAGAAATTTCAATACCCATTAGCTAGTTTAAAGTGCGATGGGCAGCAAAACAGTAAACAAATATTATAGTTAAAAATTGAAACAGATAATAGAAGATAAGAAAATAGGGTGGATATTGTAAGAGACTCACATTGGAAACTGTGAACATAACTTCCCATGGGAAAAAGGCGTTCTCCTTATACCCAGTAAGAGTGCACACATTCCGAAACTCCTGGTTCCATTCAACCACCCCTGCATCGTTGAGACCCACTTCTCTGGTGAAATTTCTCTTTATCGAGCGCCTTAGGGAGCTAAAGGCCACACCTTTCTGACCTTTCCACTTGATTTCAACCACCAATGGCCGCAGCTCCTCAGACTTCACCAAACTTAAGCCTTCAAGCCGGTGGATAATGACAACTGCTTCAAATTTCTTGGAAGAGAGAGGTGGCCATGGAGGCCATCTCATCATCTTCACCACCATTGGCTGAAAATTGGAACCTTCAATCCAAGACCCACAAAAAGAATGTAGAAACCAATGGCATAATATTATGGAGTAAAAAGGAAAAAGATTGACTTTGGGATTATATGAACAAAAAGTTTATATCTTTTTAGCAAATAGGTATCAGTGATTCAGTAAAGTTGACAGGGTTCTGAAACAGAATGAGAGAGAGAGAGAGAGAGAAACAGCAGAGTTTTGAAAGACAGCGTAAAGCTTTAAATGATGAATTGGAAATTTGGAAGGTACAAACAATGATGGGTTTTAGAATTTGATAGGGAAGATTTTTTTAGACAGCGACAAGAAGATTCTGAAAATCCAAAGGTGGACACTGGACAGCTTGTTCACAATTCACTCACACAGTTGGAAATTGCAGTGTGCGCTTTTGAGAGAGAGAGAGAGAGAGAGACGTCCAGGACACAAGGCTGAATCATTATTGGAATTATGAATCAATAACTTCCTAATTCATTTATTTAATAATTTTTTGATTAAGTAAATTTTGAATTTTTTTATATTTTTTAAAATGATAATATTTTATTTTTTATTTAATTTTTATTTTATTAAATATTAAAAAAATTATTTAAAAAATTTTAAAATAATATAACAAAACTCATGTTCAAATATTAATATGATTAATTTTTAAATTTTTTAAAAATTAATTTAAATAATAAAATTATCTATTAAAAATTATATATGAGATTAAAATTTTTTAAAAATTAATAAAAAGTAAATAAATTTTTTTAAAAATTAATTTGATAATTTAATCATAAGAATATTTAAGTAATATGAGTTAAAATTTTATCTTAATTTTATTATTTAAAATTATAAATTTAATTAAATAATTATACAGTATTATATATTATTTATATATTGAATAAGTATAATACATGATTTTAAATTATAATGACAGATGTAATTATAATTATAAATAATTATAAAAAAAATATAATTAATATTATTGTAATTATACTTATGTTATCATTATAAAAATTTTAACATTAATAATATTACGATTATAATTATTATTATAAATTGTAATTTAAAATTATTTAAAATAATATTAAGAGAGTACGCATAAATTTTTTCAATAAAACTAAGTCCACCCAAGAACCAATGTACTAGAAGTACAATTATGCAATTGTAGCCACAAATCACTCTTGCTCTGAGACACGGTAAGACTTCGTGAGAACAAAACAAACACAGGACTCTTGCTGTAATGTCCGTAGCACAACTCATCATTTGCTTCTTGTTTAACTTTAACCTCTTGGCTTAACATTTTCTAATTATTTTTTTCAGCGCCAAATCAACGTTTCATTACCCATGTATTTCGTTTTATTTTTTTAATTCTCAAGGAAGCTAAATATTTCAGCCCCAGCTTTATTTAAAAAAATATTCTTTTTATTTTTTGCTAAAAAAAAATAATAAGAATAAATAACTTTTAAGATTATCAAGTGAGAAGTGAGAACAGTAGTAGAATATCTAGGATCTCATATAACATATGCTTATCATAAAGAATTATATTCAAAGAAATGATTACTAAACGAGATTGGTAATAAAAAAGGATTTGAACTCTACACATAACATCTTTAACCAACCAAGTCAACTCAAGTTAGAATAATAAAAAAGAAAAGCTCATATGCTTATAAGATTATAATTTTTTTCATTCTAAGAAATTCGAAAACCTGGCATCTACTACTTGCTGTGATGAAGTATACTCCTATTTATTAAATTTAAACTAAATATTTTCCTATATTTTCGTATTACTGTTTTCTTAGTAATTATATTTTCCATGAGCGTAAATTGCTTATTATTCATTAATAATATTTATTAAAAATGTATATTTATTTTTATAATATATTTTTATTATTTCATTTTAGAAATATATGAATACAGTAATAATTTCTTAAAAATCTAATAGACAAAAAATGCAAATGACGCGTTAAGAGCTCATTCCAATGTTATGAAATTAACAAAAACTAAATGTATACCTGTGTAATGTGCAGCTTATTTGATCACCATTTTGTATTTTTTTTCTTTCAATCGAGTTTGAGTTTTAATTTAGACACATTTTATATTTTTTTATTTTGATACATTGAGTATTATTAAACTAACGATATAAATATTTTTAAATATATTGTATATTTAAAGATGCACTAAATGTTAGAATAAAATGGAGAACGAAATTAGATATATATAATGTTCAAAAATTCTTTCACCTAATCATAGTTCAAACACATCAAATTTCTACAATATAAAAAAATATTGGCACTACAAAGACAAATAGAGGAGAATATAAGAAGAAAGTAAATTAGAGTACTTGTATTTTGCTCTTGGCTGATAGCTCAATGGCAATAACAACGGATGAGAATGCGTAGATATTGATAATAGCATAAAATTACATATTTTTCATACAAAATTAAGTTTTATTATGTATTGAATTAAATTAATTTTAATAAATTTATGACATTATTGATTATTTTCTTTAAAATATATTAATTTTAATTAATTGTAATATCTTGCAAGATATTAAGATTTTGGAACATATTAGATATTAAATATTTAAAATAGATTTGAGGCTGATTTAATTGGATATTAAAGATTTAGAGTAGATTTAATGCTGAATTTGTTTTGAATGCATACACAATCCAAAAGAGATCCCATAATCAAATAAAGATATTGTTTAAGATATGGAGGTTTATGACCACAATTACTTACTTAAATGAGGAGAAAACTTAAGTGGCCATAAATAAAGAGGAAATAGAACCCCTTCCGAGTTTTTCAAAAGGGACGAGCCAAGGAACTTCAGAGCATAACGCTGAAAATGGTAAGAGAGGATACCACACCATACAAGAGAGCAAAGGATTAAGGACGTGCTATCTTTTAAACCTTGTATGTTTATTTAGATTTGTTTGCTAAGGAGATGATGAAAGTTTATTAATTTTAGCAGAAACTGTGTTAGATTACTGTTACTCAGTTTTAGAGATTTTATTGTTTATTATTTTATTTGCCTATCAGTTGGTTTGAATAAAGTTTTAAATAAATTTAGTCATACTTTTCTCATGCTTTGAGTTTGTTCTTACTAGCTGAGTGTTAACAGTAATTGTTAGATATCAATTGTGATTTATGTATAGGGATACAGTTGATGATTTGATAGTTTACTGTTGATTAGGTATATAAAGCATATAATTAATTGTGACTTTTAGGACTAAATTGATATATTTTCTTTGAACACATACTTGGCCTCTAAATGTTCATGAAATAATTATCTAAGAATAATATCTTTATGGTTGATGTTAAAATTAATCTTGATGGATTTTGATCCTTAATAAATTTGTATTTGGTTAAGTTCCTAATTAATTTGTTGTATTTGTTATTTGTTTTTTTTTGAGTCATTTAATTTCTGCATTTTTAATTTTAAAGTTTGAATTATTTTTGTCCAACTATATTAGAAAAATTTATCAATACTTAAAACTAAACTCAAAGTCTCTGTGAGATTAACCTCGTATTTACTAGACTATACTATCATATGATTCTTGTACTTGTGAATATTTAAAACTTGTAAAAAACCGCAACAAATATGGTAATAACAACAAACTACATTAAGAAAATATCAAAAATAGAAAAGTATAACAAAAGCTATAACCTGGTTTCATTTGCTAAAATTGTAATTGAATGGGAGCATATTCATGGACATTGTGACATCCCAGCATCAATTTGCTAACAGAATCATATAGCCTAATCAATTCAATGAATCAAAACAAAATTTTAAAAAATATACACTTACCTTATGTTTGAAATCATTAAAAAACAAAATTGATTTGATTTGATTTACATTAAAGTGATTTAATTTGATTTAGAAATCATTTCATAATTAAAAATTATTATAAAAGTAAATCAATTCCTATCTCATAACCTTCCAAACAAAATATTTCATCTATAAATCAAATTAATTCTAAAAATTTGTTTTTCCAAACATACTCTTAATAAAATTCTGCTACCCATTTAATTTCACTCTTTCCTAATTATCTACAACCTACAAAAAAAGATTAGAATTAATTGTACAAATCAACCAGAGTTCAAACCTTGAAAACTCTTCAAACTATTTTTTTTTTTTTTGGGTTGCTTATGAAAAGTTAGGAATAGGATAAGATACTGAAAAAGCCAATAACCAACCCTGGGTTTAAGTTGCTCACCTCAATTGCTGTCTCCATTCTACAATAGCTACAAATCACAGAATTAAAAAGAGGTTTTTAAATAGATCTCCAATTAGGATAAATAGAAAAATTATTTAAAAAAACAATGGAGTAAAATAAGCAACGTAGCAAAATACAGCTAACATTTTAGCAGATTAGTACTGAGAAACATATTTTCCCATTTCTAACCAAACCTCCACTAAAATTAGAACACAGACGATGTTGTTACAAAATGGGTAATGAAGAACATGGTGCACATAGACATGTAGGCGACAGAGAGAGATTGAAGGAACCAGAGTGGGAGATAGAGAGAGATACCTTTGAGGGGATCACAAAGTTGGACTTAGTGCACTTCCATATATGAATCAATAAGAAAAGTGCTGTCGGCACCCGTGAGTTTTGAAGCTAGTCCATCACGCTAAAACTTCTCCCACTAATTACAGGCAAGGGTTTATTTTTTTGTCTTTAATTTGCCAGAGGAAGCCTAGAAAACTCTTTCTCCTGATTTTCAGGCACAAGGGGGAAATTATAAGCTGCCAATGCTCTTTTTTTAAAAAGCAAAGAGTGAATTTTGAGATTGAATATGCTTTGCTTTCTCACTTGTTTTCCTTACCATGTTTTAGGAAGATGAAACAAATCGCAAGACATTAAAAAGAAGAGGAACGTGAACCAGTTGAATTGAGAGATGAGAAACTAAAAAGACACCAAAAAAGAATGTGAAAGTCCTTGAGAGAATATAAACGTGCTGATGTGGTTGTAACTCAATAAGGCTTACTTGAAAATCCACATAATAAGGGGAGGTGAGAATTGTAAAAAACTACCAGGATGGCTGAAAATTAGAGTTGTGAGATGCTGATGTGTCTATTGATTAAAAATTAAAAATGCTGACATGACAGCACCACAGCCTCGGCTTTAAAATTAATATATTATAAATAGATTTTCCTTACCATGTTTTAGGAAGATAAAACAAATTGGAAGATATTAAAAAGAAGAGGCACATGAACTGGTTGAATTGAGATGTGAGAAGCTAAAAAGACACCAAATAAGAATGTGAAAGTCCTTGAGAGAATGTAAACATGCTGACGTGGTTGTAACTAAATGAGGCTTAGTTAAAAACCCACGGAATAAGAAACATGTGAGAATTGTGAAAAATTGCTGAGATGGTTGAAAATTAGAGTTATGAGATGCTGATGTGTCTATTGATTAGAGATTAAAAATGCTGACATAGCAGCACCACAGCCCTTGCTTTAAAATTAATATATTATATATAGATTTTCCTTACCATGTTTTTGGAAGATGAAACAAATTGCAAGATATTAAAAAGAAGAGGAATGTAAAGCGAATTGTATTGAGATGTGAGAAACTGAAAAGATACCAAATAAGAATGTGAAAGTCCTTGAGAGAATGTAAGCGTGATGACGTGGTTGTAACTTAATGAGGCTTAGCTGAAAACTCACGGAATAAGGAAGAGGTGAGAATAGTAAAAAATTACTAAGATGGCTAAAAATTAGAGTTGTGAGATGTTGATGTGTCTATTGATTAGAGATTAAAAAGGCTGGCACAGCAGCACCACTGCCCCTGCTTTACAATTAATATATTATAAATAAATTGTATTTTAGGTTATCACATGTTTAGTTTTCTTAATTTTCCTAAAAAAATAAATTATTATCATAAAGTTCACTCCATCTATAGCATATGTAACATTTTGATTATAATTTTTTTAAATATAAAATAAATTAATCCAAATACATATTTAATAAATAATCTTCTTATATTCTTGAAAGTGTTTAAACAAAATATAAAAGTGCTTTTGAGTGGCAACGGAAAAGAATAATATGCTATTAAAGATAAGAAAGAAATTAACACTTTTCCTGAGAATCAAAAGTATAAGGGAAAAAACGTTTCGTTTCAAACCAAACTTGTTTATTTCCATTAATTACATTTTTAGGAAAGTCTTTTTTAAAAAAGTAATTCTCGAACAAGCAAAATTTTCACAACAAGGCCAAATCTGCTTAGACGGCTCCAATGCAACCCACTACGCATTTCAAACTAGGGTCATCCTTAAAATTTACTTTAATGGTTTAAAATCGTATTAGCTTAAAATGCCTGTTTGGAAAATTCTCCAAAAAGCAAAATTTTTACAACGAGGCCAAACGGGCATGGACGGTTCAGTGCAATCTGCTACATTTTTCAAACTAGGTGGATGCTTGAATTAATTTTTTTTAAAGAAAAAATTATTTTTTTAAGTTCTCTTAGTAAAATTTTGATTATAAGATATTTTGACCACAAAATAAACTAATCCAATCACATACTAGATCACCCTTAAAATTTACTTTTATTACATGTTTGTTATAGAGTAAAATAAAGGTGAAAATTTAATGAATAAATTTTATATACAATTTTATACATAAAACTCATCTATAAAATTTTTATCCTCATTTTTTTCTCTATACCAAACTGGCCATATGGTGAAAATCGTATTGGCTTAAACTAAATACTTGATTGGGAGATATTTTACCTGGCCAGCCAGCATTAGGAAGAATCTATAGGAAACAAGTTTTCAGGCATTGAGAAAAAGCTGTAAACAAACAAAGCATAAATTGATAAGACTTGAAATTTAAATTTAGTTTTTACCTAAAAATACACTCTTCTAGTTTTCCAAAAATATGTGTTGGGTCAAACCTAACACCAAAGAATACAACCACACAAACTGTTATATCATAGTTAATTAGTTACGCAGATAAATATAAATACAATTAATTGATTTGTGTCATGGCTTATTCTATAATTAGTTTGTATTTTTTTTTTGTAAAATTTTAGAGTGTTTATATTATGATTTTTAATTTTTAACTTTATCTTGTTTAACCATTGATCTATTTGATTCAACCAGTCAACTTATGGTTTAAAAAATCCTTTCTGGTCACTTTTTAAGTTGAGTTTTAAAATACTGAATTATAATTATGATTTCAATTTTACACCCTCTATTATTTTTAACTTCAAACGACCTCTTATATTTTAATTTTTAAAAAGATTTCTTATGATATTTGAAGTTGGGTACAAATTAATGTTAGTTTAACATAAATTAAGTCATTAGAAATCGACTAGAAATAAATCTCATGGTGTTCTCACTTAGCCGGTCGTTCATTGCAATGACTTAGGTTTAAATTTGTTTAGGTTGGTAAGTCATTTGTAAATACTCTTAATTCAAGATCGAAACGAACTTTTCTTTCAACTTAAATTTTTTTTCTTTGAAAAAAACTCATCTAATAATAAAGGATTTGAAAGTTCATAAATTCAAATATTTGTATCGTTGTTATATATAAAAAAATTAAATAAGTAATTTACACTCAATATATTGCAATTAATAAAAACTGTATTTCTATTTTAAATAATTTGAGCAAAGAAAGTATATTCGTTTTTGTACTTGACCAAACCAAGAACGGAAACAAATCTGAATAATGATTTTTGTTTATCACTTTGGCTAAATCTAAACTTGAAACAAATTTCAATTAAGATGCCTATATCTCTAAATGGAAACAATTTACTATTATGTTTCCTAAAGTTTAGGAATGTGGCATGAAAAATAAAAATCCCTAATCTACCAAAAAAAAATATCCCTAAGATTAAGCTTGAAGATAATTGCGAATAAAATTATAGTTTTTGAATAGTTTTATGACTTTTTTTAGAATAAAATGCAAGTAAATAATCATTAATAAAAAAATTAAAAAAACGAATCGTTGACTTTTAAATCAATGGTTATAAACATTAACCATTAATTATGGATGAGAAAGGTCTTTGGTGTAGGGTGGTGACTGAAAAATGTATCACATTTAGCAGGTACATAATGTATATCACATTTACATGGACGCAGGTGATTACCTAATGATAGAAGATGGACACATGCAATGCACAAAGACTGCAAGTTTGATACATAGCATCATGCAAATTCAGTTGTAAAGCCATATATCAATGGCTTCTTAAGATTACATACCCTCCCCCGTAAAATTTTGGTTAAAATAAATAAATAGTTCTTATAATTTCACTTAATTTAAATTTTAATTCTTATAATTTTTTTTGGATATCCTTTCTTATAAATTAACTAATTTGAATTTTAGTCCCTCATCTTAATAATTAAAAATTATAAGGATCAATCATTCATAGAAAATAAGAACTAACACCTTAATGTATATAAATTATAGATATTAAAATCTAAATGAGTGAAAAATACATTAATAGTAGAAATCAAAATATAAATAAATAAAATTATAGAAACTGATATTTAAAGAAAAAAATACTGGGACTAAAATACAAATAGGATAAAACTACAGGATCTAGTTGTTGATTTTAACATAAAATTTTTCATGCGAAAGCCAGAAGTAGACATCTGGCTACTACAGAATATCCTATGTACTATGCTATCTGTTCAATTGTTTGTGAATAAGTTTAACATATCTTTGGAAACTAGTCTGATTCAAAGTTTACGAGCAGTGGTGTCCATTCCACCTATGCTACCAATTAAACACCTTGCCCATTCTTTATCTACAACAGCTTTAAAGTCTTCTCTAAGACCCCATTTAGTATATCGTATAAGAGATAAATAGTATAATATAGTTACTATTATTTATATTTAAAAAAAATACTATATAACAATTTATTCGGTTAAAATAATTTTATCCAACAACTTTCACTGTGTAAGATTGTATAAAATAAAATAATTTAATTCCTATCTGTTATATGATCAAAACTAAAGAAAATTATTTTAATACGAAATTATGCTATCATTTGTTTTGTCCAAATATTATATAAAGATAGATAGTATTAATTATATTATACTATCAATCGCTTATATAATGTACCAAATGAAACCTATAAATCTCTCCCCAAATTCTTACTGCATTTACCTACCTCAAACAACTGACCTCAAGTTTTACCTTGATGCAATAGATCCTGTGGAATGTTTAGCCTGCTAGAAACGAATATTTTCATCAAAATTATTGTGGGTTTTTACAAATATTAACATAGAGCTCTTAAATTCTCATTGTGGTATAAGGAAGCACACTTTACAACAATCAAAATAACAAATGCCAAAACCCACAGTTCATCAGATGGAAACCACCCTCTCTATCCTTTACTAAGCTTAATGCTGATGAGGTTTATGAGGGGCATCCGGGCTTAGCTACCAGTGTACGTACTTTCAGAGGGATGCTATTGCTAATGGCATTTTCTGCTTTTGCTTTCATGCAGTTCCACAGAGGAAACAATGAACTATGTAGCAGATTTAGCTCTTCATATTGGGTTACAATATGCAATAAATAAGCATTATGACAAAATCATTCATTGAAACGAATTCTATTACCCTGTGTAATGCCTTTCACAAAATCCAGGCAGTTTAGGACAGGTTTGCAGGTCCTTCTTCAGGATAGATGGAAGCGTTCTCAAAGCCTTGTGGATGTCAAACTAATTTTCACATACAGAGAAAACAAAATGGAATTGGTAGCAAATTGTTTGGCAAATGAGGCAGCTTTCAAGAGAGTGACAATAGAGTGTCTTCACATCTACTTTCTTTGGGGAGATTGATACATAGAGAAATAATATTATGTCTGTAGACAATGGGAGTTGATTTCATGTGTCATCTAGATAGCTTTGGTCGTTCTTATTAAACTGAAGTTTATTTGTCAGCAATATGTTCCCTTCTAGTTTGGGATGTCAAAAAAAGCAAATAAGCCCAAATGCAAGTGGTCAATTGAAAATCTGGGTTTGCAGATTTTGCAAGCAATGAGTGTGACACATACTATAGAGTATCAACATGCGGATTCTTTTATACCCTGCCAATTTAACATGTGCCAATTAGTTTATCAGCTATTTAGCGTCTGTTTGTTTCACATTTTTCTCATAGCAAACATGCCTTTAAGGGAAGGAGGACTTTGAGTTACTTTTGTTAAACGTCCTTTCCAAGTACCTCATTCGCCAAGACATGGTGAGGTAAATGTAAACCAAACACGCTGTTAGTCACACTTACAGTTGCATGGATTAGAAAAATCATTGATCACCACAGGAAGCTTTTTATATATGGTCAAGGAACTGACTTAGGTCGAAACATGACAAACAATAAGTAACAAAGAATCTAATTATTTCAAAATCCAAAGGCAATGTTTCATAGCAAAGCGGTTGTATTAACCACTGTGACAGGAGCAGGTGGTGGTTCTCAGTATTTTGCAGGGAATATGCCTGGAAACTAGGAAAACTCAAGGAGGGAAGGAGTTTGTTGGCCCAAGAAAAAAGGAGAGAGGAGTTTGATGTCAGAATTGTGGTATAAATGATACATATAGCTTTGAAATGTTACAATGAAACTTATCATGCATGGGTGGTGATCTTCATTAAGCTTTAGATGTTGTTACAATTGAAAACAAAAGTTTGAATTAACGTAGATAATATACACCTTGTGTATTTGAAATTGATGGTTGATTTTTTTTTTTTTTAGTTTATTAGGGACAAAATATCTATCATGGACAAAAAAAAAACATTAAAAATTGAAAATCAGTAGAAAGAAGAAATAAATCCTTCTCAAATGATTCAAGTGCACCAATAAGGATGGCTCGCATCAAATGTCTATCCCATCCGCAGCATTAAGTTACTAATTGGCTCTTTTCTCTGAAGTTCATTTGATTTTATTCCTGATTAAAAGCAGAAATTTTGTTTGTAAAATCCTGCTCGAATTTCAAACCATTCTAATGAGTGGCTTCGTTCACGCCACTAAGCTACATTTTTCCCAATTTTTTCCCCCCAAATGTGTTTTTGGTTTTCTTATTTTTAAAAGATGTCCTAAAAACCAATTTACTAACAACGTTTGAAAACAGCTTTTTTCAGAAAAAAAATTGTTTTTTTTTTTTAAATTCTCTTAAAAAGATTTTAATTATAAATTATTTTAACCATAAAATAAATTTATCTAAACATACACTAAATAAGATAGACAAAGAATTGCTACCACAAAGTGGAGCCCAAGTTCATAGATATAACATTTTGTGGGTCTCCAAACCAAAGTTCATGTTAATAAAGGGCAAACCAGGAAACAGAAGGCCTACCAAAGTAATAATCATTCATGGATTGCTCACTGGAATTGTAAATTGCGACAACCAGCTAAGCCATAATTTCATACCTATTTCTGTTTTATGTTACAAGTAACGAGAATACAGGGATCTTTGTGAACTTCATAACTGACCAAATCATAAACTCTATGACCTAAAACCATTACAAGTACAGAAGATTATGTTCCGTCATATCATACTATTCCAAAATTGTGAAAACTTACGCCTTGCATTCTATAAGAATATGCAAGACAAATGGGACCGATAAGCTTTCATATGTTGATTTGCTTTCAATAGCACCACTTCCAGATTGCTACCTGAACAGCAATATCCAGCAATCACTCTTTAGAGTTTATTAATTTGTTGCATGATGAGGTACAGACTGCAGCAGTGAATGAAATTAACCATTTCGTAAGTATTCTTACTTCTTACGCGGCTTATGTTTAACTTTCAAAAATTTTCGACCAGACTTGTCACCGCCACCAGTGCCCAATGAGAAACTCCCTCCGGCATTAAATTCTAGACTGCCAGAAGCCTGAAATGGAGATGGGTTCTGTGGAGGAATATTCTGTTGACTTCCAAACTGGAAAGGACTCGCTCCGGATGGAGTTGATGCTCCAAATACAAAATTTGATTGAAGTGAGGCAGGTTGTTGACCAAATATAGGAGTCGCTGGTGGAGTTGCTTGAACTGTGTCCTCAGCCATACTGTCTTCCATACCCATCTGATCATTATTAACAGAAGCTGAACCAAATGTGAAGACAGGATTAGAACTTCCAAAAGCAGGCTGTGTTGAGGTAGTGGCTACTGCTGAAGTGAATGAGAATTGAGGACTAGATGCACTGGTGGACGACAAAAACATTGTGGGTGAACAGGCAGAAGCAGTAGATGCTCCAAAAGAAAACCCAGATGAAGATGATGATGAACTAAATGCAGAACCAAATGGAGACTTACTGGGCTGCCAACTAGAGAGCCCAAACAAAGTAGAACTTGTACCACTGTTGGAGCTAACAGAGTTGGCCGCTGTAGAGGAAGAAGAGGTACCCAGCCCAAAAGTTGTACCAGAATTGAAAATATTTGTGGCAGGACTTGAAGAAGGAAACAATGAACTCCCTGAAGATAAAGCTGTATTCCCAGTCAACCCAAACAATGGGGATGATGAAGATGAACCAAATGGAACTGACTGGCTCTGAGTGTTAGCTGCAAACCCACTGGTAGCAGGAGATACCTGGGCATCAAGCATAGACCCACTGCTACTGCCAAAGACAGAACCCTGCGACTGGCTATTTACAGTTGTCATCGCTGAGTAACTAAACCCAAAAATGCCACTCCCAGTGCTTCCAACAGAAGCAGATGAGCTGCCAAAGACGGTGCTGCTTACATTACCAATTCCTGCATCCTGCTTGCTCTTGGTTTCCACTGGTTCCGAGCCAGATGTAGATGATAGAGGTATACTTGCTGATGAGAAAGGAGAGGATCCAAATTTGAAAAAGGAAGTTGTCGAAGATGAAGATGCCACCACTGGGGTGGAAGAACTGCTATTACTTGATGCAGCTATGGCAGGGGTGCTAGTTGTCATGGTGCTAGTGAAAGCTGCAGTGGAACTGATGCTGCTGCTTGCTGCAAGGGATGAGCTACTGAACATATTCTGACTGGTAAAATTATTGGAAACAAAAGATGGAAAGGGAGAAGAAGATGAAGGGTTTGAAGAAAGAGGCCCATTATTTTGATTTGAACTATGGCCAAAAGTGAATATACTTGTGGGTGGTGTCAACAATGAGGTTGATGCTGCAGATGAAACGGATGGTTCTGATGACCTAACAGAGAATTCAGTATCTATATTACTCTTAGCAACAGCATTATTCGACTCAAGAACTTTTTGCATTAAATCAGTTGCACTTGAGCTGCAGATGAAGGGGACATTTAGAACATGAATCACTAAACACTTCACTGAACATAATGTAAGATGTGCTATACCTCTGTTTAATTTCTATTGTACAGTGCATCAATTAAAAAAAAAAAGAAAAAATCATAACTCTAACACACATCACATAAATCACTCAGTCAAATTGCAAAGGATAAGACAAAAATTCATGTTTTAAATATCAATCATCACTTCAAAAATGAAAGTACACTACCCAAAGTTTGAAATAACAGTGAAACAAAGGATGATAAATTTGATGAATCTAAGACTCCGTGAAACACTGAGGATGCAACCATGTAAAAAGTATAACCGAAAATTTTTAGTAACAACAAGAGTTCCAAGACCATATTACTTCAAGAAAAGCCAAATCATTCAAGTGAGTTGACTAGGATATTAACTCATAAAATAGAAAGCCATCCCCACACTCAAACCAAAAGGTGCATACCCTTTGCACAGGTCATCTGACAGAAATTACATTATAGTTAAAAACAGAAGACAAACCTCCAGAAAGAAAACCCAGATGTGTAGCTGATTTTCTAGTGAGAGCTTTTTAAAAGCAAGCAATGAATTACATGCACTAACCTGATTGAGCTTCCCAGCTTTGAGTCGGAAGAAGCACCAAACTTTAGACAAGCAGATTCACCAACTGATGATGAGGGAGTAAATGGCAGTTGTGGAACCTTGTCAACATTTTTATTGGTGCCAAAGTTCACTAATGGAGCATCAGCACCTGGCTCCTTTGATGAAACAACTTTCTCCAAACCAAATATTGGACCTGATTCTGTTGACTCCTTTGATGGAGCATCAGCAGCTGTTAACTCTGTTGATGAAACCACTTTAGTCCCAAAATTAAACAGGGGAGGATTAGCAATTGATCCATTTGGTGAAGCAGGCTTGTTGGAACCTAAAATTGTTTGGGTAGCTGCTGTAACTGCAACCGTAACAGGATTAAAAGTTGGATCAGGGATAGATGATGTTATAGAGATAGATGCATCGACCTTCTCATCAACCATAGAGCCATCATCAGTTCCAAAATGTGTTTTACCATCTATTGTAAAACTTTTGGATGGCATTACTGCAGATAATGCTGGGGGCTTCTCCTGTGCAATGGCTTCAGTACTAGAGGTAGTTTTCTCTGCGATGGCAGTGGAGCCTGTCGTTTCCTTCTCAGCAGGAGATAAAGACACAGCCCCACTAGGATAAGCATCATCATCCAGGTCCAGATAATCCTGAGAAGGAGAAAGAAACAAGAACAGTGAACAATCATGACCTGAGGTTGAACCATATTTTTCATTTGAAAACTCAACTCACAATTTATTCTGTTTGCATTCAAAATCAAATATAAATACAACTACCGAAATAAAAATCTAAGAAACAAAAGAATCCTGTCAATTGCTTCACTCATCATTATTAGGGAGCTAAATGGATGGAAGCAACAAATCATTATAAACAAGGTTAGTAATACCAGTACTTCCCACTAAGCTGACATAACACAATTAACATAAAGCCACGTATTAAAATATCAAAAATCATTAACAACAACAATAATAATAATGCAAAATCTCATACCTCATGTGCACTCATATGGAATGCCCTCTTCTTTTGTGGAGGATGATAAGAAACAGATTTCGTCATAGAAGAATCCACAGATTTTGTACTAGATATAACTTGATTCCTTGGGATTGTAGCATCTGCATCAGTTACGACAGGAACTAATCCATCAGAAGGAGCAACAAGCTTCAACGGACCATTTTCAACCTTGTCTATCTGTGAAGTTAACTTTTGAGCACTAGCAGACAATTTTCCAAGTGAGCCATCTAATTTATTCTCTCGTATATTGTCCAGGAATTTTGATGAATCTACAGTTTCCATGCTTCGAAGAGCCTGGCCACGTAACATGGACGGTGACAACTTCTTTGGTGATTTATCATTCACAATTGGTAGCCTCGATTCGGATGATTTTTCTTTAGGGGAAACCAACTTATCAAGTTGCTGAAGTATTTTTGAAGCCATCTCGCTGGATTTTGCAGGTAAAGGAGGAAAGTTCATGCTGCGTATGGTGTCATCCACATTTTCTGTTGACAATTTCACATGGCCATGCTTAACTTCATCCAACAGAATAGGCTTCTGCATGGAAGACAAGGGTTGCTGAGCAACATCACTGCCAATTCCACTCCTAGCAATAGATGGAGGACTACCAGAAAGAGGTATGCTCAATCCTTTAGAATACAGAAGATTAGACTTTTGGCGAATTCGGCGTATAGGACCAACAGATCCTATATCATTATCCAACACAGAACTTCTATGTTTTAATGCCTGCAAGAATGAGGGGAAACACCAAGGCAAAATCTAGTAACATGCTCCTGACAGAGAACTCTTAAATATACACTGAAAGGACTGGACTTATAATCACAAGTACTTATACCCCTTGTTTAGATCCAGAAATCATGTCATGATCCAGTGCAGACTGAGCTGAAGATGATGGCTTGCCTTCAACACCAAGCCCACTACCCTGTAAAATTAGAGAAACCAGATCAAAATTTTGATCCTAGAAACATATGATCCAAAATTATCATTCAGGAAAAGGTAAACCTTGAGGGTAGAGGTTGGATGAATTCTGGCATAAGGTGTTCGAGCCATACTATATATTGCAGATCTGCCACGTGATCTTGAGGTCACAAAACCATTTTCATGAACCCCACCATATCTTGTAGCCCTTGGCACTATTGACATAATAGGGGATTTCAGAGCAAAGTTTGTTGGACCCTCCTTGAGTGCAGGACTTCGTGAGCCTGACATAGATGAGGAAACCTTGGAGGGCCTGCTCCCCATATAAGCCTTTGCAAGCTCCGCAGGTGAAGCAACATCCTCATTAGGAACCTATAGACATTACATAGTAGTACATGTGAGATGGAGCACAATGTAGAAAAAATTAGAAATCAGTAATTTCCCACCCACAAAATACAATCAAATATATATGTCAAAGACAAGGATGAAGCAAGCTACCATACATTGGGAGTAACATATGGAGTTAAAACAAGGCGGTTTTCAATCCCATTTTCTAGTGCCGGAGTTTTGGGATATTCTTCCTTTTGTTCACAAGGCATCATTGGCTCTAATGGAACCACTTCTGTCCTCTTCTCTTCGTCCCTGACAGGTGGATCCACAGTTCTTGAACGCATAAGTGCTGTCAAATGATCAATCTCGGACCTGTGGAATTATAGACATATATCAGGTACAGAATCAACAAAATATTTATGCCAAAAGGCATATTATTATCCAAGAATAAAGAATGGCATGAACTAGATATAGACAATAGGAAGAAGCAAAATCTGCAAAATCAGATTCATTGCAACATGAACTTCATAATCTTCAATAATTTACACAGGAAGTGCAAATTACACAAAGCAACTAAACATACATGAAAGATTAGACAATAAAAATCAGCTGCTAAAACCATGCAATAAGTAAAATCAGAGATAACTTAAACTCCAATAACTATAATAAATGACAAGAAGCACAAATCAGCACAATACTAGTAAAGATATACAAGATAGAAAATTCAAAACCAAGTTAATAAAGACTGCTTAACAACTGACAGCCTATATTTCACAATTTGACATCATCATATGTGATCTTGGAACTTCATTAATTTAACGCTCTGCCTTAGTGGAGGGGCTCATAAACTCTGAATGGACATGCTAAACATGGAATGTATTAAAAAAATATATCAAAGATATCAAATTATAAACTATCTAATATCCTGAAAATCAACCACAATTAAAAAATAAATAATAATCTTCAATAAAATTTCCAATCATTATCACTATTCAAAGTAGAAATTACATGGCTTTTCAGCAAATAAGATTATTGATGGAAGTAAATATATACTCAGCAACAAAATACCAAAAGCAATGACTCCTCATGCATTTCATACAAAACGTGCCTGGTGAAAGTCTTCTGCCTCAATAGTTTCTCAAGTTCAGTCAATCCACCTCCATCAGAACAATTAATTTTAACATCACTTTCACTAACTGCTCCTTGTTGCTTGCCAGAGGAATTGTTTGCAACCTGTTTCTCAGACAACAAAGAACAAAACAAAATGATGATGACAATAATAATAACATACATCAATACTAAAATAAGAGGGGGCAAAATAGAGAAGAAAAGACACAAGGATTATAAATGTAATGACCTCAAACTGTTTCACTTATCAAAAACGAACAGTGCAACTCCACAACCAAGAGAAACAAAAAGTGATCACAAAAGGATGCAAGCAGCGCCATCAAACATGCATTTATTTACCATTATTATATTATGTGATGCTACGAACAAACATTTTGAGGGATCCTTTACATCCGCAATGTAGGTCACTTCATAATATCATTCACAATCTCCCTAATATCATTCACAACCTCCCTCACACCCAAGGAAAATGGAAGCGTAGAGAAGAATCAAGCGCAATAATAACAGTAACAGCTTCAACCAATAATAACCAAGGTTATCCAATGAAATCAGAGTAAGAGTTCATGAACTTGTGAATATTATAAGCCATCCATCTACTCAGAATTTATAAATACTAGTATCTTGAAATGCACATTTAAATTTAGTTCTTTTAAAAAAAGAAAAAAAAAAGTGTTTGAAGCTTTAAATTACGCATTAATAATAATCTTTCTTAGTAATTTTTATTTAGAGAATAGAGAGAGAAAAAGGAAGTTTTATAACTTAAAAATAACTACCCACCCACCATAACTTCCGTTTTTATAATTTAGGTTTATATAATCTTAAAACATCAGGAGATCAAAATTTGCCTAAGCGACATATATTAGTATAGAATAGATAATATCAAATAAAGATGCCTACAAAAATAAAGCAAATTGTTAGAAACAAAAGCATATTCACAAGGAGGTTAGTTTCAAAATCACTGCATTACAATATGCATCACCATTTTCTCTAGATCCCAAACCCATAAACTATAAAAACTGAATCTATATAATCCACAGTACATAAAAATAATTAAATCCATAGCGAAATAACAACGGCGCTCATCAGAAAGATGCAATTTCAAAGCACAAACACCAACTTCAATCAGCAAGTTCCCACCTCAAACATTCCTAATATATACACGTAGAGTTCACTTACACCCACAAGAATAAAAAGCAATACCCGATCAGATGTACTACAAAGCCATTCAACACACTAGAATACTATCTGTGCAGAACAGCTGAACCATGTCAAGAAACTAACTCCTTATGACGCAAGGTATGTGTTGACTTCATGGGAATACATCAATTGGTTCCTGCTTCAATGTCCAAGCTGTATTGACAATCAGACTCTCCATTCAGGTTCAGGTTGGTGACAAATGGTCATCAGAACAGAAGGCATAAGGGGAATCGGAAAAGGATAAAGAATGCTAAAAGCGGCTAATCAAATATAAGACAAATTAGTGGGGAAGATAAAGGAAAGTTGATAAAAGAAAGCAGTAAAGAAAAGCAGTAAAATACGATAAAGGAGAGTAAAGGATAAGTCTGATTGACAATTTGGCTGAAAGGTACTTTAAAATATGTATAATAGCCTATTTATAGCCCAACCAGTCAGTGGGTGAATTGCCCACATGGATGTCATCCTACAGCCACGTGAATATCTTGGCAACAATTGTCCTGGCTGCTTTGTGTTGCGTCCATCACCCCTAATCCCCATCATGAGGATGAATATTGCCTGGAATCTTCTTAGGTATGATTTCCTTCAGGCTCTCTTGCAATCTTGGGGTGAAATCTGGCCACTCAAGTCTCCTCATTGCAAAGAAACGAACCACTTTTATTCTTATTTGAACCCAAATGACCCAGGTTACTCGTTTTCACCATAGTGCCTTTTTCTTTGGAGTAAACCCCAGGGGGCTTACTTGCTTGGTTTTGGCCCATTGTCTAAGGGAAACCTACTGAGTTTGAAGTAATCCCTTGAACGCTACATTTCTTTTCTTCCACACTTGTTGACATGGCACTATCTTTGAATCCTAGCCATCTGATCTTGGGCGGCTTTTTTCCTTGTGTGTAACAGTATGTTCTACTCAAATGCAAACAAGTATCTCCCTTCACTGCCAAGGGATTTGATCCAAGGTTGACCACGTTTTAGGACACAGGTTCATGAGTTAAGGTCTACAAGTGATGTTTATTGATCTTATTCGCAAGCTTCTACCCATATGCCCAAGGTAGAAGTAAGGTCAACCTCCATTTGGAGAATGTTCCATAAGAAATCATGTCAACTAAGCGTATCCTAGAATGCAATATGAAGCTAAGACATGCACATCTGACCATTAAAATCCTTAACTCAACCAATAAATAAACACATACCAAGATAGGATTAGGAGAAATTTTTTTAAAAAAAAAAAAAAAGAAGGCAAAAATGCCAATCTGACTTCTTTAACACAAACACATGTTTAAGTAGGTTTGGTGTAATATTAACAAGTTGTGATCAAACAAAGCAATAGTTCTGTCAGCAAGTTGACATATAAAAATGATACACAGAATTTATTATAAAATCAAACACACACACAGTACAACCCAAAATGGAATCTTGAAGAGATGCCAATGGTATTATAACATATGGGAAGCATGCATACTTACAAAGGTAGCTTCTTCCTGGTAATTGTCCCTCACTTCCTGTTCTGTTTCTGTGGGAAAAAAATATATATATCCATAAAATGTCCGTTGATAAGGATATCATGGAATCATGTTATTTTATTTGCTTTTATATCAGCCAAGAACAGCACCTAACATGAAAAAGGAAAAATGGAAAATCACAGAAAAGTTACAACCAACAAGTTACAGCAGAAGAAATGGACCCAGAATATAACATCGTTTGACCTCCAGCAAACTATAGGCCTACATCCATAGGCAAAACAGACAGAAAATTTACTATGGGCATTGTTCAATAGAGATTACAAATCCCAATACACCCAAATGCTCTCTGCGGCTGAGATTTACCACACTCTAAAACCTATCAACCCAGTCCCTATACTTCCACCACAAATCTCCTTGAAAATTCTTTGTTGGGTCACATTGTCGGCTTTTTGGGCAGGTCACAGGTTAGGTCAAGCCCATAATTAAATACAAGTCACTTTATAACATTTAGCCACATCACATACCATTATTTGCATGTTTGAATTAACTTATTTTGTGTTCAAAACAGTTTCTAATCAGAAATCTTACCGAGAAAACTTCTGAAAAAAAAAAAAAAAGAAATTTTTTCCCCTAAAAATTAAGCTTTACCAAACATGTACTATGACAGTTTACCACAATTTTTGTACAAGGAAACAACACTGATGGCAGCAAACCCACAGAAAATTTTCTTGACCTTTGACCCCCTTTTTTCATTTACGTTGTGTCCTACTTCAGCTTAGAAAATAGATATGCATACTAAAAACCTTATTGTTGAGGAACATTATTATTTCCATGTACAAATTATGCCATGTTTACCATGTTCTTGAGGATATTGTTTACAAACTAGTATCATATCAGGGGAGGGGTGGAACCAGTCTACGTCCAATCCATTCTGGTCATGTACCAAATATGGGGTAATATTTAGTCCAACCTGAAGCCAATTGAAGTCTGTTAAATAAATCTGGTCTGCAATACAAGGGCATGAGTGACTGGCAGTACACTTCGCTGATGCAATTCAGTTTGATATTGGGTGACTGGTAGTACACTTTGGTGATGCAATTCAGTTTGATATGGAGTGACTGGTAGTACACTTTGGTGATGCAATACAAATGCTACTTTTCTCACTAAATTAGCATTTCCTATAGTTTAGAAAGATTCACTCATGCTCAATCTTATATGTTCTAAGGGGACAGAGTGAACAGAAATTCCAGGAAAAGATAAGATAACAAGAACCTTGGGGGTTTTCTCTTGCCTCTCTTCTCCCTTTCACGAAATTATTTTCATATATGTTAGACTGAGCCCTATCCTTTAAAGTAAATCATCACATCAAGCTCAAGTTAATAACTAATAATGTATTTAGAACTAACCCATAAGACTTCCTAGAAATACCAAAATTGACTACCCTCTAGCACTGTCACTTACACCCATCAGCGTATTAAGCAGAATTGTATAGAAAATATTCTCTTCGTCTGAGAAAACATTTTTTGTTTTCATTTCTTGTAAACAACTTTCATAGAAAATATTCTCTTTGTTCCCATTTTAACAAATCTTTCCTAGGAAACATTATCAGTAAACTACATCCAAACATGTTTTTAAACCTTTTTTCTGTTTTTAGTAAAAATGAAAACAGGAAAAGGTCAACGTGCTCTTTAAGACTTCCTAAAGTGAGGAATAGCAAAAGATAATATCAGACGGTTACACAATGAAACGACAGTAACTTTTCAAACGTTCAGAAACATCCCACAATTTTCGAGACTTAAATTCAACTAGTGGAGAATGCATAATAATGAAAATGCAGGATGATAATAATCTAACTCCTGCCTTAAACTTCCATAATGAAGACATTAATAAAGATGACATTAATAAGTAATAACACCGGGATCAGAAGCAAGAGTTCAAACTCTTAAAGAGCAACCAAAAGAGTTTATCCAAATGACTAAGCTTTCAACTCCCTCATAAGTCCCAATACAATGCCAATAACCGAAACAACATAACCCGCCAAAAGGGTGCAACCCACATGACCCAATTTACAAAATTTCAATCTAGGAGGGAAAAATTGGAAAACAGAGCCAGCAATTCGCAAACAAATTAGACCAAAAAAAAAACCCAAAATCAAAGAAGCTGCTTTCAATTAAAATTGATTAATAAAATGAGAACAACTTAAAAAAAAAAGAAAAGAAACAAACCTGAAGAAGGTGGCTGCGGCGGAGTAGGGGGAGGGGGAGGGGCAGGAAGGCGCTTGCGGAAAACAGAGGAAAAGAGGGAGTGCGCGCTAGAAGTGATGAGCCTCTGCGCCGGATCAACTAGCTTGGAGAACCAACCGTTATTCCTGGTAGGGTTTCTGAGGGCCATCGGCGGGCGATCGTACGGCGTGGTCTGGGGCCTCCGGAGGGGGCGCTTCCGAAACTTGCCTCCGGTCCCCAACCCTGCTCCCCCTTCGTAAGGGTCCTCTTCCGGCGCCGTCGCCATGAGAGAGAGAGAGAGAGAGAGAGAGATAGCGCGACAGAGGCAGCGTAGAAGCCTGAAATCAAGTAGAAGTGGAGAGAGAGAAAGTCCTGAGAGTGCAAATTAGGGTTTTAATCGTAGAGAGAGAGAATAAAATAATCAGAAATGATTATGAAAACGAAAATGGGAACGTTTTTTTTTTTCTCAACTTTTCTAGGTATGTGAAGGGCAGAGCAAGAGAGAGAGAGTACTTCACTTTGTTAGATTTTTATTTTTTTTTATTTCAAGGAAAAGGGATAGAGATGTTGCCGATTTTAGTCACTTTGCAGTCCAAAAGCGAAGAAAATTTGCGCCGAAAAAGAAAAAGACTGACAAAATAGCGGGCGCTGTTAAATTGAAGCGCGGGCGGTGCTCGCTGCAATTTGGCATCATCACTGACATTGCATGTTACTTTATTGCTGTCTTTCGAGTTTCGATGGATCACGGATTTATTTATTGGATCATTACGATTCTTTAATGACTTTGTTTTATTAAAATAAAATTTATAATTTTGCACTTGTTTTTAATTTAATTTTATTTTAATAAATAAGTTTAATTACTAAATTAAAAATAGGTTAAGAAACACACTTATTCTTTATAATTTTTATTTATTTATATTTTAATTTTTATTAATTTTTTTAATTTGAATTCCTATAAGTATTTATCGTTATCAAATTAATTCTTATTATTATATGATGTTATAATACTATTTTCTTTTATTTAGCTGTCAGATAAAATTTTGGGTAGATTTTATTTGGCATTACAAAGTTTTATGATGAATCTCTTTTAGGTCCATCTCACCAAATTTCATTTTCCTTCAAAAATTCTCAATTTTTTGGCTATCTTATCAGATAAAATTCTAGGCTATAGAGATAAGCAATAAGATAAGGTAAACTTAATAGCATGTCTGGAATAATTTTTTTAAATAAAAAATCACTTTTAAAAAAAATTTAAAAAAAAAAATTAATTATAAATTATTTTAATCAAAAAATAAGTTAATCCTAATAAGTAATTAATACAAAGAAGCAATTCGAAAGAAAAAGTTATTAAGAAATGGATATTGATCTAATCTTTTGAGATTGCTGTGAGATTACAAGATGCACTAAGGGAAACATGAATATCTCCAAAGATACAATTTTCTGAAATGTAGAGAACCCATTGCATTGTCCTACGCCTCTTGCAAGCCTATTCTCACTTTTCAATGTCAATGAGAGATGGGGATCTCAGCCATTTTTCCTCAGAAGATGATGCTAAGTTGCTTATGGATTTTCATAAATTATTCCATCTCATATGTTTTCTAAATCAAATCTATAGATAGTTTTTCCAACATTGGAAGCAAATGGCGAGGAGGAGGAGAACTACTGTGAAGGAATATTAATAAGGGAGTATATAGAATAATAGATTATGATTTGTTTATGTTCAATGATTGATGTTAGCTATTGAGATGTTACTTTAAAGTTTAAAGTGTGGAGCATAGAAAATGTGTGAGACACTTTTATGCTAACACGAAAAACTATAATGGTGAAATTGTGTTTAGAAACATAATTATTGTAGCATGTAAGGTTGCATATCAAACAAAATGGGAACAAATTAAAAAAGGGCTGAGGTGAAATTTTTGCTCATAATGAACATTAATATTTTATAAAATATTATTGTTTTGAGGTGAAATTTAGCATTATATTTCATTTTTGTTATTTAATTATGCATATTATTATTTATAGTTAATGTTTTTGAGATATAATTTATGAATATTTTTGTAAACACTTGTATAGTAATATTTGTAGTTAATTTTTGTAAATATAATTTATAAATATTTTTATAATGTTAGATTAATTAATTTATGGACTAAATATGTGTGGATACTGCCTATTAATATTTGTAAAAAAAAATTTAATAGAATTTATACATATTTTTATAATGATAACTTAATTTATGAATTAAATATGCAATAATATATTTCATTATTTTTTACTTTAGTAAGAAATTATTTTTTAAATTTTTTTCATAATCATGTGCTTTTAGTAAAATGTTTTAAACTATAATTTTACTTTATATGTTACCATATCTTGGCAATACAAAGTGTAATTAAAAAATCAATCAAATATAAGTTAACTAATATAGTAAAAATGTTATTTACAAAAATATCACGAGTAATTTGTGTCATCACCATCTTTCTTCATAAAATAAATCATTTACTGAATATCAAAAGTTTTTACTTCCCAATAAAAATTTTAGATTTATTTGGAGGAAGTGACATTAACACCTAATATTATGCGGTGTTAAAAAACTTATTGACTATTGGATGAGGCCACATCAACATATGATATTATGTGATATTTTATGGTTTTGCAAGAGTAATCGAAATAGGCCACGTCATTTCATAAAATGTTATGGCATATTGGATGAGATCACGTCAACATATAACATGTCGTGACATTACATAACTTAAATGTGACACATTAACACATAAGATAATGTGACAAATATTCTTTAAAGGAGGCCATGTCATCACCACTCTATGGCTTGGATAAGCCTACTTTAATATATTATATATATAAATATAGAACATTGTGTATAAATATCATGCATTACTTCTCAAAGAAATTTTGAATAATTGTTTTCTACAATAAAAATAACAATAGCAAATAACTTGATTATTTAATTAATACTAGTTTAAGATTTTATACATTTGTACCAGCCAATAACTTCTTATAAAGAAAATTATGGCTTAACACAGTTTTTAGCCTCTTTACTTTTTTTTTTTTTGGTTGTGACCTCTTTACTTTTACTCTTTATTCATTTTCGTCCTTACATTTTAAATTTGTTGATTTTAGTCCTTTAATTTATTAATTACATCCAATTTTGTTCTTATAGTGATTTTCATCTAACTTATTTTGTTAAATTGTAACTTCTTGTTGTTGAAATTTTTTTCTACTACCACATTGATAAATGTTTGTAATATCACTATTTAATAAAATAATTTGGATATAAAAGATCACCAAAATGATAGAAAACATTTGGATGTAATTGATAAATTAAGTTTAGTGGATAAAATGAACAAATATTTTAAAGAAAAGGAGTAAAATGAATACTAAGAAAAAAACATAAATACCAAAAATTGATCAATTAAAGTTTCTAAACTTTTGCTTATTTTTATATAGAAAAAATCATTTGTCATATGTTAAAATTTTGACCCGTTAATTATCAAAATTAGAACCCCATTAAATTATGTATCAAACAGATAAAATTAAAGAGGTTGTTTGTATTTTTGACTATATACAAAGATTATCTTCATCGTTGTCGTCTTTAATATACACTAAAAAGTAGCTGATTGAAAAACTCTCATTTGTGGGGGATAAAATGTCTTATGTTATGAAATATATCAACAAGTGGCTCCTCTAATTAGATTAGATTACATTCTCCAGGTTCAATTGTCACAAATTGAAGTGGACATTATGATTCGTTATTTTTTGTGAAAGTAAGTGTAATGTATTTTGTTATTTTTAGTTATTCAATGTTTTTTCATTATTTCAAAGTTCTAGCAAGAGAATGGCAAAAAGTGATGACCAGTATACTCTCAGTGTTAAGCTATTTTTGAGTAGGGATGAGTAAAAAATTAAAATGAGAGTGTTTAGATTATGGAATACTTTGAACATCATAGAAATGAACGTTTAATGAATACAAACATGATTCTCATTAAAGAGAGAGTTTGAAACCGTTTTATTCCCAATTATATTGTACATTCAAAATTCTCATTGTAATAGTTCGTTATTTGTTACAAAGCAATTAGATCCGTGCTTCTATTAAAAAATATTTCCTATAGATTTAAGGAAGTTTTGGAAAAGGCAAAAGTATGTCTCTTAAAAAAACTTATCAATCAAACCTAAGAAAGATAAATTTGCAATTGTGAAGAACAATAAATTCATGTTGCAACGCAACAACCGTAGTAAAAGAATTACAAAATGTTGATAAATCAAGTCCTCATCATGTGTTTGAGTTTGTAAACTTTGAGACTTTTAAACTTTGAGATTTTGCACAATTGCTCTTTTAAAGAAGTGTTGACAAGTGAATTCCTTATTTGATAATTTTTTTTATTTATGATAGTGATATTTTTTATGATAAACACTTCATTGTAATTTCTTTCATTTTTTTGTCGGAGTAATTGTCCCAATCAATCCTCATGAGCAAAGAACCATAGAAGAAAGAAAGATTGATACGAATGATCATTCAATTACAAATTTTGAGGTGTGTTATATGTAGCTTATAATAGGGATGTCCATTGGATTAAGTTAACCCGTGAATTCACATGTTTTAATTTAATTCAATTCATAATTAACGGGTTAAGTTAGGTTTACGAGTTGGGTTAAATTTAAAAATTTCTAATCTAATGATAATGGATTACGTTGTGAGTTAAAAAAATTTCAACCCACTCAATCTAATCCAATCATTTTTTAATAAAAAATAATATCTTTTTTTATATTCAACATATTAAACATAATATTTATTCTTTTTCTCTTTCTTAGATCTTATGTGAGTTATTGTATTTGATTTTTGAAACTTGTGTTAATACTTCTAAGATTAAAATTTATTATATTATATTTATAATTTGTAACTTATTATATTTGATTTTTAGTTTATTTGAGCCTTTGTATGTCATCTTTTATTAAAATTTATTAAATTATTATTATGATGTGTGATGAATTTTTGATTTCATATTAATTTGTTCATTTATTCTGGTAGGTGAAAATCCACAAATTCAACTCAATCCAACCCACTTATTTGCAAGTTGAATTGGTTCAGGTTTTAGAAAAAAAAAAGTCCCTCAACCAAACTTAACTTGACCTACTACTTTAATGAGTTAATTAAATACAAAAATACTCTTAATCTAACCCATGAACACTCCTAGTTTATAATATACTTTTCTATTCATCTAGAGATACTCATTTTTAAGGCCATATTTGATATACATAATACTATAAGATCCGATAAAATAAAGTAGTAGGATAAAATTTGATAGTATAAAAAGCTGATAAACTCTTATACTCTCAAGTGTTTGGTTATTATTATATAAATGAATTGATTGTATAGTTAAAGATTTACTATGACAAAATTATCCCTTAACATAAAAAATTAAAAAAAAAAGTAAAATCATATCCAATAAAAATAACTCAAATTTTTAAAAATTCAATGTTCCCCGTTCACGTCTCTGAAACACGAAAATGGAGAAGATAATAACAATGACTTTGGATAAATCATAAGACGGCTTCCAGAAGTAAGAAGCTTGATTGGGACTTCGGTGAGGACGGATTGGAGAGCCGTTTCTTGAGACTTTAGTATTAATGTGTTGTAGTTTTGTGCTATTGAGAACTGAAGAAATGGAAGTTCCATGGCTACCAGAGGATGGGGTTGGATATCGGCTAAGACTGTGACTGCGAAATTAGTTGATTGGAGAAAAATGCAAACTGGGAAATGATTTTGGGAGTTTGATTGGTGATGCTGCAATGATGTTGCTCCAAAAAAATTTTCAGCATTCCGTCAACCTCGCCACCCGCTTCCTCTTCTCCGAAATCATCAACTCCGATAAAATGCAAGTTTACAGAGGCCTTGACATCACCACCGATAAGATACCCATTGATGAACTGAACGGCGTCCCCCAACACCTTCTCAGCGAGGTTGACCCAGTGAACGAGGAGTTCACCTCATCGGAGTTTAATTCGCCTGCATTCCGGCTCTGTCACCGCGGATATCACCTCAAGGAGGAAGCTTTCCATCATCATCGAGGTTCCAGCACTGCCCACAACCCAGAAACTGCTATAGCTCCTTCCGCAACATAATCATGACAATAGTGATTGTGGTCAGAATACGGTGGCCATGGCCCGACGGTGATGGTCGAAAAGTGGTAGCCATTGCTTGACAGTGTGGTGGTCAGAAAGTGACGGCCATGGTCCACAGTCTGAAAGTGGTGACCATGAAAATGGAGAACACTCTAGATTGATAGGGATGAGAGTTGAGGGTAGATATGTACTAAATATCTTTATCAGGTCATATTATGTGATGAACGAGATGATAGTATTATCTTGCAATAATAGGATAAAAAAAGGGTTTTACTGGATTTGACTACACTATCACGTGATTGTACCAAATATCTATGAAGACCTGATAATATTTACTTATCCTATCCGGTTCTCTTTATATGATATACCAAATGCAGCCTAAGTTGCACGTTATAGTAGAAATAGGGTGAAAATAACCTTTTGGGATGATTATGTTGCACTAAGGAAACAATGAAAACTAGCATTCTAGCCTTGCATTACATTGGTGCATGTGATTTTACTCATTGTATTGAAGATTCCCACTAAAAATAATTGTCTATTTATTATAAATAATCAATAATATAATTAACATTAAACTTGAAATAGACATAATAGTTTCATATAATTTAACATATTTATTTATGTCAAATTCTAATATACTTATTTAAATATTACATTATTTTGGTTGTAATATTTGATAAATGTTGTTCTTTGTCTCAAATTATAATTTTTAATTCATTGTTGCTCCTTCTCCTATAATAGCAACATAAAGTTAATTGTGACTAAAAATTAATTGAGAGAAATATAATTTAACATGAGAAAGAGATTGTCCTTTACTCTTATTAATTACCAAAGTAAAAGAAACAGCAAATGTACTTCAATGTTTAAAAGGTAATTTTGTATTAGATGAAGTAAAAGTCATATGAAAAATGAAAACTTTACTCCTATTTTGCTAATGATTTACATTCTAAACCAAATCAATATAGTTTAATTTCACAGTCCATTTGATTGACCTATCATTCTAAGTAGCATGACATTTATAATGTATACAATTCATTATAAGTTTCAAGGAAAGGCTTTGCTACATGTCAGCTGCAGGGAGAAAATTTTCTCTCCAAAACTTTCTTCTTTCTATTTATAGGAACTCTTAGTGCTTTTTTCTTTAAAACTTAAGAACTTGACATCTGTTGATTATGTTCATTTTTAATTGAGCAATTTTTCAAAAAACTTTTCAGCTATGCGTTCTCTTTCATGTGTATTGGTTAAATCAATAATTAAAGTTTCGGATACCTTTCACATGCATTTCTTTGTCATTTCCCATTTGTGCAGCTTTGGTACAGACTTTTTATTATTAAAATAAAATTAAATAAAAAAGGAAAGATGTTATGGTCAAGTCAAATGAAAGAACTATAAAAGACTCCCATGCATTCATTCCACGTATAAATTGAAGAGGTTTGGTGTCAACTAAACATCATGAACAGGCGTTGAGTACTCAATGACAAGACTAAGTGATTTTTTTAGAGGCGACTGGTACTCTAAACTCGGATAAGACGATTAAACTTATATCAAAGGAGAAATTCAGGGTTAGGCTGATAAAACCTCATGCCATGGGATGCATGCATTAAAGGGGAAGGAATTGCCAAAAGGGGAAT
The DNA here is from genome assembly GCA_019955255.1 of Castanospermum australe. Lineage (NCBI taxonomy): Eukaryota > Viridiplantae > Streptophyta > Magnoliopsida > Fabales > Fabaceae > Castanospermum > Castanospermum australe. Next base: position 1,545,923 of record NSJW01000228.1, on the reverse strand, counting down.
TAGAGTTTCACCATAGATAAAGCCTCCAAAGTCTGGACTCTTATTAAGGTTGGGAAACTCGGAGTTGGGTTGATCAATTCTCTTGCTTGGAGGGAAACTGGAGTTTGGCCATTAAGAATGAGGTAATTAAAGACGGTGGTGGCTGAGGAAGTGAACGCTTGGATGTGGTGTTAGCCATAAATAGGCTGCATGTGAAGTAGTGGGAGATACGTGTGGGTGAATGGAAGAGTTCACGGGCTGATCATGTCCAGTACGAGGTGGGTGGCAAAATGACCAAAGGTGGGGCAGTGGAGCTTTAGGCATAAAGGTAGTGATTTGAGTAGTGGAATCTGGTATGGGATGGTGTAGAGAATATAGATCATTGTATGGAAAAGAACTTTGATAAAAAAAACCACACTCTAGGAAGTATAAATTTTACCAGTGGCTAGGTAAAGACACTGGTAACCTTTGTGGCGATCACTGTATCTCAAGAAAACACAGGGTAAAGACTTGGGATCAAATTTGGTAATATGTGATCCTTGGGTTAGTGGGAAGCGTCTTGAAACCAAAAGTCCCTAAACAAGTGTAGTCTAGGTGTTCTTTGTGCAACAAAAAATAGGGACCAAGGAATGAACGTACAGATGATGGCAATGCAGACAGCAGGAAAGGCTTCGGGCCAGTAAACCAAAGGAACCTTGCTAGCAAATATGAGAGTTAATCCAAGTTCCCTTGAATGAAGGTGTTTACGTTCAGCCACACCATTCTATTATAGAGTAGATCCACAAGAGATTTGCAACCTTATACCATTAGAAGCAAGATGAGTCAGAACAATCGTGATTGATAAATTCTCCACCACCATCACATTGCATTTTTTTTAATAATAGCATCAAATTGGCAAGTCACAAATTTTTCAAATAACAAATATTGGTGACAAAAGTTTGATTTATTAGCTTTAAGTGGAATAATTCAAGTGAAGCGTGTATGCTCATCAACAACGCAAGCATAAATTCTGCGCGTTGCACAAGTATTACTAATAAATATAAGTTTTTATTAATGAATATTGGTTGAAAAGACAGATGACTTTATTCTTCCTTTTGTTGTTTTGAGTTCAAATTTTCATAAAAAGGAATGTGCAATTTTATTATTTAAAAGTTTGAAAAGTTATATTTCTTCATAAAAAGGAAAACTCTTTTTGGTTATATATGTTTCTATTTTGTATGATTTAAAAACACTGTCAAATATAAAAAAGAAATAAAATGTCCGAATAATTTATTTTCAACACAGTTCTAAGACTAATTCGCCCTCTATTTATAAAACGATCATTAAATAAGACAATTTTTTTTTGTATTTTTATTATCTTTTAAATAATAAACTCAAGACATTCATAAACTATTATTGTTTTTTTATTTTTACAATACTTACATTGTCTTATTATTATTATTTTTAAAAATTAAGATAAAAAATTTTTAAAAAAATATTCTTGAAAACAGACATTAAACATAAAGTGAGTGGAGCAATTTGTTTTTCTTTTATTTAACCTCTATCCATGGCCTAATTTGGGTTTTATGGTTTATTTTCTTTATAACAACTTAATTTTTGTTTATTAAAAAAGAGTGAGACTATTGACACTCCTATTTTCTATGTACATTTCCTTTAAGTACTTTTTACGTCTTATTTTCATAATTACTCTTACGAAGTTTTATTTTAAGAAGTCAATCTGTTTTTATTCTCTTTTTATATAATTCATTCACACTCTATGTTATTTTAATTTATTTTGTAACGTATTAGATTCTTTTCTTATAAAATAAGACATGACAATATTTATTTAAATGTAACTTATATAATAATATCATTTTGCATAAAATCACAAATAAATTTTTATCAAAAACCATCTTTTAAAAATTATGAATTCATGTAGTCAATATTCAATAATTATTGAAATAATATTATTTTACTTCATCATTTTTCTAATAATTAGAAAATATTTTTCAGATTGACAATAAAAATAAATAATCTTTATTTACATAACTTGTAGTTATGATGATATTTATTGGAATTTTGTAATTTTATATGTGAAATTTTTTTTATATTATTAAAATAAAATATGTTTTAAAGCATTTGGAATGCTATCAAGTAAAAATCTTTAAAATTACTTTAAGAACCAATTTTTATTTTAAATTATCTATGGGAAATTTTGATATTTATAAAATATAGGAATTGAGGATTATTTTTAAATTACAATAAAAATTAGATTATTTTTATTTTACCAATTAAAATGTCTTACTCATGGATTTTTTTAAAAATTTAAAATTATGACTTATCAACATGAGATAATAAATACATTACAATATCTAAAATTTATTTTATCATTACTTACAACATAACCATTATTTATTAGAGTCAAATGTCAATTTTTTTTTTCACGTGACAGAATCGAATTCCACATTGCAAGTATTTTCTTTTTTCTTTTTGGTACATTGGAAAGAAAGAGAAAACAAAGCAACTAAGATCTATGAAAAAGACCCATAACGCATCAGCTTGGAGCAGACCATCCATTCCACCAGGAGGAGAGTTTCAGATTGTAAGTTTATCATCACTAGTAACACCCAAGTTGGTCAGATAATCAGCACAATAACTCGCTTCATAAAGAACATATTAATATTAATATCCCAATCATGGTTTACAGGGATTGAATATCAATAATGACTGAAAAATAAGTATGGAATTTTGGTGGGGGGATGCATAAGCACCAGATGATAAGCTTCCAAATAATCAGATTCACAATTAACTGACTTATAACCATGATCCCAGGCAATAAGAAGGCCATGTTTGATAGTTTCAAGTTCCTTGAAACCAGTAACCCACTCACCAGAGAGGAGTCTTGGATTATACCTCCACACCCAAACCTCCTAGTAGAAGTTTTACAGCTACCATTGATATCTACTTTAATGCTTCCTTCAGGCGGTTTAGTCCATCTTATCTCCTTGCTCTCTTTCTTAATATTATTATCCTTCATGGAGGAAAAGACAAACTTCATTTATAGTAAGGTTGATTTGTCTAAGCACAAACTTCGAAGGCCACTTCTGATCATCAAGCGCCAAATTATTCCGCTAACGCCAAAGCCACCACAAAACGCAAATGAAGGAAATATTTTGGTTCTAATGGATATAGGTAAAGAGCCAGTCTTCAAAACCAGTAGAGAAAAAATTGGGGGTCAATACCATAACCCAATCTCCACCAACTATCTTCAGAAAAAGGACAATTTCTCAAACAATGGTCACTGTCTTCCAAGCTATTCGAGCATTTAGTGCAAACAGGGGAGCTTGCGAGGCCTCTTTGGTGTCTCATATAGTTTGTAGGTAGTGCATTACGAAGGATTTGCCAAACCAGAAAACTCATTTTCTCAGGGTATTTAAGTCTCCAGATCCAGGACCAAGATTAATGGTTATGGATGGTTCTGTTCCGCACTATAAGCCACTCATAGCCAGTAGCGGCTCAATAAACACCAAAATTTCGATTCTTCCAAGTTCAACAATCATCAAAGCAAGCAAATTTAAGAATTGGGAGCAAGGAGATATGGTCGTGAATATTTGTTGGAATCAAGGACCAGAGATTATCAAGCTTCCGATCCCCATTCTTCCAAACATCGCTGACTCTAAGGTCTACTTTAGTAATACGAACATAGGGCACATGTTTGTAGAGCAACCCGTCCTCTGGCCAATGGTCAAGAGTCCAAAACCAAGGAACATTGGAGGTGTTTGTGAGAGAGAATTTGTAGCCAAAACTTGTCTTTCTCATTCAGTAGCTTTCAGATTAACTTGCCTAGAAGAGCTATATTAGTGCATCTTGCCTCTCTAATGCCCAGACCACCATATCTCTTGGGGTTTGAGATTGTATACCAGTTGATGAGATTAAACCCTCTGCTATTTCTATTGGTGCCCTAAATGAATTTTCTTGTGAGTTTATCAATCTGGTTGCAGATCTCTTGAGGGAACCATAAGGTTTGCATGGTATGGATTGCCAGAGAGGTAAGAATTAAGTTAGCTAAACAAGTTTTACAGTCTTATTAAGAAGCTTTTCTTTCCAAGTTGACAGACAATTTTGAATTTTCACTAAAATTAAGAGGAAGTCTGTCTTCTTGATTTTGCCTCTGAGAAGAGCGAAACCAAGGTATTTCCCAATGTCATTAGCAAAACGTATAGAAGAGATTCTAGTGAATGAATCCTTCTTATTCCTCGGCACCGACGCAGAGCACATAGCTCTAGACTTCTCCAAGTTAATTTTAAGACCAAAAGCTTTACAAAAATCCTGGAGAATGGAACTAATCAAGCAAACTTGAGAGCTTTCGGCTTTGCAAAAAAGCAAGACATCGTTAGCCAAAAAAAGATAGGAGATTCCTGGACCATTTTTTGAAATGTGTATGGGCTGCCACTATTTGTCTCTTAGTTTTTGCTGGACCATTAGAGCCAACTTTTCCATACAAAGAGCAAAAAGATAAGGGCTCATTGGGTCACCTTGTCGCAGGCCTCTGGTCGGAGAGAAGCTGTCCATCTTGAACCATTCCAAAGAATAGATAAATAGGACGACCTTACACAGAACATGATCAAATTAACCGTCTTAATAGGAAGGCCAAAATCAAGGAGAGAGCGGCTTGAAGAAAGTTCCAGTTAATGCGATCATAAGCCTTCTCTAAATCGATTTTATAAGTAATCACTCCTTTTTTACTTCTAGATTTATGCATGTAATGCATAATTTCTTGAGCAACAATTGCATTATCTGTAGTGCCTTTTTCAGGTAAGAAGATACTCTGAAGTGGACCTACCAATTCATCCAGGAAAGGCCTTAGCCTGTTAACCAGCTCCTTAGTGATGATTTTGTATGCCACATTACACAAACTTATTGGCCTGAAGTTTTTAAATGTAGTAGGATTATCTATTTTAGGAATGAGCACAATAAGGGTTTCTGTCAATCTAGAATCAAAGCATCCATTTCTGAAAGCATCTTTGACAAGAGACCAGACATCATCACCCACTGTGTCCCAGAATAGTTTATAGAACATCGGTTGAAAGCCATCAGGGGGGCTTTGTATGAATCCATAGCCATAATTGCATTCTTGACCTCCTCCTTAGAAACGGCCTTTGTCAGATTAATGCAACCATCATTGCAAAGAGAAGTTAAATTAGGAGTACTGGCCACATATAGATCCACAGACTCTTTTGAAACAAATAAGTCTTTGAAGAATTTTAAAGCTTCATCTATGAGAATTTGATCATCAGTACACCAACAACCATCTTCAAGAAACAAACCATGAATCTTATTTCTTTTCATTCTAGCTACAGTTTGAGTATGAAAGAATTTTGTATTTTTATTTCCATATTTCACCCACTTGTCTCTGGATTTTTGGTACTAAAGGAGCTCTTCTTAGGCCAAAATATCATTATAATCTTTCTGCAGTTACAACTCTAAATTCAAGAGAAAAAGGGAGTCACAGTCCTCTAGACTTCTTTGTATGCCACGGATGCGAGCTTCAATACGTCTTTTTCATCTAAAAATATTTCCAAAAACATTAGAATTAAAGTTTAGGGAGTAATTTCTAACCTCAGCAAGGCTTTCCATGACATTGTGATTACAACTGCTCCAAGCTTCATAAACCACAGTAGGATAATCCTTGTGCGTGGTCCAGGTAGCCTGGAATCTAAATGGACGAGGTCCTTCAATCACTTGCTGGCCCCCACAATGAAGGATAATAGGAGAGTGGTCCGAGTGAAGTCTGTTAAGGTTCTCAACAAATGCTTCCGGGAAGGCAGTCCTCCACGAACAGTCAGCCAATACTCTATCCAGTCTTTTGGAAATGAAACTCCCCTGAGCTCTATGAAACCAAGTAAAAGAGTTACCAGTGCAACCCAAATTCATTAGCTGACATTCTTCCAAGGTTTGCGCAAACCGAAGTGATCTGGTGACAGAGAAGGAACCTCCTCTGACTTCAGAGGGCTTTGGAATTTTATTGAAATCTCCCACAAGCATCCAAGGAAAATAGATTGCATTGCGGAGCCACTCTAAATGAGTCCAAAGATCAATTTGCAGAGAAGAGATAGGGCTGGCATAAACAGTGGTGCACATCCAATCCTTACCTCCACAAGAGAGCTTAAGCGATATACACTAATGGAAAGAGTCTACCACTGAAATAGTAATGCTATCATCCGAGGAGAGGTCCCAAATACCTCCCTAATGACCATGAGCTTCCTCAATACCAACTGCCTTAAAACCCAAGTTATTCCAGAAGCCACCCATCCTGTCGAAAGGAGTTTGAGTTTCTACAACAATGAAAATTGAAGGCTTGTGTTTCAGAATTATATCTTTAGCATGTCTTCTGCTTCTAGCATTGACAGCACCTCTCACATTCCAAGATATTATTTTACGATCTTTGAACTCAATCATCAATGACTCATTGTAGAAGAGAATGGAGATTAAGACCTCTCCTTGTTGCTAGCATCAAGCTGCATGCAGGTCACATTCGCGATATTGTCGTAACCATTAGTAGGCAAGGCATTTGGTTGACTATCTAGCACTATCTCTTTCGCACCATGGTCCTCCCCCCCCAGTGGTGAGTCTGGTATCACTCGGATTAGGAGGATCATTATCTTCATCATCTACTATTTGAAAGTGGCAAGAACTTAGTGCTCGAAGTTTCGTTGTGGACTTAACATCATTTGACTTACTGGACGGATTGTTACCCAAATGTCCAGGAATAGTAAAAAGACATTTTCGCCTCCCACCATCTCTTGGTACTGATGAAGACGCATAAATTGTGGACTTGGGCACGTTAAGTTCTAGATTGGGCATTATTGGGCTTGGAAACTGAAAATTATCCATTAGTCTTAGATTGGGCCTGGTCCTCTCTTCTAGACCGCTTCTTATCACTCCAAACTTTAGGATTCGCCGTTAGGATTGGCAACTTGCTGACTCATAGGAGAATAAGTAGTTGACTTGGGCAATTGTGTTTCTTTCGGAAGCACTTCAAATCTACTTCATTTAACACCACCAATGCTGCCCTTAATTTTCGCACTATGTTGATTACGTTGGGGTGGTTTACGCCTTCTTCTTTGCACAACTAACCAATCCCTATGCATGGGGTCCTAAAAATCCGTCCCATTAACGACGCCATCATTGTTCATTATTGGAATGTTGCTAGTCGACCTCTGCTCTGCACCGCCGTCGACCATCACATCCGGTGCTTGACAGTCACCTTCCTTAGGCTCTGTCATAGTCGCTTTAGTGTTAGTGCAGTCTCTACTTAAGTGACCATAGCAGCCACAGTCGGAACAGATTAAATGAAGACCTTCATACTCTATATCGTACAAGTGGCCCCGAATCCAAATCTTGCCAACCACTGGCTGCCGGAGATCAATATCAACAGAGACCCTTGCAAATCTACCACAATCTGCCCGTAGCGTATTGGTGTCAACCTTGATGAGAGTGCCAACTGCAGAGGCAAGAGCAAGAAGAACACTTTCATCATAGTACACCATATTGAGACTTGGGAAACGTATCCACACTGAAGTTCTTTCTATCTTTGCTTCTTTGGCAACAAATTCTGGAGACCAAGTACTGATAGATACCTGAGATGACCTTCCACCTATCTTCCTCCAGATCAAATTTGACCATGAAAGAGCTGTGACTTATGTCTCTGATGTCAAAACCATCCTAGGCTTCCATAGTGCCTTGAGTCTCTCTCAGAACTGGACAACTCAGATTTTTCACTAAAATACTGTAATAGATGCAATTATATTAAATTATTTTTCTCAAAATCAGAGTCACAAAAATAAATTTTAAATATCAAATTATATCGAAATAAATTCATAATAATTTCTACATAATTTAAAAAATCACAAAATCTATCTAAATAAATAAGGAATAAAATATAACATAACTTGGCAAAATTTCAGCTCAGAAGGACCCCGCGCGTGAGACACACGAGCCACGCGCTTGCGCCCGGGATGATGTGAAGTCTTGGTACCCAAATCAGTACTTCATTCTTCCTTCTGTTTGTGAAGTGTTATGGGGTGTGGTGCAGTGTGTATGGATGGGATTTTTCAATTCAAAAAAATATGCAAAGCCACTAGCCTAGCTTATAAGTTATAAACCCTACAAGGAAGAATACTATGTTGGCTTATTCAGCATTACCAGTGGCTACCATACTCTCAAATCAATGAAAAAAAAAAAAAAAGCAAATTTGATTTCATTTACATGTCTAGTGGCTGTGCAGTATCGACCTTGTTCAGAATAACTTGAACTGAGAAGTTATTTCTAGTGCACTGCTTCTTGAAGTATATATAGGCTTTTAGTACATATATATGAATATAAGAGGAGGTCTTTGCCTTGCTAAAATTCTCTTCCGTTGTTTCAAATTTTCTGTTCGGACACTTCTAGCTTTTTGGAGTTTCTCAATCGTTTTTATATGGTGGCCTTTAGATGTAGAGGAAGATGGAAGAATCTAGACTTCACTGATGTAAATAACATAACAAAATTTATAATAGACAGTTTTTGCTTAAGCTTCTCATTTTTGAGCCTGTTAGGGCAGTTCAAATGCTAAAGCAGATTCCTTATTTGTCCTTCTCATGCAATTCTTTTGTTCCCTTAACTTTAATAATAAACAGTTTTATAATTTACTACTCAGTATTTTGTCTGTTATCTCTTCATTCCAAAATAAGTTTGTTTTATCCCATGATGCTTTCTTACATTTGAATTTATATTGGTACTTTCGTAAATTAATTATATGAAGAAGCTCACTGTTTTACCCTAAAGCTTGGATAACAAATATTTCCGTTTTCTTGAAAGTTTCACTCTGCCAAGCATCAAAACAAAAAAATATTCAGAACTGTATGAACCCCTTTCAAAACTTTGCATCAGAGAGCATGATCAGCATATTGGGAGGTGCTCAAGGTGCTTAAAGTTTCTGGTCATGAGAACGCTTCTTGGGCTCTTTGGAGGCAAGTTTTTTCATGCAATGGCTTACTAATTTATTATACTTTTTCTGTATCCTATATATATTGTATATTAGCTAACATCTAATTGGATTTCAAACAAAAACTGATGCGAACCTCGTCAAGAATAACGAGACCCGTTAATAATTAAGGTACCACGATCGTCTACAATCAGATTTTTAGATGGAAAACCTCGATCTGTTACTTATGCAGAGGTAAGACCCTTGGTATTTTGAAGACGCCACAAATGGTGATAGAAATTCCGTTTGATAAGTCGAATTGTGAACGTCACAGAATGAATCCGATAAGTTCGAATAGTTCTTCAAAGAACCAAAAAGAAACTCTCAATTTTTGTGAATAAAACTGTGTTCTTTCTTTCATTCATGTACGCCTTTAAATAGGCTTATTACAATAAAAGAAAGTATCTGATTAAATCAATCAGTCCTAACAAATAAAAGAAAGTATCTGATTAAATTAATCAGCCCTAACAAATAAAGAAAAGTATCTGATTAAATCAATCAGCCTTAACAAATAAAAAGGAAAAGTATCTAATTAGCTCCCAAATCATGCAGATTTTGCTACTGTAATTAACCCCTAAATCATGCAGATTTTGCTGCTGTAATTAACCCCTAAATCATGCAAATTTGCTACTGCAATTAGTTGAGTCTTGGTCGGAATATTCTAGAGTTTGAATCACATTGATGTTTCTTTATTAAAACGTGGGCTATGCTCAATGGGCCGTAAATTTGATTGAAACCAGATTTCTTGAATTAGTCCGTTGAATGTTTCCTTGAATTTCTTTACCCGAGCTATTGTAACTGGACAAACTGAGACTTGGACTGAATCCTTTAACGTCGTGACTTTATTTCTCGAAAAGAAAGCTAAATTTGTTAGACAGATCCACGAGAAGACAAGACTCAATGTCGAGCGGAAAACGGAACAATATGCAAAACAAGCCAACAAGGGGCGCCGTAAGCTGATTTTCAAACCTGGAGATTGGGTTTGGCTGCACATGCGGAAAAGAAAGATTTTCTGTTCAAAGGCGTTCCAAACTACTTCCGAGAGGAGATGGTCCTTTTCAAGTCCTCGAGCGTATCAATGACAATGCCTATAAGTTGGATTTACTGGGTAAGTACAATATTAGTGCTACTTTTAATGTTACTGATTTGACTCCTTTTGATGTAGGTGATGATTTGAGGACAAATTCTTTTCAAGAGGAGGGGAATGATGCAAATAAAGTCACAACGTTAAAGGGTCCTAGTTGGTCCAATTATGAGAGCTTGGACAAAGAAATTCAAAGAAGCACTCAACGGGTTGATTTAAGAAATCTGGTTTCAATCAAATTTACAGCCCATTGAGCATAACCCATGTTTTCAACAAAGAAGCATCAATGTGATTCAAACTCTAAAATATTCCGACCAAGATCTAACCTAATTACAGCAGCAAATCTGCATGATTTGGGAGCTAATTAGATACTTTCCTTTTATTTGTTAAGGCTGATTGATTTAATCAGATACTTTTCTTTTATTTGTTAGGGCCTGATTGATTTAATCAGATACTTTCCTTTATTTGTTAGGACTGATTGATTTAATCAGATACTTTCTTTTATTGTAATAAGTCTATTTAAAGGCGTACATGAATGAAAGAAAGAACACAGTTTTATTCACAAAAATTGAGAGTTTCTCTTTTGGTTCTTTGAAGAACTATTCAAACTTATCGGAATCATTCCGTAGCATTCACAATTCGACTTATCAAATAGGATTTCTACCACCGTTTGTGGCGTCTTCAACATACTAAAGTTCTTACCTCTGCATAGGTAACGGGTCGAGGTTTTTCATCCAAAATCTGGTTGTAGACGGCCGTAGTACATTAATTGTTGACATGTTTCGTTATTCTTGGCGAGGTTCACATCAAGAACTGCATCTGTCTGTATGCATCTAATTAGTAGAGTGAAATTTAATTTCTTAATATTAAAAAATACACATTTAAACAAGTTTTTTTATAAGAAATACAAATTGTTTTGAAAACAATTTTTTAACAAGGATTCTTTTATTCAAATAATATTGTTTTAAAACATTACGTAATATTTGATATACGAAATGATGATTTCATAAAATTGAAACAAAATAAGGATGGAATGGTTATTCCTAATTCACCGAAAATTTTTGGAATGAAATACCTTTTCAAGTCATTCTACTGTTTGATATAATTACTGTGGAATAAAATTAAAGTTGATATAAATAACATAAAAATCCCTTATAAGAAAAAAAATATCTTTTGAACATTAACAATATTTTTTAATTTTAATTTTTTATAATTTGATTGGAATAAATATTGTCATTTTTTAAAAGAATCATGTTATTACGTTAAGTAAATACTTTATATTTATTTTTTATATATAAATAAGTTTTTAAATTAAGGTTAATAAACTACCATCAAGATTAATAAGTAATCAAACACATAAAATTTAACAAAAAAATTATACCATAAACTAAAGTGTAAGATGAACAATAGGTGTAAATTTATAAAATTTGTAAGGGATTAGAAATAAAAAATTTTAATTCTATTCCATAAAGTATGGAATTTCAATCCCACATCTCTATGAAAGAATGAATTCCATACTCCATTCTTGATTTTATATAGTGGGACATGGAATGCAATTACCTGTAAGGGATTAGAAATAAAAAATTTTAATCATATTCCATGGAGTATGGAATTCCAATCCCACATCTCTATGAAAGAATAGATTTCATGTTTTATTCTTAATTTTATGAAGTGGGACATGAAATGCAATCATCATTTTATGATTTTTTTCAAACAAATATAAAAATATCTCATTCTATATAATGAATATAAAATAGAATTACTATAAAATAAAATCAACATTCTTACGTACTAAACATTATGTAACTTTTAAGTATATTACTTAAATATTGTTCTTTTTGGTACGTCGAAATTTTTTTTGCCAACCCATGTATCAAATGATCAACGCGAAGCATTTTATGCAGATTGCATCATCGGTGTTGACACGTTCTACGTAAAATTAATTAGTGTCATTAGTAATATCTCACTTAGGAATTAGGATGCACCAACATAAGTGACGCAACCCACTTAACTCAACCCATGAGTTAAACTCATTCATTTTTTTCCTCCATTCTCTTTTTTCTTTTTCATTGCTAAGAAAATATATAAATTAGCTCACAAAATTTAAAAATGTTGGTATAGATGATCAATATATATCTTTTTTATCCTTTAATTGGTTGGTTAAAGAATACAAATATTGCAATATTTTTTTTACCATTGTTTTTGCAATTTTAAGATAGTAAGAAAGAAAATAAGAGAAAATAGGAAATTTGACTTAAAAACTAAAAATATACAATTTGGAGAGAGTTTTATATCTGCAAAATTACTGGCACCATCTGTTTGAATTAAAATTATATTTTCATATAACAAATTAGAAATTATAAAACAGCTAGCCAAAACTCTTATCAATTCTTAATTTGAACCCTAAAAATTGTCAATTTCAAGACCTCATAATTAAAGGCTCTCTCCCTTGTGTATTTTTTAAAACTTTTATGATAAAAATATTTTTTAAAATGTGACTGTTATTATAAAAAATATATAAATTTTTGAATGTGCAAATAATAGTCAAAGGTTAGTTTTAAAAAAAATTTAAATTTTTATTAAACAAATATATTATTAATTTATTATAGAAGAACTTGGCTATATTCTAGAGTTTTCATTTTTTTAAATAAATGTTATATAATTATAATTTATGATAAAAAATGTATTATGAGAATTGTGATTATTATATCATAAAAATTATTGTTGTATTAATTTTTATTTTTTAAATAAAATTTTTTTATCACAAATAATCTTGTTTTTTAATATAAATTTAATAACTATATATAAATAACTTTTTGAAATTATAGATCACGCATATGTTAATATAATTGGAATTGAAGTAAGAATTACAGTAAGTTAAAATCCTATTTTGGTCTTTAAAGTTTAATTGAAGTTTTAGTTTAATCCTAAATATTTAATTTATACTAATTTCGTCTTAGACGTTACGAAACTATGTCAATGTAATCATTTTTACTAACAGCGTTCATTTTACTAATGTTATTTTAGATTTATTTTACTAATTAATTTTACCACAAAAGTAAGCCTAAAGGAATTAGATTTCAAAGTATACCTAGAATAGCATTAGTAAAATGGATGACATTAGTGAAAGAATAATGCTGTATTCCCTAAAACTTCTTTCTAATAATCCTCCTAATACTTAATAAAGAAAGTATTAAATGAAAAAGTAAATAAGTTAAATACAAAGAATTATATTGACACAATTTTATAACATTTGAGACGAAATTAGTACAAATTAAACATTTAGAACTAAATTAAAATTTTGATTAAATTTTAGAGACTAAAATAAGATTTTACCCATTATAGTTTTATGTCCGAATTCTTTACGCAACCCAAATATAAAATTTAAGATTCTGTGCAAGAATGAAATTAGAATTAAAATTCTGTGTTCTAATTCCAACTTTTGCATCCAAATGGATCCACAGATAATAGAAATGGAGAAGTCTTTGCAATTGAACATGTTCTGAATTACAATCCATTATGACTCCACTGATCCCTAATTTCTTACGTGGGGCTCTTTTCTCTGCCAAATGTGTGGCTAAATAGTTATACATACGTCGCATTTTTTATTTTTTCAATATTTTTATTTTAAAAATTAATGATATGTAAAAAAAAATTAATTCTCCAAAATAGTTATCTTATGTGAAAATAGAAATGAATTATTTTAAAGCATTTAAAATATTAAAGTTCTAAGTAAAGATAGAGAAGATAGTTATATTATATATGAAATAATAACTGTGGATGATTTTAATTTAACTCCTGTTTGAATTAGTTTTTAAATAAATAATTAAGTAACTAATAAAGATGACATTTGAAGAATAAAAAAATAAAGATCAAAAGAGACAATTCCCTTTACATAATAGAATAGATACTGCACAATGTCTAGAAGCTTTAGATTTTTTTTTAAAAAAGCAGAGATTTACACATAGGAGACATATCTAAAAAATAAATTGACATGGATTGAATATATATATATATATATATATATATATATATATATATATATATTAAAAATGTATTAAGTAAAAATATTTTTTATTATGAGAAATAAGAGAAAAATAAATTTTAATTATTAAATTATATATGGATGATTATAATTAAATTTTTTTTAAAGGTTATATGACTAATTAAAAAAGTCATATGATTTTATATTTTAATTTTAACTATTCATGTAAAATTTAATAATTAAAATTTATTACTTTTATTCTCACAACAAACTACCCGTTTCACTGATATATTCTCATATATATATATATATATATAATATATATATATATATATATATATATATATATATATGAAATAGAAAATGATGTGAAATAGAAATTATTGTGAGTCTTATGATTATCTTTAGAAGTCAAGGGAGTAGAAATAAGTGAGTGGGTAGCTTGAAACCTTCCCAAATACCAGCTTCTACACCCAAATACGCAACTCTGATACTCTAACAATAGTAACAGTGCTACAGCGGCATAGATCATGCAAAGACGTGGGTTTATGGTGGTTAGAATGTGAATAACAGAGGAAACAGAAAAAAGGGTGAAAGACAAAGGTTTTAGGGTGGTGGAGATGGCTGTCAACAATTTTGATGGAGAGGAAGGTTTTGATCGACAATATTTAAGGATGTTGAAGGCTTGTTCAGAAAGCCATTAAATGTGGTCCACTATTTATTTTTAACGTTCTTATTTATTTTATTCCTCATTAACGTTAAAACAAAAATGTAAACAAAAAAATATTCTCATTTAAATAAAATATACAAAAATTAAAATCATAAATAATAAAATATCAAAACTTAAGTTTTAATTCAAATTTAAAAAAAATATTGACTTTTAAACTTCTTACTTTTAAAATGAATAGATTAAAGTTTTAAAAAATTCATTAAAATTTAATTTTTAATTCTATAATATCCAATGATCGATTATCAAGAATTTTAATTTTAAGAAAATATATATCTCATATAACCCTCTAAATATGTGTTTATTCAAGATTTAAAAAAATTTCAAGATCCATAATGATATAGAACTACTAATTTTGTTTGAATGATTTTAAATAAATTTAAGTAAAATGAGTTTAATTTAATAAAATTTATAATTAAAACAGAGTGGCTTACAAAATCCATTTAAAAGACTCAAGAAACACAAAAGTAATTCAATATAACCAAAAAATCTTATACAAGATCAGGATATTACATCTTTGTTGTTATATATGTTTTCTTTTCTTATTGTTGATATTTATGACGTATAAATAAATAAATAATTTTTTAATTATATAACTTAATAAATATAAATTATATTAATTATTTCATGCATTATACGTGTACAAAACACTAGTAATGTCATACTTCTTTTACTTTTATTTAATTTAATGATGAATATAATTAGAATAATAATATTGAATGTAATTTTTTTTGAAGTGAGTATTGGATGTAATTGTATTTACGTAAAAGTTGTAAAACTCTTATTATTTATATTTTTTTTAGTTATTTTATCGTATTAGAAAAATAATTTCACATAAAAATATCATGAAATTTAATTTTTTTAAATAATGATATAAAATTTTTTGATACATTATTTTTTAAATAATTTATTCTATTTATTATATAATTTATTATATTATTTCGTGTATCGTACTAATATTAATTTAATTATTATTTAATGTTTGATTTGTTTTTTATTTTTATTTTTATTTTTATTAATATATTTTTATTAATAATTACAAAAATTATATATATATTTTTTTATTTTATTTTCTTTTTATAATTTAAAAATAGATGAACCAAAAATGAATATAAAAAACAAACAAAACCCACCAGAGTGCTGCAAATTTTTTCTTTCATTTAACTTATAGGTTTTCTCGGGTAAAATCAAATCAAAAAGAAATAGATGTGAACTGCTTTGAGCTTTCTTTTGGTCAATTGCTCTTCGTTGATTATCTTCATTTTTAAATTTGCTGCATCATTACGTATAAATTATTATATATTAATCCTTTCAATTAGCTCAATTCGTCTATCGCTGTTGTCACCGCTGCACAATTTCGTCCCACTGCTACAAGAGCTGAGGTAATTTCCTCTAATCTGCTCCCTTGGTTACCTCTTTGATAATCTGATTCAGAACCCATGTCTGAATGCCTTGTACATTGATAGGTTTTTTGGTGAATTTTGAATTTGTTCTGTGATTTGGTGATTGAAGCTTGTGGGGTTTGTTTCTGGCCCTCTGTTGATGAGTGCAAAGTAGATGGCAGCCTTACTTTGATTGTTTATATGCTGTTTGGAGGAGATTTTGTGCTTGATTTGTCAATTAAAATGATAATGTAAAAAATAAGAGGGGGAAAGATCTGAACTTGTCAAAGCAAGGCATTCTTGTTTATATGGCAAGCAGCAGCATTTGCTTTCTTTTTTTTTTTTTTTGTTTAATCTGATACAATTTTTGTTTTCTTGGTTTTATTGCGTTTTCTTATTTTCTTGGAGTCATTTTCTTCATAAGCCATTTCAGTTATCATTGATTTTAAACTAAGTTTATTCTTTCAGCATGAGCATCCTTGGCTACCACATTAAGTTAAATTTTCTATATTTCTGCTAGAACTAACCTAGCTTCCTCTCTTGTCAAGTTCAAATATTTTTTTTTTAAATAAAATAAAACTTTGGCTTTGAAGCCTTTATTTATGGTTTTTTTTAATTTTTAATCATGCTCAATAGTTCATGTAACACCATAGTACTTTATCCATTACTCAATAGGAAGATAACTTACATTGCTTTCTAGATTGCTTTCAAAATTTCCAAGTCCTTAGGTTTATTGCTATGGAGGTGCTTCTCATACTGGAATTTAGTATATTTTAGTTACTCTTGAATTCCAGAACGATTAAAATTATTTTACCTGGCTATTCTTCTGCTCATTTAGACAGAGATTGGATATACAGGTTAATATAAACATTTGAAGTACTAAATTAAGGTGACTTGCCCAGCAAGTGACATTTAATGCCTATATGGTATAAGTAAACTTCTTGAGGACCTTTGGGACTCTTAAGATATCATTTTGGTGGTTACTACACTTGAAAAAAAATTCTATTATGCAACTTAGGGTTCTGTTAAGCTTGCCTTTGATTCAGCTTTCCACTTACCATTAAGTGGAGTTGTCACCCCAAATTAGGCATAAATGTGCTAAGCTGCACCATAACTTTCTTTCACACTACCTATTTATATCTAGGTGCTAGAGGATCCTAATTAAATCATTTTACTCCAGTTTCATGTTAGCAATCCCACAGATAAAAATTTCTGTCAAAGGGTTTCTCAGTCAAGACCTAAACTATGTATACTCAGGATTTTACACCACTCTTACAGGTTTTATAGATGTATACAAACTACTAAATTCAATTGTAACTCAGCAGTAACAAATTTGAGTCCTGCACTCAATTATTCCAAACATATGGTTGTAACTTAGAGAATTTACTGTCATAAACCGATTACATTATTCTGATATGGCAGGTTCTTTTTATATATATTTTGATTAGTCTTGACTCATTTATGTATAAGTTATACACATCAGTAGGATGCAGACTCCTTAAGGACCTAACTACGTATATAGCTGTATTATCAATCTTATCTTTTGCAGCAGTAACTTGCACAGAAAACTATGGATATATGATCTGTTTGGTTTTCAATCCTTTAATATTTATGCTGGTCTAAACTATACAGAAGTTTGCTACCTCTATGTAACCTTTTATGGTTATATTTAAATCTAGTTGAGCTCATATATAACAAAACAGTGAAAGATTTTATTCTAACACTTATGACAGAAATTCTTACTGCAGACCCACAATTCAGTCCTATGCCCTTCTGAGTTGATTTTCATTCACTCACCTACCAGCCATGTATAACACTAATACACCAATTTCTTTGAAGATACAACCTTAGGCAAAACTGATAAAGTTTATTTCATATTACAATATTAATTCAGAATCTTACTGCTATGCTAAAAATTCTGGTTTTAAAATCCTTTAATTCATTAAATCTATTTACCTCATGTCAAGTCTTACATGATTTTACTAGTTCTGCCTAGTTTCGCAAGTTCAAGGCCTAATATAACCAAGTTCACCTCACATGAAAGTAGGCAGTTTACATTTCAAACAATACTGCACATAACCCAATCGCAGAGAGGATAAAACTAGATCAGTACAGAATCTGCGTACTATTCTGCTATATGCCACATTTGATATAGATACTTATATATATATACATATATATATATATATATATATATATATATATATATATATATATATATCCATCACATTAGTGCAGATCCATATTACACAATTTAGGACTTTACATTATACATATTTCATATCACTGGTTCTCCTAAAGTATCATACACGCTTTGATTTTCAAATTACACAAATTCTGCACTTATACAGTAATTCCCACACACAGTAAGCCTTGGTTAAAGTCCCATATTATCCTCCAAGCTGCTTCTATTATCTTGACCTGGAAGTTGGTATTAAATTCAAATGTTAGATAGAAATTTCATCTCAGTAGCTAGTAGAAAATTTGTAGTAAATAATCAAAGAGTACAAGTACTTCCAGACATTAGATTTCATCAAAATTATCTAGAAAACTCATTTTTCTCTTTGGTTCTAGCACCTGCGTGCATCTACTGGCCAGTTTTTAGGATAGATCCCTCAATTGGGCTGTCTAATCCCTTCTAGCATGATAAATATGCACTAACCGAAAGCCAACAGAAAACAGAACATGCAAGACAAAATTTCATGATGATAGACCCCCCATAACAAAGGTATATTTTAGAAAGGGGAGAAAGAGAAGCAAGGGAATAAGGCTCGGAGGCAGTGGGGAAAATGGGGACAGTGAGGAAAATCATGTGAGGACAAGGGGAATATTCAGTATGGGGATTTGGGGAACAACAGAATGGACACGTGGAAGGATTCAGTTGAGGAGAATGATTAAGAGGTAGTGGAGGCCTTTGAAGGGGGGGGGGGGCACGTGAGGATTGAGTCAGGCTTGGATAGGAGGAAGCACGACCCTCGAAGTTCTTGCATCGTCTCTGTTCTTTCTTGCAATTTTCTTTACTTTATTCTTCTGGATGTACTCTTCCTGGACTGATTTCATTCTGAAACCAGTACCAGAACCTTGTTCTTAAGGAGTTATACAGTAATAAAACCAGAGGAGTTTTCAGATATCTATCACATGATAAATTGATGATAACCAAACTTCCTGCTTTAAAATCAAGGAATTCAATTGTACTCACTAGCTACCTTAATGAATTTTTTCACAGAAAAAAGAAACCTTTCCACTCTTGATATCATCCAAACCTCTGTCCAGACAGCTTCTGCAACTACTACTTCACCTTTCTTGCGTTTCAAACTTAGTTAAATGACTCAAAGTGTAGCTCTTGGTAGCGGCAACCTTTTTTATTTCCTACCTCCTAGAAAGATTCCCTCTCTAACCCAGCCATGCATCCTCCTACACTCTCTTTCTCTTGGTTTTTCAGAGGAAACTCTCACTTACAACTTGCAAAGGAGCTCTCGGATTGTGTTATGGCAGGGAGAAGTAGTGGTTGATAGCTTATAAGTGGGTTAGTGGAGTACCACCGTATATATGGGTAAGGAGAGATCCCATTCTTCCACTAACACTTAATATTATTGGTTAATACTTGATAGTTGCTTAGTATTAAAGCTCTTCCTTAAGCAAGCTTAATTAAATACTTAATAACTATTTGACCAATTGCAATTTCTTTATTTTTCTTCTTAAATGCTGTTACTAGTTACTACACTTAAAGAATTTATTTTATCAAAATTAATCCAATTAACTAAATTTACACAGATTTTAAACAATATTAGAAACTAAAAATTAAATCTTCAATTTCAAAGAAACATTTAGTAATTACCTCTATTAATTTGTTATTCAACTTTAATTCCATAAATAGGATTAAAATTATATTTATCCTTTTCATTATAATTCCTAAAATTACTTGGAACAACAAAATTTACATAAAATCTAGGACTAGTAATGCTTCATAAACACTTTAATTAATAACCCCTATTATATCTACATTATTTAGGTGCATGAACATCTGGATGTTCAAATTCTATTGTGATTATTATTATCATTTTTTATATTAATAGCTTTATAAATATCTTATACATTGATAGGTTTTTTGGTGAACAGATATAGCCATGAGACTTCCCGATATATACTTATACATACACATACAAACAGCATACAAACATACAAACAGATGTTCACTTTCATATACTTATACATACACATACAAACAGCATACATATCCCCTATTTTTAGTTTTATTCCGTGATTTGTTTTAATGCATTTGTGTGTCTCTGTGACTCACATTTCATTACTTTAATTAGATCATGTCTGTTACTGCTGTTATTCAATTACACCATGCATTTTGTTTAGGCCTATGAAGTAATCAAGTACTCTTTTTGTATCTCATTTTGTTTCTGTCCTTTAGCAAAAATTTGACAGCACCTTCAATTTTTTCCTAACCAATGTGGATCAGCATAAATAATCTTTACCTGCAATGAACAGTGGCTTAGTACATATTCTCAACTGATAATAATTTTACTTTTGGTGGTATATATCATGCAACATTGATTTTATTAAAACAGTGCAAAATCTTTGGCATGGTTTTCTTTTTCTCTAAAGGCCTGCCCATTCTCATTTATCTATATTTATTACCTTCTATGCATATGTCAATTATTCCCTATCTGTTTCTCAAAATAACTATTTTATTATGTGCTGTAAAATAGCAACATGAAACAGAAGCATGCATTTTGTAGATGACTGGGTTTGTGATAGGTATAACACCTCCCAATGTGTAGGAATCATTAAAGCTGAAAGATATTGCTTAACGCACAACCGTCACCTGTTCCTGGGTTCCTCAATTGTCTCAGAACAGCCTCGTACATTTTTCTTTCTGGCGAGTTTG
This sequence comes from Castanospermum australe, assembly GCA_019955255.1. Taxonomy (NCBI): domain Eukaryota; kingdom Viridiplantae; phylum Streptophyta; class Magnoliopsida; order Fabales; family Fabaceae; genus Castanospermum; species Castanospermum australe. Next base: position 1,524,862 of record NSJW01000228.1, on the reverse strand, counting down.
GTCTTTCTTGTATGTACCCATGAAATCAAGCCATCAACATGGTGGACTTGATAATGCTCACACAAAGGTCTTACTGACATCACTGTCAGCAATGGTGGCTGAGACCACAACTTTCCCCATAGACTTGACCAAGACCAGGCTCCAACTCCATGGTGAGTCACTTTCCTCAAGCCGGCCCACCAGTGCATTTCGAGTAGCATTAGACATTATCCATGAACAAGGTCCTCTTGGCCTTTACAAGGGCTTGTCTCCTGCAATTATTAGACACCTATTCTACACACCTATTCGAATTGTCGGGTATGAGCATCTGAGGAGCGTGGTTTCTGCTGATAATGGGTCACTCTCTATGACCGGCAAGGCTGTTGTTGGTGGAATCTCTGGTAGTATGGCTCAGGTGAGAGTTACATGGTCTGGGCATGTGTTGTGTATCTTTGCAGAGTCCTTGTTCATTTTGTCGTTTCTCACAGTGAACATTTGTAATTGGAAATTTGTTTTCCTTCTCTTTTCAATTGAAAATGTTGAACATCAAGGTTATAATTAAAGGATAAGAGTTCTAAGAGTCAGTCTGAACTGGAAAAAAAAAAAAAGAAAAGTTTCAGCTTCTTGATCTTAAGTTCTATTGTTGATAAGTTCAAGAATATAATTTTATGCCTTCTAAGAACACCATTTGCAAGATTTTATGAACATAGTAAAATATATGTGGTCCTTGAACTTCAATTTTCAGTTTTATATGATTGATTGACTTGGTATCAGTTATAGCATGGTTTTTGTTGGTTTGACTAATGTTTATCTTAGTTACTAGAAGGGTTTTCCAAAAGGACTCATCTAGGACTAGTCAGTCCTATACAGTATACACATCATCTGCCATGTTGGTCCTGGTCTAGGTAATTCAACTTAAAGGAGGGGTCTTTGAACATGCTTCTGGTTTGCCTTTTGGTTAGGTGCAGGAATTCATGCACTGAACTATAGATAATCTTCCAAAATTTCCCACCCCGCCTCGTGCATGAGATATAGAAATAGAAGAATAGGATGGTGGTTTCATCAGTTCAATGCAAAAAGTAGTCAATAGAAATTAAAGGATGATAAAAGCTCAAAGAAAACTGAACAAATATCTGCTAAGCATTATGATAAAATGCAATTTTATCATGATAAATTTTCCAATGAACTGTAATATCGGAAAATATTTTTTGGTAACAGTCCTTGATTAAGCCATAGGGTTTTAATTAACTGCTTACCTTTAATTATAATTTTCTTGAAAAGTTAAAGTGGTCTATTATTTACTCTTAGTAGTACAGGTTATAGCCAGCCCAGCTGATCTTGTCAAGGTGAGGATGCAAGCTGATGGCCGTATGGCGAGCCAAGTTCTTCAACCTAGGTATTCAGGGCCATTTGATGCTTTGATCAAGATTGTTCAAGCTGAAGGATTTCGAGGACTGTGGAAGGGTGTTTTTCCTAATATCCAAAGAGCCTTCTTAGTGAACATGGGAGAATTAGCCTGTTATGATCATGCTAAAGGATTTGTTATTCAAAATAGGATAGCTGAGGATAATGTTTATGCCCACACATTAGCTTCTATCATGTCAGGTCTCTCAGCAACTGCTTTAAGTTGTCCAGCTGATGTTGTGAAGACACGAATGATGAATCAGTCAGCTAAAAAGGAAGGGAAAGTCTTGTATAGTAGCTCTTATGATTGCTTGGTAAAGACAGTTAAAGTTGAAGGAATAAGAGCATTGTGGAAAGGATTCTTCCCCACATGGGCTAGGCTTGGCCCATGGCAATTTGTGTTCTGGGTTTCCTATGAGAAGTTCAGAAAAATTGCAGGGCTCTCTTCTTTCTAATCTAATATTTTGATTTATACTGTGTCCCAGCTGATGTGCATTCATCACAATTCACAGCCTCTACAGTCTACACACCCAGATCTCTTTCTTCAGTTCATACCATTATTTGGAAGCCATTCTGTGTTGCTTCTTACTGCTACCTTTTTTTGTTTTGGTAATTGACAAGTCACAAAATGGTAGAGCCGTTGATGATGAATATATTTTCTGCCTTTCTGAATGATCACTTGTTTTCGGTATGGTATTGGCACACCTGTTTAAAGTGCCATAGTTTTGAAGTGAGATGCAAACAGCTTTCCTCTCTCCCCCGTTTCATACCTCTTCACCTTGGGGGGGGGGGGGGAGCGCGGGGATTCGTTCCTCATCAAGAATCGATCTCAGGTGCGGTCAAACTGAAGGCAATAACACTATCATTGATCCAGGTATTGAAACCACTGTAAACTTCTTGAACCTCCTCCATAGTAGGTTTTAAACTTCCATGGATCATATTCCAACAGATCTAGGATAGTGTGGATCCAAGGCCCATCTCACTAGATCAACAAAGTAGTCATCCCAATCCAAGCCTAAACCTTTGACGGAAAAAAAAAAATCTAAGCCCAAACCTGCAAAATCAAAGTTTTTCCAAATTAGAGATAAATCAGAAGAGGGTCTTTCTGCTGATTAATTGATGGCTATTCGGGGGTGCGACCATCTCCAGGAATGATTTTGCTAGTTCCAATGGTGAGCTATGTTCTTATATTGGAGTGTTTTTTGTCTGTGCTTATCAGGTTCTAGCTTTTAGTTGCGAGTGGGTTAGTCTTTTTCTTTGTACTTTGCTTTGAGTCTAGTTTCATTTCCTCTATATTTTAGTTGTTTCTTTAATGATTTGTTGTCCACTAAAACAAGGAGCAGAAATCCTGGTTCAAAGTTTGATGAGCATGTAATAGATGTGCCTCTCTTGATCCTTCAAACCACCTTGATTGCAAAGAGAGGGTAACAAAGTGGTTCCATTTGTGCTTTCGTTCTCTATCCTTGGATTCGTTCTTCTTTCTCTAGTGGTGCGAGCTTCTACTGATACTGGCGGCTTCTTGGAGTGGTGCTCTGTGCTTTTTCTCGTATCTATTGGATTGAAAAAAGTAGACTAACGTGGTTATTACGAAGGGAAAATTTTTAAGTATCTCGAGGTATTACGCTAAACCAATAAATATATGACATATAACAATAAGAATCAACATGGGGCTAAAAAAGATTTATTGTTAGATTATATATATTATATTATATGACAAAATTTAAATAGTTTAAATCATTGAGTGAAATTCTAAGTGCATGTTTGGTATTATGAAAAGAAAAGAAATAAAACGGAAATAGAAGTGAGAGTGAGAATGAAAATAAAATAAAAGATAATGTTCATTCTTTCAAATGAAAAGAATAAAGATTTTAAAAAGAATAAGTATTCTATTTCTAATTTTTTCAACCAAATTATAATGAGAATATCTCATTCACATTCTTATATCAGTTTTTATTAGGAAATGGAAATGGAAGTATTACATAAAAAAATTTTATTAGGAAGGATAAATGCAAATTTTGTTATTATATCTGTTTACAATTTTTTTTTTTAAAAAAGCTTAAAATAGTAAATGGCAACGTATTCATTGGTGGATGCTTCTTCGAAATCTTTTTTTTCTTTTTTCATTTTCTGCATAGCAGCCCAGTTTTGGTTATTCTAAAATTTATTCATCATTTCTTTTTTGAGCGAATCTAAAACTTGTCTATTTATTAAATATTAGTACCCTAGCATATGTTCAAATTTGGGTGATAACTATGGAAAATCTGCTACTTCTATACTCTAGGTACATAATTTTTACTCCTAACTCCTAAGCCTATGTTATCTTATGTTTGGATAGAGCATTTTAGATTTTAAGGAATTTGAAATGTAAGTAAATTAAAATTTTAATTTCTATCATTTCAAATTTCTTTCTTGGACAATTATTGATGAAATTAAAATTTCATTGCAAAATTGTGCAAAGTATAATAAACATCATATAGTATATTTTCACTTTTGTTAAGAGAAGCCAAACAATAATACGAAAAAGAAAAAGAAAAAGAAAATAAATAAATAGCACATCTTTTGTTTCCCGTAGTAATAAACTACTATATACCACAACTTTAATGCCAAATCACCACAAAGTGGTTATATTTCAATTGCTTCCTTACAGTCACAGAATCATAGATTCCCCAAAGACTCAAGCACAACCCTATTTTCTTTTTTTTTTTTTACTGGGATTCTGGTATCTTGGATGAGTTCTTAAATATTTATTGGTTTTTGATTTTCACAATAAATAGTTAAAGTTTATAAAATATAATTAATAATTAATAAACATTTGACAATTTATCAAGGTGCTCGTACTTTGAAAAAAAATTAGATATTGAAATAAAGTGAGTGAGTGAGTAAGTGAGTAAGTTTGAGTTGACTCCTACTAACTCCCATTTATATTCCACGGTCATTGTTAAGGAGACTCCATGTCTTAGATTGAGATTGAGAGGGAGCAAAATATTTATAGCTTATTGTTTTGCTTTATGGGCAACGGAATGGAGTGTGGCAATTTAATGGCATAGGCATTCTGAAAGTTGACTTTTAATTAATCCACCCATTTGTATAGAGAAGCGAAAGTGTTCCTTTTTTTTCCTTCATTGACAAATTAATTTAATCTTTTGAAACTTGAGAAAGTTCTGATTCTTCTTTACGAAATGCAAAAGGAATTAAAGATGAATCACTGGACATATGCGCCACATCTCCTTGTTACATACTGTGTGAAAATCAAAATATGCATATGCATCAACATTTGTTGTGTATTTCATTAGTTTATGTGGAATTTGCAAATGTTAATATTACACTAGTGCTTATCGATTTTTTTTTTTCATTATTTCAGATAAGTAATATTGCAAGTGAGCCTATTTCACCATTAGATGTAAAAAGATTATCGGGTGGTGGCAACACAAATCACCAATCAAATAATTAGGATTGTTTTTATGTTTATACATTGATACACTACTTTAGTTTATTATGAACTTTAAGTGTAATGTTTATATTACTGTGGATAAATTATGTTACTTTAATTTATTATGAATTTTAAGTTGAGATTTGTATGTTATTATGGATTTTTTAATGAAATTTGATTCTTATTATAAGGATTGTTGTTTAAATAATTTACAATTGTGACTGTACAAGAAAAATATATATAGAATTTGCTATGAATTTGAGCTAATTTAAAAAAATTAGTAATAAATTAATTGTGACAGTTTTAAACCCCTGCAAAGTAAATTATTGTAATTTAAAAGAAATTTGTGGTGGTTTTTAAAATCCCACAACCTGATTTTTTTTTAAAATTTTTCGAGTAGGGGTTTCAAATCCCTGCAATTTGTCAAAAAACCGCCGCAATTTGCAGGGGTTAAAATTAACCCTCAAATAAAACCACTGCAATGTAAAAAAAGGGCTTAGAGAAAACTGCAACAATATGATTGTGGCACACATAACTGCGGCATTTTTCAGAATCGCCGCAATTTATTTAGAGGAAGTCAAAAACTGCTGCAATTTGAAAAAAAAAAATTACCGCAATTTAACATTTTTCTAATGATTTATTCCCGAACTCAGATTTATTTTTGCCACTCTCGGTTTGGCTTTTATTATAACTAAGTTTCATAGTTTAGGTATACTAATTTAATTTTTAGTTTTTCTTGAGTTTTGTCCTTTTATAAAGTTGTTTTTCATGGAAGGAAGTAAAGTTATTTTTAGTAGCTGAAGTATAGCTTTATACTATGTTTCAAAATGTTTTTCTGTTTTTTGGTGTGGAAATTATTTTAAATTTGAATGGTATTTGTTTAAGCATATAAGTTATTTAGATATAAAAATAATGCATATAAAACATGTATAAGCAATGATATTGTCCCTACTTGTTCTAAGAAATTGTTAACTTATGGGGAATAAGCTGCAAATCTATTTATAATATATAAAAGTTGAAGTGTGAGCTCAAGAATGCAGCCACTTCAACTTTGCTTTAATTGCCACTTGATCAAATATATATAATTGACAATTTTTCCTTAACTCTTTTTATTCTCTCTTTTTTTTCAACCACATAAATTTAGTTTAGTCTGTTGACTTTTTCCCTTTCATTATGAGGTTACGAATATATATATATATATATATATATATATATGGCGTAATGTGGCGTCGCCATGTTAACAATCATAAGCTCTCTCATTTTGTCCTGAGAGACGCTATTGTTTAGCCATGTCAACAATCTATTGCATTCTAATTAAATGGCTTTTCATATGCTCTCACTTCAGCTCTTAACTTCAGCGGCGTAAGCAATTTTAGAGACCTCACATTCTCATTTACTTCTCAGTTTAAGTTACTTTTGAATTTATTGGCCATTTGTTGTCTTCTCATCTTCAGTTAATTGGTAAGAGTTTCAGTTTCCACTCTGTTAGCGTGAAGCTGTTTCGATGGCAGCAGACCCCAAATTGAGTTGGAAAGCCCGATTCACACCATGGTACCGAAGAAGGAGCACAATGCCGTCGTGGCCAAGCACTGCGAACAAGTGTGAGGCTTCATTGTGGTCGATGTATAAATAGAAGCAAAACCAGCAACAACAAAGGGGGTCTTTACTTTGAACGCAAAGGTTAAAGAAGAAGAAGACCCGACATTGAGTGCTATTGTTGGTTGGTAGGTAGCAAGGAGTGGTGGACACACCAATGTAGTTGATTCAAACGTGGTCAATGGGGCTTCACATCATGAAGAAAAGTCAGGGTTTAAACCAAAAGCAGATGAGTCACTATCTCTCTACATACTTGATGTACATGAGGAGTTCCATGGAGCCCTGTCTTAATGTGACGCTTTCTCTTCCTTTTCAAGACGGTATAAAAACACAGCAAGATCATAAAGGTGAGCTCATATCCCTTCTCTCTGCAACCATTTTCTTAGGATACAGAATTCTCATTCAATTACCCTTCTAATTCTTTTTCTATCCCTTTTTTTTTCCCTCTCTCTCTCTTTCTACTTCTGTTCTACATATTGTAGTTCTTTTTTTTTTCTCTTTGAGTTTGTCTGCAAAGGGTGAACAACGATAGCGAGTGACAAGGCAATCGCTTCCTTGAGGAGGTCAAGAACAAGACTGTTGATATGTTCAGTGGCTAAATAATAATAATTATGATTATAGTACTGAAAATAATAGAAATTAGTATTATTAATTTATTATCATCAACAACATCTTTGCTTGCCTTGTGTGTCAGAGAATAGAAGATCGAATATATAAATTCGGTGCAATGATCCAAGGAAGACATATTGGATTGCGCAAAGAGAGTCAAAGTTGGTGAGTTAACTGGGATGCTCATGGCATTGCCAGTAATTGATATTTCAATCATCATATTTCCTGCTAAAATTATAATGTGAATAAGTTTTTTAAAAAATAATTTTACATCATATTTCCCATTTAATTTTTGTTTGCATGTTCACCATCATATTGTGATGTACTAGACATGCATTATGTTTATGATAGATTAAGAAAATGAATTCACTTTTAGAGAAATGCTGGATCATCATGTAGATGTGGCTGAATGGAAGTTCTAATCATTGCAAAAATGGAGGTAATTCTCTATTCATATTTATAATCATCAAGTTACTAAAAATGCTTGGCATGCAAAATTTAGATATTGGATAAGAAGGTGCAGCAATCATCAATTCAAAGAAGTGCATAATTATTGATTAAGGGTATTATATCCAAAAAAAAAAAAAAGAAGTTAGGGGTAAGCATGAAATGAATGTTGTGTTGTGTGATTTAGAGAGAATTTCTTAAGCTCTTGCACTGTAGGAAGGAAGCTAGCCCATTTGATTTCGTTTGTCCATTTGATGAGTCTTATGTACTTTGAAGAGGCATTTTAAATTTGATGATTATTATAAGAAACAGTTTTGACTATGTTTGCTTTTTCTTCGTGCAATGAAGCTTCCACTTTTGCTAAGCCACTTTAGAAAATAATTCCTGATAGATATTAAATTAATACTTTGAATGTGGTGTTATATGTATCGTCAGTAGTTGTGAACCTATTAAGGAACACTTTGCATAAGTATATCGCAGCCGTTTTTTGCATTTGGGTTCTTAGCCTATTGCTCAGGGAGAAAGGGTGTGCTTTGAGGGCAACGAGTTATGCCTGAAGAAGATGCAGTTGGCATTTAAAGACGGGCTTCATAGCAATCATATTATTCTTCTATCGGAAAGCAAGCATCATCTCTCACTTTGGGAGATCTTCTCTTCAACTTACTTTGCTATAGCCTTGGGACCAGAACAATTGGTATCTATTTCTTTTTGTTACATCTACATTATGTAGGGTATTGAAATGTTATGCTTCTTTGCACTATGAAAACCTGTTCATTGGTGTAATATGTGGCTCCCATTTAAAAGGTTAGGGAACAATTGATTTTGCTTTTGTTTGCTTGAAAATTATATTGTGAAGCTTTAGAAAAGTTGATGCAACAAGAAAGAGGGTTATCAGCACTGAAAACAAAGCTAAAGATTTCCATTTACTACTTGAAAATGCCATTAGAACTCATGGTCTCATCTTCTTGCTTGCATTGACTTTATCCTGAGGAAGGTGGATCTACCAAAACTGTTTCTTTGGTAAGATTCTCTTATTCTATAACAAACTTCACTTTATTAAGTTTGTTATGAGAAATGATATTTTATGGGCCACTTCCAAACCAAATCGGTTTATGGTTAAAGCATTATTGACATAGTGAATTTTTTATATTCTTAGCAAGATTGTTCTAAAGTCACACAAGCAAGCGTTACAGGCCTTAATTTGAAGTGAAGAATTAATTTTTTGGTAAAAGTTGTGGGAACAATATGTAGTCTGTTTGAGCTAATATCTCTTTTATCCCACATGAATATTTTCACACCACAATCTAGGCAGACAAGATTTGTTTATAAATATTTCATTTAAACCATACTCTTACATGTACCTTCATAAAAACGGTGATCAAATCAGTTGTGTAACACAAGTATACATCTAGTTCTCATAATTCTTACTTCTACATTTCACATTTAATGTCTTCTCACCAGGCCAACCGTTCAAATTATTCTTTGTTCATTATCAAGTTATTTGTATTTTTTAACAACAAATTGTGTCTTTTCACCGTTCTATTTCAATGAAAGGAAAATAACGGCTTAGCTAGCACATTAATTGCCAATGAGTTAAAGAACAATGGCCTACTCTATATTGCCACCAATAGTGGGTTATCAAGGAAAAATGCAAAACCTCGGTTCATGCTTACAGATGTTCAACAAGAATTTATATGTGTGATTGGGATCCAGCAAGAAAGGCTATTTTTCTACGAGAGTGCAGCAATAATTTGGAAACTTCTTCCTTGATGTGAGAAAATTAAAAAATCTAAAGCCAGCAAAATTTTTGTTTACATGCCAGTACAAAGGACAGGGTTACATCTAGTTATAGAATTAACTCATCACTCTGGACTCCGAGGATGCAAAGGAGGATTTCACAATGCTTTTTTCTTAATATCAAATGAATTAATTAAAAGATCAAGCCAAGGTTACGTTCAACAAGAGCTTACATATTAAGGTGGGCTTTGCACATATAAAACATTAAAGAAGAACTGCTGAAAAAAAAAAGAAAAGAAAATGAGGGGCCATCCTATATACTCTCTCATTATGGGTATGTATACGTAATATGAAGCATATTTAGCACAACCATCAACCATCAACCATTATCCTTTCCTCTCTATAGTAGAACATTATGTAACCTTGACTGGCCAAAAAAAAAAAACAAATCCTCAATTTGGTCTTCCAACACATCACTTTAATCCTTTAAAAAATATCGACATCAATTTAATTCTTTAATTATAGAAGGTGACATCAAAATCATTTTATATATAGATAAAGACTAAATTAATATAATTTATATGATTAAAGAATTAAATTAATATTAATTTTGTATAATTGAGAAATCAAATTGAGAATATTTTTTGATAATTGAGAGACTAAATTGATGTTAATTTTTTTAAAAGACTTAAAGGATGTCACCTCTCATGATTTAAGGATTAAATTGATTTCAACAGTTATTGAAAAAGTAAAGTAATATCGACATAATTTTTAAAAGATCAAATTGAGAGTTTAATAAAAAAAAAAACAAAGAAAAAGGAGGCATTTTTACCCCAATTTACAAGCTAACATAAATATATATACAAGAGTGAAGGGAGGGAGGTTGTTGTTGAGGAGTCTCACATTTTCAAAATCACTATCCTTAAAAATTTTTAACGTGGAATATATGTAGATGTTATCTTTTTTTAAGCGAAACTAGTTCAATCACTAGGGATGAATATGATCATTATTTATTCCAACACATTATATGTATTTAAATTAATTTATTTTATAATCAAAATAACTTATAGTTAAAATCTTATTAAAAAAGCTTTTAATTTTTTTTTAAAAATAATCAGTTTCTGAACATGCACTTAGATTAGAGAACACCATTATTTATGAACAAATGGAAGGATATTGGAATTAATCCAAAGATGAGAATGAATTGAGCATATAAACCGTAGGTTGGAATTCATGTAAACCGAATGAATTATATATATATTTCGTTGGGCTCCCATAATTATACTTGGAATTGGAGTCTCAAATTGAAATTAAATCTATTAATTTTAATTTTTATGTTCGAAAGGCTTCTTCGAATTAAAATTAAAATTTCATATAACAGATTTGAGAAATTATAAAACAGCTGGCCAAGAACCTTCTCAATTCTTAATTTAAACCCTAAAAATTGTCTCTCTCTCCCTTGTTTTTTTTTTATTTTATAATAAAAATATTTTTTAAAATGTGACTGTTATTATAAAAAAAACTATAAATTTTTGTATTTGTAAGTAATAGTCCAAGGTATTCCTTTAAAAAAATTTTAAAAGTTTTAAATAAAATTTTATTAAACAATTCTATTATTATGCAAGAACTTGACTATATTCTAGTTTTTTTATATTTTCTAAATAATTTTTATATTATTATAATTTATGATAAAAAAAATTTACTTTGAGAAATGTGATTATTATATCATAAAAATTTTTATTGTATTAATTTTTATTTTGTAAATAAATTTTTTTATTATAAATAATTTCATTTTTTAACATAAATTTTATAACTATAAATAATGTTTTGACATTTTCAGCTCATGCATGTGTTAATATAATTGGAAATGAAGTTAGAATTACAGTTTTATGTCCTAATTCTTTACGCAACTCAAATATAAAATTTAAGATTTTGAGCAAGAATTGGAAGTAAAATTCTGTGTTCTAGTTCCAGTTTTTATAATTTAAGATATAATTCTTTTAAAGTGAAGGATTTATTTTACAAAGTAAAGTAAATAATATTAATTATTTATAAAAAAATTTAAAAAGTAAATTTTAATAATTATATAATTTATTAAACATGTACATGTATTTTATCATAATATTAATATTTGATTTTTTATCAATAATTATAAATAGTAAAATGAGGGTCCTTATATCTAAATGGATTCATAGGAAAAGTCTTTCCAGTTGAACATGTTCTGAATTCCAATCCATTATGGCTTCGCTAATCTCTAATGTCTCGTACGTGGAGCTCTTTTCTCTGCCAAACGTGTGGCTAAATAGTTATATACCGTGCAATGTGTACAAGCTTAAGATTTTTTTTTTTAAAAAAGTAGAGATTTATACGTAAGTGATATATCTAAAAAAATAAATTGATGTAGACTGAGAATTTGAGGTATGTGTGTGTGTGTGTGTGTGTGTGTGTATATATATATATATAAGGTATGTGTGTGTGTGTGTGTGTGTGTATATATATATATATATATAAATTTTTATCTTATATATATATGTGTGTGTGTGTCTCCTATACGGAGATGTATTAAGTAAGAGCGAAAAACATAATTAAGATTACATTTTACTTAAACGTCACGTGATAACTTAAAAAAAGTATATGAATATATTTTAATATTAACTATTTATACAAGGTTTGATTATCAAAATATATCATTTCATTTTCACAATAAATAATTTTTCTTACTTAATATGTTCCATATGCATTTATATATAATAGAGCTAGATAAACGAGTTACAGTTCGCGGGTCAATCCGTTTAACCTGTAACCTATGAGAGTTAGGACCACTCATATTGCAAGTCCGTTTCAATGCAAATTGTAAAACCCAGTCCATTTAACCCAACGGATTAAGCAAGTTAGACTAAGTCAACCTGCGGCCAATTTATTCTATATTTTTTTTCTTTTTAATTTTTTAACTATGTTATTTAATTTCTTTCATATTCATTTATTTTAAAAATTTGATAAAAAAATTGATCAAATTATATAATTTGAAATAAGATATATCAATATAAATATTTAAAAATATATATATATAAAAATAAAACTAACGAGTTAACGGGCTGACCCATTAATTTACAAGTTAAGAGAGTTGGATTAGAACTATATAAAATATTAACTTTTTTAATAAATGGCCAATCCAGTCCAACTTATTTAAAGCAGACCTATTATTAAGTGAGCCAGGTTAGTCTGTTAACCACCTCGACCCCATCAATACGAGCATTCCTATCAATGTCAACAATGTATGTCATGAGCTCAGTTTTCCTCTTTTACAAATATTTGGTAAGTTCACCTGTTCATAAAGAATAAAAAATAAAAAAATAAGAAATATTTATTTTAAAAGATTAAAAAATGAGCAAAAAATATTGTGAAATAATCTAGTAAAGAAAAATGATATAATAGATCTCTTAAGCCTAATTGCTGAAATAGAAAAAGAATACAAAACTAATAAACAGCATAATTAAACAAATGGCAGAACTAAATAACAAGCCGATCTAACTTTGAAATTGAGGAAAAAATCTGATATAATTAATTAATGGTAATATCACAATAAAAAGTTCAGCAAGAAATAAACAAACAAAATGAGGTCAGGATCTTATCATATATACTACTGATTTATTGCATTAAATTAACACAGGAGATGGCCATGTCATTAGCCTTTTTTCTTGGCTTCTGCACGGTATTACTCTGAATAAGCATCAAGATTTTTTGCAAAAACCTTCTCTCACTGATTTCTAATCCATCCATGACCCCTCCAGTTGCATCAACAGGTGTGGATTTACCCTTGGTGACATACATAATGGAGATAACAATCAATAAAGCAATCATATGGAAGCAAAATAAATTAAAGAACATTTAAACTTTAAACAGCAGAAGATTTACATTAATTGCTACATGAAAGTATCTTTTTCAATTCATACATCTCATGTAATAGATGAAAATACTGGAATATTGTTGTGGGTATTTATGGTATGTTCTTATATGTGAAGTTGATGAAAACCATGGAATTCAAATATTCATGTCAAGGCACAAATAATCATGTGATCAAGTCTCTTACAAAAATTTGGATTTTAAATGTTGAGTTTCATCAATTAAATATAGAAAGTAATAAAATAAACTTCGATAACCAGTATGACTAACAAACATAAGAGATTGCGTGAATTTGAAAAAAATAAATAAATTTTTAACTTAACTCTTCTAACAACATAAATATTACGCTAGGTTTTCACTCCAACTTTGCTTTATCATCAGCCAAAAATACTTTACAGATTCAAAAATTGCCTCATATGCAACTCTATTATAACGTTCGAAATTCAAGTAACTTCTAATTTCTTTTATATCCTGTCACGACATAAACTCGCATCCGTAATTGGCACATAAACTACTAGCATAGTCTAGTAGGCCTGTTAAAAACTTAATTCTAACAAGTTCAACACATATATAACACTTAATGATAGACATAATGCTACTAAAAATCCGGCAGAGTTTTCTCTGAAATATGGATATTCCTTAATACAATTAGTTTCCCAATTTAGTACACAACAATCAACCTCAATATACCATATAAACATAATATCTAAAAGACATCCCACTCTATAGCTGTAAGACATTTGGGGTCAAACCACAAAGCAAACAAAAGCTCCTCCAAGTGAGAGGAATATCAAAGGGAGCAGGGGAGGATGGAAAACCCTAGAAGGATGTTACTTAAAATAGTAAATGGGTCTAACGTATTGAATGGTGGATGTTTCTTCGAAAGTGTTTTTTTTTTTTTCATTTTCTGCACAGGAGCGTAATTTTGGTGATTCTGAAATTTATTCATCATTTTTTTTAATGAATCTAAAACTTGTCTATTTATTAAATATTAGTACCCTAGCATATGTTCAAATTTGGGTGATAGGCTAATAGCTATGGAAAATCTGCTACTTCTATACTCCGGGTACATAATTCTTTTTTTTTTTTCGATATGAAGTTCGCATTTATTAAACTACCAAATCGGCAAATAAGGAATTGAGGATGACAGATGGAGGTTCCTCAGTCCAAGAATCATTACAATTATTAGATAAAGCGAACTTAGCAAGAATATCAGCAACTTTGTTGCTATCTCTACGGACAAAAATTACATTTGAAATGAAGCATAAAGGTTGATGTCTCTGATGATAGATCCATTTGGAGAAAGGTCCATTGAGTGAGTTAAGTGCATTATACACTATTTGAGCATCTCCTTCTAGAATAATTCTTCGGATACCCAGCTCTTAACGCGAAAAGAATCCCCTCTTTAGCTGCTTGTAGTTCACCTCGAGCAGAATCCACATATGCTACCTTATAACAGCATTTCCCAGCCAAAAAGTCTCCATTACTGTCTCCGATGACTATACCTATGCCAAAAGCATGATGTTGAGAGTTTATTGCCACGTCTACATTTAGCTTTGCAAAGCTGACTGGTGGGGGACTCCATTGCATAGGGGTAGTAGAGCTTGGACTAATCTGATGCATACTCAGTTTGGGACACAAGAATTTTTGGAGGGTAGTAGCTGCATGTATACTCAGTCTGCCCACCAAATTGCCCACCAAGACATAGCTATCCTTTCAAATACCTTTTTGCCAAGGGTATCCAGTATAGACTGGATGTCTCCAGCTAAATAACCTCCCTGAAGATGTATGTTAGCTACTTCCGGTGTGTTAATTTGCAGAACTTCTTTTGTGTACGGGCATTCCCAACAAAAATGTTTAATGTCTTCTACTCCTCGATTGCATAAGTAGCAACTGTCACCAACATGTTTAATGTCTTCTACCTAGCAAAGTTGTGTAGGTAAGATGTCCCTGCACACTCTCCATAGGAACACACGTGTTTTGGGAGGTATCTCAAATCTCTAAGCTTCTTCCATAGCTGGCATGCACTCTGTAATTTTGTGATTTTGAGCTGTTGTTCCTGTTCGTAGCTGGAGATTTTTGCCGCCAATGCTATTTTATAAGGGCTCTTCATAGAAAAGATGCCCCTCTTGTCATAAAACCAGTATGGTGAATCTTCTCCCGTTATTTGACAGAGAGGGAGCTGAAGTATGGCTTCGGTATCTTCTGTTCTGAAGTTGCTGCAAATCACCTCTTCCTTCCAAGAACTAGACTCATGGGTACATAATTCTTACTCTTAACTCCTAGGCATATGTTATGTCCGAATAGAGCATTTTAGATTTTAAGGCATTTGAAATGTAAGTAAATTAAAAATTTAATTTCTATCATTTTAAATTTCTTTTTTGGCTAAATATTTATGAAATTAAAATTTTATTGCAAATTTAATAAACATCATATAGTACATTTTTACTTTTGTTAAAACTTATGAGAAGCCAAACAATAAAATGAAAAAGAAAAAGCAAAAGCAAAAGAAAATAGATAAATAACACTTCTTTTGTTTCCTGTGGGAATAAACTAGTATATACCACAACTTTAATGCCAAATCACCACAGGGCACTAAGAGCTTAAAAGGATAGAAGCATGCTGACATAGCTTGAAATAATAGAGGAAGAGAAGCTGATGCGTAGGTACTTAAAGTTGAGCCAACTAAGTCACTCTGCACTTGTTTGATTGATCACCTACCACTAGGCTTGGATTCTTTTTATATGTTTTCTTTTGCAAAAATTCATGATGGAAATGCTTTAATTTATTTAAGTTTTTTCTGCAAAAAAAAAAAAGAAGAGTTGCGTAAGTATAAAGGATTAGAAGAAATTAGCGGGTGGTGATTAAGAGTTACTGGCTAATGGTTTGGTTAAGAACTTGGGATGCTTAAAGGTACTCCACCAAGACTAATATAATAGTGAAAATATATTGTCATGGCACCAAGAGCTGAAAAAATAGTAGAAACATGCTGATGTGGCTTAAAATAAGATATGAAGAGAAGCTAATGTGGTGGCTCCAAATTATATGCATCAAAAATTATATATTATATATAGATTCATTCGAATATATATATATATATATATATATATATATATATATATATATATGTATATATAAAATAAAAGTTTTTAATCTTTATGGCTTTAGGTATATTCTTTCTAAAAGTGACAGCTATCTAGTTACGAAAATAGTAAAATAGTATCAACAAAGGTTGGTTCAACTAGCAGGAATGATTTTGGGTTCAATACCTACTAGTAATCTTCTATTAGTAAATAATACATAAATATAATTATAAGTTCTCACTGAAATTTGTGACATATTATCACCTTAGAATGGAGTAAACTTCCATCCCCTCAACTTTCATTTAAAAACAAAAGTATAATAATAGTTTGTAGTATATGCAAAGTTGTCTTGTAAATCTTATTTTCCATATAGAACAACCTCACCTAATAGAGGAAGGGTATGAACTAGGAAATATAACTCCCACATATTTAGCATTTTATAAAATTGAAACTAGTTTAATCATACAAAACCAACAGTCAAACATACTTTTAAAGTTTTCAAGATTATTTAATGATTGAAATGAATATATAATCTATGTTACTAATACTCTCTCATTATTTAAATATTAAAATTATTAAATCCGACTAAATTTATTTCTTCTTTTAAATTGCGCTTGGGTAAGGAATTTTAATAAGGATCGTAACTTTTGAGAGAATTTAATAAGATATGCTATAAAGTACTTCATTTGGATATATGATATAGGAATTTTGAAAAATCTAAAGCTTTTGAAGCAATTTTTTTTTTATTTGGATCCTCTTGTAATAGAACCATCCTATTGAAAAAAGATAAACACAAACTATCTTATATTGAGACATATTATAACAGGTTATAAAATTTATTTTTTATATTTAAGACTTTTTGTGTTTTTCTCTTTATAACAACCTGTTATTTCATTGACGAGAGAGGATTTCGATTTCTTTTAAATGTAGAATTGAAATACATCTCATTAGGTGTAATTTCTAAAATCTGTGTCTCTCTCTTCATTCTCAATCATAATAGATCTCATCTTGCACCACCATGGCTTCACCTCATTTTAATTTAATTTTTATTTTTTAAAATTATTATACTCTCATATATTTAATTAAAACTTAATTTTCCTGATAATATTTTTTTATATACTCATATTTGTTACTAATAATCTTTTTTGAAATGCTTTAATAAAATGAAAAGGAAATATTGAATAATTTATGTGATTTCCTTTTTTTTTTATAAATGGAAGTCAAATAAAAAATTGTACGTCAAATCTTATTAGCCTTCAATAAATAAATACATATAGTAAAATCAACTTTGAGTGTAATAAATGTTATTAATGATCTTTTAACTCACTCAAAATTCACTTCATAGTTTTAATATTGTGATAATTATATAAAATTCATTTAATTAGTCTTATGATTTCTATCCTATCCTTTTAAACTTATTTTGCAAGTGGAAATCATATACCTATCCTTTTGAACTAACGTGATATTTGATATGCAGAAATGATTATTATATTCCATATCCGTTCCATGAAATGAGACATTCCTATGCTTGTTTATAAAAAAAAATTATGAAATAGTAATTCTATTTCATGCCCCATTCTAAGAAATCAGGAATGGAACATGGAATCCATTTCCCTCTAAAGAGGTGAGATTGAGATTTCATGCTCTAAGAAATGAGATTAAAACTATTTATTCTTAATATACCCTTAAAATTTTTATATAATTACACCTATTGTCCTTCTTTTTTGAGATAATAAAATATTAACCTTCGTGAAATTTTTTAGTTTATGATGTAATTTTTTATGGTCAAATTTTATGTATTTAATTATTTATTAACCTTGATGTTATTGTAATTTATCATTTTAATTTTTAGTCTTGACATAGATTTTTTGTCTTTGATTTAGAAACTTATTTATATATAAAAATAAATATGAAATATTTACTTGATGTGATAACATTATTCTTTTGAAAGATGGCAACATATATTCTAATTAAATTATTAAAAAAAATTAAAATTCAATATTATTGTTAATGTTTAAAAGATTTATTCTTATAAGGGATATTTATATGATTTATATCAATTTTGATTCTATTCTATAATGATTACATGTACTAAATAGTGGAGTAGCTTGAAAAAATATTACATTCTAAACGCTATCAAACTGTGGAGTAAAAATTACTATTTCATTTCATTCCATTCTATTTCTATTCCATTCCGATTCCACAGAATCACCATTTCATGTATCAAACGTTACATAATTATTTTTGCAAGTGGTAATCATATTCATATGCTAATGTAACCATTACCTTGAAAGTTCAAAATCATAGCATTATCATATAGCAATGAAAATCCTATTAATTAAATTGTACCATGGAGTCAATAGACTATTATGTGACGTTTGATACGCATGAATGATGATTTCATTCCACGCTCATTCTATAGAATAGAGTATTTCAATGTTTGTTTGCAAAAAAAAAAAAAAATTAAAATGATAATTCCATTTCATGCCCTATTCCATAAAATCAAGAATGGAGCATGGAATTCATTTCTTCCTGGAGATGTTGGATTGGGGTTCCATACTCCATGAAATGGGATAAAATTATTCATTCCTAATATACTTTTAAAAAGTTTATAAAATTACACTTATTGTCCTTCTTTTTTTTAATAAAATATTTTTCTTCTTACATTTCAATTTATGGTATAATTTTATTGAGTCAAATTTTATGCATTTGATTACTTATCAAACTTGATGGTATTTTAGTTTATTAATATAATTTTTAGTTTCAATGTAGATAGTCTTTTTTTTTATTTAAAAACTTATTTATATATAAAAATAAATATGAAGTATTTATTTGACGTTGTAACATTATTTTTTTTTTTAAAGATGATAACATTTATTCTAATTAAATTATGAGGAAATAAAATTAAATATTATTGTTAATGCTTAAAAGATTTTTTCGGATAAATTTTTTTTTCTTATAAGGGCTATTTATGTCATTTATATCAACTCTGATTCTATTGTATAATAATTCTATATATCAAATAATGAGTGGCTTAAAAAAGCATTCCATTCTAAAAGCTACCAAACTATAAATTTGGAATTACCATTCTATTCCATTACATTTTTATTCCATTATAATTTCATAAAGTTATCATTCTGTATACTAAACGTTATATTAGGACTTTCACTTGCAACAATTTCAATAAGCTATTATATCAAAATTCAACTTATACTTTAAATTCTAAAATCTATTGGAGTATTATACATTCTAATTGAATAACTACATAACTCCTAATGCTCCTACAATTTCTCTCAATCCTCTGCCATAAGAGGTTGGTTGAATATCTTCAACTTTAGTTCATTTAGTATTAACCCAATCTAAGATAAAATTACTATTATCATCATCTCTTACATTATGCAACTATTTTCAGTTAAAAAAAATAAAAATTACTCTAAATAATCTTCTAAATAATTTGAAATATGTATAAACTTATACATCGTACATCGCAAAAAAATAATAATTAGTTCCATCCATTAAAATAAATGACAGCAACCAAACACTTTTTTTCTCTATCTAGCGATATAATATAGATAGATAGCATAGTAAAATGTAATGATAGATATTAGGCATAGACACTATATTATAGTATGTTTGGGACAGCTAAATTATAAGAAATATTATTTTTTTAAAAGCTTTCTCAAAAAAATTTTGATTGTAAACTATTTTGACTACAAAATAAGTGAATTCAAACACAAGCTAAATAGGAAGTTCTTTTCTTTTCCAAAAGTCTAATATTTATGGTGGACAATATCAAATAGTTACAATTAAAATTGTTAAAACTTAATCAAATAGTAAATTGGGGTGACTTTCTATTTAAGTTTAATTGATTCAATCGTTTAAAGTTTACACATAATAAATGTTATTAAAACTTAATCAAATAGTAAATGCGTTGAACAAAAAATAATGCATTGACCAATCTTGAGTAAAGTTACGATTCCTTTTGAATAAAGTTACAACATTTTAAAAAAAAGTTACAACATAGAAAGTTTTGAAGTTTTTAAACCTGTGAAGTAACTTTATTTGAAAATATTGTAATTTTATATAAAATGTTTGTAACTTTTTTAAAAATTGTTGTAACCTCACATGGCGTGCCATTTTTAGATGATGCAACGAAGTGATTTCTTTGACTAATGTAAATTGATCTTATCATAAATTTAATTATGAGATTTAATCATTCACATTTAGATGATAAGATCGCCCCTCTAGTCCAATCCATAAGACCATAATTATAAAATTTGAATCGGAAATCAACCCGGTCAAGAGACCGGGTTACTGCGTTATTGATCTAACCAAGGGTCCAACGGTTTAACTAAAAAACCCAACCATATAAGATAGGTTTCATCCCTGATATGATACACACATATGTATATAAAGTAACAGTGACCATGACTAACATTGATCGGAGATGCTGTGTGTTGTC
Source organism: Castanospermum australe (assembly GCA_019955255.1). Taxonomy (NCBI): domain Eukaryota; kingdom Viridiplantae; phylum Streptophyta; class Magnoliopsida; order Fabales; family Fabaceae; genus Castanospermum; species Castanospermum australe. Next base: position 1,504,212 of record NSJW01000228.1, on the reverse strand, counting down.
CGCCAAACATTAATTGCTACTGGAAAAGTAAACAACTATTTTATTAAATAACAACAACGAGGGAGATATTCTTTTGCTGGTGTAGAGCCGTTTCAAGATTTGCTTGGGGAAACCGCATAACTCATTTGCAAAATTTGTAGACTCAGTCCGCTGAGCTCCAAAATACGTTGCGACCTCTGGCAACGTGAACGGCGGCAAGTTGAACTGGCTTGGATATTTGTGCTTGCAGAGTGAAATTTTGGGGGTCACCCAAGTTGCGAAAACCGGCCGGCTCATTCCGGTTTGACCGGGTTATACCGGATTTGACTGGGTTTGTAAGAAAATACATGCATTATACTCTTGAACTAGACCAGCCAACTTCCCGGTCCACTGGTTTTCTAGCCCGACCGGACCGACCGGTTCAAACAACTATGCATAAGACAATCGTTATAATCTTTTAATTTATTTTTAACCCGCACAAACTTGCAATAAAACCACAAACTTACACTAAAATCACAAATTTGAAAGTATGTGCTGTACTCTGCTGGTTTATACCAAGAAATTTATTATCAAATAAGATTATATAAAGAAAGTATAAAATAAATATAAAATATATGCAATAGTAAAAATTAAAATATAAGTACCTTGGTAACCAGAGAAAATTGAGTCTCTGGGTATGTCGATAATAATGTGTTAACCACACCCAATCACCAATCAATTAATAATAGTTGAATATGAAGATGTAATAATCTAATGGAATGGCATGAATTGTGTAGAGATAGATAAATTCTTAACATATGAGAGTAATATACTCAATGGCCTAAATTTTATTATAAAATTAATTTGGCTGCACAAATTTGATTTTTGTTTCACATTTATGTTTTAATTAGATTAATATTTTACTATAAGAGTACATAAGAATTTTTTCTATAAAAAGTCTTCTGAAAGAAAATTAATTCATAGAAATTTGAAATGTGGCATTGTTGGCAAAACATTAACTGTTCTGCATAATATTAGTGAGGAAGCAGTGTAAGTGTATTCTAAAAAAATATTAATCATAATGTATATGTGTTATGCATCATAATGCATAAGTATTTTGCATTTATTTTGTATATTTCAATTTTCTCTGCATATATTATAGGATAATGTTTGGTTAAATAGGATGATTTAAAAAAAAATAGTAATAGAAATAGGAAAGGAATGTATTAATATTTAGAATGAACTCATTTTAAAATTAGATTGATATTTTATTGGGAGAGTACGTAAGAATTTTTTCGAAAAAGGTTTGAATTTTTGTAAGAAAATTAATTCATAGAAATTTAAAACATGGAATTGTTGGCAAAACATGAACTATTTTATATAATACTAGTAAGTAACCTATGCCTTGCATGGGTAATCTAGAATATTTTAATCATAATGCATAAAATATTCTATATATTATTAATGTTTTACTTTTTTGTGCATATATTATAAGGTAACGATTGATTAAATGGGAAGACTTTAAGAACGTAAAAATGAAAGTAAGAAACAAATCGATTAGTATTTAAAATAAACTCATTTTTAAACTCTTATTTTTTTGTTAATTAGATTTCATTTGCTTTAATATTAAATATTAAAAGTGTAACTTTACTCAATAATATACGTTACAATTTTTTTATATTTGATTTTTTAGAATAAAAACAATTCAAACTAATCAATTGCTAAAGGGTTTTCCTTATATTTGGTATATATGGATAGAAATGTTGAGAGTGAAAGAGAGATAAAGTGATGTTTAAAAAAAGACATGTGATATTGATCCAGACATTATATGTAAATCAAATAGAACAAGTAGCACAGCAAATTAACTCAAAGATATCAATGAAGATGACTCACATTTAATGTCCACGTGCAAAAATCTTTTATGCTATTTATCCAATCATGTATTGTCATATTATGATGGTGTAAACATTTTTTACTAATTAGGATCAAAAGAAAATCCTTATAATTGATACATATACTAAAATCAACTTTGAGTATAGTACTTTTCATTAGATAATGTACATTGAAACTAATCCAATTTAAATGAAATTAGTTTAATAAATGTTATTAGATAAAGTATATTAAACACTAATATAATTTAAATAAAATTATTATTATAATATTTTATTCTCCTCAAGTCTTTTTTATAATTTTGAGATAAGTATATTGAATACTAGCATAACCCAAACAAAACAACTATTATCATATCTCACTCTTTTAATTTTTTTTAGTGAAAAAATATTTAAATTACTTTAAATAATCTTTAAAATAATATGAAATATCTATAAATCCGTGCAACTAGTAATAATGTAAGGATTTCTTCAATACTCAAATACTTTTTTTTAGGTATTAGTAACCTTAGTTACTGTGTAAACTTTCTCCGTTCACTTTTTATTTATTGTGTAAGAGAATTTTTTTATTCATAAATATTTGTCATTTAAGAATATTAATGAAGTATTAATTAATTTTTTCAACTTTATCTTAATTTTTTAATTAAGAGAGAATTAGTAAAGTAAATAAAATTAGAGAAGAGAAAAAATATTAATGAAGTGAGAGAAAAGATAATTTAGTCATATTAACTTATATTTATCTACAATTGAAACTGTTTAGTAATTTTATTAATAATAGTAAATTACGAGGCATTAACGTACCTTTCAATTTGTATTTTTTTATTTTAATAGTTTAAATAATTTATTAGATAATAATTTTATATTTTAATTTATTTTATATAGATATATTTAAATTTTAAAAAATAATTATAACTGTTTTATAATTTTATTATTTTTAAAATATGTTTAAATATAAGAATAAAAAAATGAAGAGAAGAAAGAAAAAAAAATAAAATACCTTAAAACTATTTAATGTGGCTCAAGATATTTTTTTTATCAGTTCAAAGTAGTTTTAAGTAATGACAATTTTAGAATAATAAAAATTAAAAATCAAACTTTCCAATTTTCATTATAATAGTAATAGATTTGTGCAATTATTTTAGGTGATAAATAAAAGTAAATAAAAAAAATATTCGATAGGCTTTATACATTTATTATGAGAATATGTAACCAATAAATGTTTAGCAACTCTTGAAACTGATGTATCAACATAAAAATTTAAATATCAAAACAACTCCCTGAAAATTTAATTAAATATATATATATATATAGAAGTGTAACAAAATCTACCAAACTTAAATTCCTAAGTGTTGTGATGCTTTTAGGCCTCTCCCAGCCTTGGAACGAAATTCCGAAACTGTCCTTCCTCGCACGACACTAACACTACGCCCAAGCCCTCTCTCTTTTACTGCAATCATCGTCTTCGCTTCTACAGTCTCTCACATACTCTCTCTCTCTCCGAGCTTCGTCAGTGCGACTCTCTCTTTGGGTTCTTCAATTGGAACCGCCATCGCTACTCGCCAATGACTCTGATGACTCCTCCGCCATTGGATGTGATCACCAATTCACTCTCTCTCTCTCTCTCTCTCTCTCTCTCTCTCTCTACCCTGTTGTGCTTCGCTTTTTTTTTTTTTTGTTTTTATTTTTGCTTTTTTTTTTTAAATTTTAATTTTGATTTTTTGCTTCAATTCGATGGTAATCACCGATACGGTTTGCTTTCGATGTTTTCTTTTCTGCTTTCGAATCGACCTCAATTGGGACCTTTCTGTTCGATGCTTTGCTTAGTTGCTAGGGTTTTTGATCACCAGATCCGGGTTTCTGATATTAACTTTGCTGTTGTGCAGCAGCACGAGGACGATGAGATGCTCGTTCCCCACTCCGACTTCCCTGAAGGCCCTCAGCCCATGGAAGGTAAATCTTTTCGGGTTTTTTTTTTTTTTCAGGATTTCTTTGATGCTTGTTGTTGGAGAGTTGAGTGGCTGAGAGTATGTAGAATGGTGGGCATGGCCTTAAAAATTAGCATCTCAATTGCATTTTTTTATATTATTATATGTAGCTCATCGTTGTATGTGGTTGAGTGTTTATGTCAATATTGGTTGGTGGGAGTAGAGAGCTGGGTTGAATGAAATAGAATCGCAAGCAATTGTCCTGTTCTTGTCGTTTTTTCTGGTGGGGGAGGGTAATCCTGCATATTGTCAGGAAACACCGAAGTTGCTTTGGTTATTGGGCTTGGAATGAAGCTCTACTTAAGTGTTACATATCTATCTATTTTATTAGGAATGTGGTTAATTTGAATTTCAAGATTCTTCTTTCCTCCACGATGAAGGGGAGCTTTGGATTTTTTTTTCTGAGGGGAATTAGGGGGGTGGGGGGATTTGCTTTTGTTTGTTTGTTTGCTTGTTTGTTTTTGTTTTTTCCATACAAATTTATGAGAATTTAATTGTTTCCATTTTTTTTTTGTAACTGACATAACCGGGTAATGGTTTAACTTGTTTTTGTTGTTTTGCTTTATTTCCCTGCTTTTCTTTTTGGTAGTAGCCCAAGCAGAAAACATGAGTACAGTGGATGCTCCGATAGTGGACGATCCACCATCTGGGAGGTTCACATGGACCATTGAGAATTTCTCAAGGCTTACGAAAAAACTCTATTCTGACATTTTCTATGTTGGGGGCTACAAATGGTATGTGATGTGGATTTCCGCCCCTATACTTCAGTAGCTAATGTTTATTACTTATGTATATGGGTCATAATTTATTCTTATTTTGACTGGTGATCCTGATTGACATTAATTGTAATGAGCAGGCGAATACTCATCTTTCCAAAGGGGAACAATGTTGATCATTTGTCAATGTATCTAGATGTTGCAGATTCAACGGCATTGCCTTATGGATGGAGTAGATATGCCCAGTTCAGCTTGACTGTTGTTAATCAAATTCATAATAAATACTCAATCAGAAAAGGTAATTTCTCTGAGGCAGATGTTCATTTAAAGATATTTTCTTTATCATGTGGAATAAGTAATGCAGGAATTAAATTTTCCTCTGTTGGGTGAGGTGTTATGTGTCTGAGTGAAAATATTGTAGCATATTTCTTTATTTACACTGTCGTATACTGAACTTTAAAGGATACGGAGTTCCTCAGTAAAGTTCTATATTTTGTGTCAGCAATATTTTAGACAATTTAGTATGGTTGGTAGATGCTGTACACTTGTATTGTTTAATCTTATTTGCTGTGAACCTGTGCTTTCTACAAGTTTTTGATTAAAATAACCCTAGTTGTTTGTTTTTGGTTGATTTTCTGTATTTATTCTATATCAATCTATAGCAGTAGAGGTCTGAATTCTGATAGGATATAAATTGAGTTATTGTGGTTCAAGACTTGAAATGATAAAAGTTTGAGGCCAATTTTTTTGGAGGAGTTGAGCTTTGTTTATGATTTTGTGCTCCTTGTTGGTGCTTCGGAGGTGACTTCAATGCAGTGAGGTTCCCACATAAAAAACTGAGGGGAGGTGGGGGGTTGCATAACTATGAACAGGTTTGGCGCTTTTATCCAGCAATGTTGTGTCAAATATCTTTGTTTATCTAATGTCTCACTTGGTCAGCAATGTGAGAGCACATATTTTAAGGCTAGATAGATATTTTGTTCCCAAGCACCTGGTATGACGAGATTCCAGATCTTGTTCAAGAGATCTTCTGGCACTCTGTTTTTGATAATTTTCCTGTTATTCTCGAGTCTTGTAAAGTTAAGTGGGGCCCTGGGCCCCACCCCTTTCTACTTTGAGAACATGTGGATTAATCATCATTCATTCCTTCCTTTTGTTAAAGATGAGTGGGAAGCTACTAGAGTGGAGTGCTCGGAAGGGTTTAAGTTTATGAAGAAACTAAAATCTCTTGAGGAGAGGTTAAAGCAGTGGAAACTAAATGATAGATCTACCAAGGTGAAAGGTCACCAGCCAATTAGTCTTGTAACTAGTTTTTACAAGCTCATCACTAAGGTCCTGACTAGTAGATTAGATTGGAAGAGGTTTTTCTTGATACCATTTCATAGAATCAGAGTGCTTTCATAATTCATTGCAGGCAGACTAATTTTAAATGCTGCTTTGATAGCTAATGAAGTAGTGGAGGATGTTAGAAGGATAAGGAAAAGAGGGTTAGTTTTCAAGCTGGACTTTGAGAAAGCTTATGATTGGGTGAGTTGTGGTTTCTTAGATAAGGTTCTTGACAGGAAAATGGAGCCATGTCAATGTCAAAACCGATAAAGTCTAATAGGAGACTTTAAATTTTGCTGTGACCTTGTGCCAATCTCCAGTTTTCGTGCTTCTTAAGATGTTATTTATAAAAACAGTGAAAATATGAATATATATGAATTATGATATAAAAGAAGAGAAAATGGAATTGGGGGAAGGAGTGAGTTCTGAGTGGGAAGAGGCAAGAAGTTGGTATCCAGTACGATGGTGATAGTGATGAGATGAGGATGTGGTTGTAGTCTAAGTCTAGATCCCCAAGTGTGCTTTGGTATTTAAAGTCGGAGGGTGTGATAAAAAAGGGAAGGGATTTCAGTGGAATGACAGAAGTACTCCACTTAGCTTGAAAAGTGAACCACTGTCATTAGGTGCAAGGTGGTGGATAGGATTGGGGTTTGCGAATTTTCCATAAAAAGGCCAAGAAAGTGGTAATTTGAATTAGAATAAAATGGAAACCGCAATTAATATGCAGTGAAATGTGGGTATCAAGATGCTTGAATTGAGGGACTTAGAATTTTTTTCATTGCAGCCACTTTCTTCGCTTTAGCGGCAGCCCCCGATCTGCCATGACTCTATCATTTTTGGGGGTGGCCGCTATGCACCGTATTCTGCCATGAACTACTATTCTCTAGATTAGTCCTTCCCATCAATTGTTCTTCTGTCTTCAGTGTTCACCTCACTGTTTCATTGATGAAGTTTACCTATCCGATGACAATTTTATTGGATTTTTTTACATTCTTTAGCTTTCTACTTTCTTTTTACTTTGGTTTCTGTGTTTTGGAAGATATCTTACCCTCCTCCCTGGTTGTATTTCTTCTTCTTTTATTTTTTTTTTTGAAAAATAAAGATATATTTGATTGCTTTTGCATATTGCAGAAACGCAGCACCAGTTCAATGCGCGTGAGAGTGACTGGGGTTTCACTAATTTCATGCCACTTGCTGAATTGTATGATCCTGGTAGAGGTTATCTTGTGCATGATACATGCATAGTTGAGGCTGATGTTGCTGTACGTAAGGTTCTTGATTACTGGTCACATGACTCAAAAAAGGAAACTGGTTATGTCGGATTGAAAAACCAAGGAGCTACTTGTTACATGAATTCTCTCCTTCAGACATTGTACCACCTTCCTTATTTCAGAAAGGTTAGCCAGTAAACATTGTAAACTCTTATTTTTTTCTAGAAGGAAGCACCTCATGTACACAATTGTTTGTTACAGGCTGTGTACCATATGCCTACAACTGAAAATGATATGCCATCAGGGAGCATCCCTTTAGCATTACAGAGTTTATTCTACAAGTTGCAGTATAGTGACACTAGTGTAGCAACAAAAGAGTTAACCAAGTCTTTTGGATGGGATACATATGATTCATTCATGCAGCATGATGTCCAAGAACTTAATAGGGTTCTTTGTGAAAAGCTAGAAGACAAAATGAAGGTACAGGGCTTTTAATGGTAACTGCTTGTAGTCATGTTGTCTAGACAAAGTAGCTTTTACTTTAGATACTTGTACGTTTGTATTTATGTCTATGAGATTATTGTATTGAGGTTTCCACTTGGCTCAGGGTACTGTTGTGGAAGGCACCATACAGCAGTTGTTTGAAGGCCACCATATGAACTACATTGAATGCATCAATGTGGACTATAAATCGACTAGAAAAGAATCATTTTATGGTATGCATTTTAGGATGCTGTTGTTTACTACATCATTCCATGTATTCTTGGACCTTATGGAATTTTTTATATTTGATTATAGATCTTCAGCTTGATGTCAAAGGATGTCGGGATGTGTATGCTTCTTTTGACAAGTATGTGGAAGTGGAACGGCTTGAGGGTGATAACAAGTATCATGCAGAGCAGTATGGTTTACAGGTAAAATCTGAAACCAGGTGTTTTTGATTTTGGTTGTCATGCTGAACATCTTGCCTTACTATAGTTTACTAGCTGATACCCCTTTTGTGGATTAGTCTTACTCTATTTTGTTTTTTGGTTAATTTTTTTCTTGAATGATTATTGTTTGAGTAGTTTTTTATTTTTTCTTTTGGTTTTTTGCATTCTCCTTTTGTTGTTATTGAGGGTGAGCCTTAGCACAACGGTAAGGTTGCCACCTTGTGACCTGGTGGTCATGGATTCTAATCACTGAAACAGCCTCTATGCTCATGGTATTAAAGCGGCGTACATCTAACCTTACCCAAACCCCACAATGGTGGAAGCCTCGTGCACAGGGCTGCCTTTTTTTTTCCTTGTTATTACTATTTTATTATGATTGTTCTTGTTATTTTGGTTATTTTCCTACATAATCATTGTGATTACTCTTTCAGGATGCTAGGAAGGGTGTCTTGTTCATTGATTTTCCACCTGTCCTTCAGCTTCAGTTAAAACGGTTTGAGTATGATTTTATGCGAGACACTATGGTAAAGGTTAGTATTAAATTCAAGAATCAGGAAAAATTCCTTCCTTTTCAATATGCTTGTATATTTCAATGTATTTATCAAATGTTATATATATTTTATTGACATAGGAAAAGCAGCCTTTTTGTTTTTCTGTTTTTCTTTTGGTTCCTCCTACATTGTTCGATGCAGTTATCCCTTTCTCTTCCCCTTTTGGTAAATGATGCGGTTAATACCATTTTGCAAATAATTAAACATACATGCAAGTGTTTTTTTAAATTAAATGCAAAATGATGGTATTGGAAACATAATGACAAGCCTGGTGCTTCTGGAACTCTTGCCATTCTTTGTAAAATTCCCAAGTCTCAACCTTTATTGCTTTCAGTAAAAGTGTTTCAAAGGCTTGAAATTGATTGAAGAGTTTCTTGTAGGAATGATTTTGATGAGTGCCTTCATAAAGAGGAGACTGGTTGGTGGTTGAAATCTAGGAGGGGGGTGATGCAATATCTAGTTCTTTCATAAAGTGGTGAGTTGTAGAAAGCAGAAAAAGTTTGATTTGGGAGAATGAGGTGGAGAGTGGGTGGCTGGGCAGAGATTATAGCTCTATTTTGAAAGACGTCACTAAGTTTTTCAAGGAGCTTTATATTGAAGAGAATCCTAGTATTGGTAGGCCATTATTGAACTGTTGGACCAGGGCCTATTTTTTATCAGAAGGCTAGATGGTTGGAGAGACATTGTGAGGATGAAGGAGGTTATGAGGCCTATATGGGATATAAAAAAGGAAAAGGATCTTGGCCTCTATGGTTTCACTGTGGCCTTCTCTTTTCGGTGGTTAGGATGTAGTGAAACTGAAGAGTGATCTTATGAAGGAGTTTCAATACTATACTTGCTTAGTATAGCCTGATATCATTAGGAAGAAGTCTTTAAGTGGGAACTACCATAGCCTTTTTCCAACTGAGTCAATGTTTTCAGACACCAAATTACAAGACCCAAATCCCCCCCCCCCCCCTTTCATATGTGTCCTACAACAAAACACCCAACTAACCAGATCGTCTTTCTCTTTTTCTCCCATTTCTGACCAAAGAACATCTCTCATGATCTTTTTAATTCCCTGAGCAACCTAAGTTACTGTAGAATGAAGATAAGATGTAAAGAGGTAGGCTAGATAAACAAGCCTGAATAAGAATAGCTTGACCTTCCAACAAAAAGATACCTTGCCAGTTATCTACGTTTTTTGAAATCTGGAGTCTGTGTCCCCAAATGAAGTAACGCAAGGATATCTTATCATAGAAATGCACAAATCAGTAAAGGGCCATTGAAGAACTTGGCTCCAAGCCAATTTTGCTATGATTCTTTGTTAGGAAACTGGTAATCCAGAAATGATCAAGTGTCTGCTTGTTTTATTTCTCTCAACTTCCCTCTCCTCAACCCAGCTCTGATGATGGTTCAGTGCTGGTGGGATTACAAGCAACCGAAAAAAAGAAGAAAATACAATGGAAACACAGGATAATGCAATCACTTCGAGGGGTTTGCAGCCTCCAACCTTTCTGCCCACTACTCAATTCTTGCCCCTTTTCCCACAGCTCCTTTCCCTTTTATATCACTGCTCACGGTTGCCTCCTCTCCTTTTTCTCTCTCTCCTAGCCACCTCAGCATTCTGTTATGCAAATCGTATCACTGCCCATGCTTGCTTCCTCCACCTTTTCTCTTTCTCCCAGCCACGTCAGCATTCTGTTATGCAAACCATAAGTTGTTTGCTCTCCCGCACTGCTTCCCCTGAGAGGTGACTCCTCTGCTCTATTCTCAATAACTCCCACTTGTGGTGGTCCCCTCTTCCCTCTAAATTTGTTCCTGTGGTATACTTTCCTAATTGGGGGTCTAACAATACTTCGTCCCAGAAGTTCCACCTTGGCCTCAAGGTGGAAATCAGGAACATTTTCTTGAATGGTAAGGAAAGGTTCCCACGTATTTTCAAAGTCTGGCAAGTCTTCCCACTGAATCAACACCTCCACTTCTCCATTTGCTGTAGTTCTGACATTGAGTACTGTTGCTGGGTACACCTTCAACTCCCATTCCGTTGTTAGGTTCTTTGGTAAGGGCTGCTGGTTGACTACCTCTGTTGTTGATTTTTTTAGTAAGGAGACATGAAAAACAGGATGTATACGTGTATAATCAGGAAGATGTAGTCTATAAGCCGCTTACCCCACCTTTTCCACTATTTCATAAGGGCCATAAAACTTTGGACTCAACTTCTCATTGACCTTTCTGGCTAGAGACTTGAATTTGTAAGGTTGTATTTTTCAAATAGGCATAATCCCCTGGTTGATAATTGACGTCCCTCCTTTTCTTATTTGCATGAAACTTCATTTTATTTTGGGCAATCACGAGATTGTCTTTCAACTTATCCAGCACTCTGTTTCTGCCAGCTATAAGCTGATTTACCTCCTCCACCATTGATAAATCTCTAGAGCATCGTAGTAAGACAGGTGGTTCCCTCCCATACAAGGCTTTAAACGGGGACATTCTAGTGGAACTGTTGTAATTAGTATTGAACCAAAATTCAGCCCAATTTAACCATTTAGTCCATTGTCTAGGTTTATTTCCAACAAAACATCTGAGGTAAGTCTCAAGACATCTATTTACCACTTCGGTTTGGCCATCAGATTGAGGATGATATGCAGAGCTGAGTTTGAGAGTTGTTCCTGATAGTTTAAATAGATCAGTTCAGAATTGACTGATGAAAACTCGGTCTCTATCAGAAACTATTGAAGTAGGGAACCTCTGTAACCTTACTATCTCCTTCACAAACACTTCAGCAACGTCCTTGGCTGAAAATGGATGGCACATCGGAATGAAATGTGCGTATTTTGTGAGCCTATCAACTACCACCATTATAGTATCCACTCCCTGTGCTTTTGGCAAACCCCCTTTGAAGTCCATTGAAACATCACTCCATACTTGAGTTGGAATTGGCAATGGCTGTAGCAAGCCCGCAGGGGATAAAGCCTGATATTTATTCCGTTGACAAGTATCACAAGGCTGCTACAAAACTTTTGATGTCTCCCTTCATTCCCTCCCAATACAACAGGCCAGTTATCTTCATATAGGTTCTGAAGAAACCTGAATGATCTCCAAAAGGGGTAGCGTGGAATTCATGGAGGATGGTAGGTATCCTTGCAGAATTCCTTGGTAAAACTAGTCTCCCTTTGTAGTATAAACAGTTTCCCCTCTTAAGATAGCCCAGATGCGAATCTTTATCTACCACCAAGTCTTGTAGGATAGCTTTTAGCTTGATGTCAGCTTGTAGTTCCTCTGCCCAAAGCTCCGAATCAGTAATATGAAGGGTGGAAATAGCACAGAAGTCCATCCTTTTAGACAAAGCATCAGCAGCTTTATTCTCTCCTCCTGGTTTGTACTGCACTTCAAAGTCAAACCCCATTAATTTAGAAGTCCATTTTTGCTGTTCTTTTCTCATCGGCCACTGCTCAGTTAAGTACTTCAAACTTTTCTCATCTGTTCTGATCACGAAATGTCTACCCATCAAGTAATGTCTCCATTTCTTTACTGCTAAAACCACTGCCATCAACTCCCTTTCATATACAGATATTATGTTGTCCCCTGTTAGATAATCCTTGGCTGAGGTATGCAATAGGCCTGTCCGTCTTGCATGAGAACAACCCCTAAGCCTTTCCCTGATGCGTCTGTTTCCACCACAAAAGTTTTTGAAAAATCAGAGTACAGCAAGCACAGGTAAGGTTACCATAGCTGATTTCAACAATTCAAAGGCTTGCTGCACTTCTTCATTCCACTCGATTCCATCCTTCTTCAATAATTGAGTTAATGGCCGAGCTATCTTGCCATAATCTCTCACAAACCTTCTGTAATATCCAGTTAACCCTAAGAATCCTTGGAGTCCCTTGACATCCTTAGGTCTTGGCCAGCTGGTCATGCCTTCTACTTTCATGGGGTTAGCTTGAAGCCCTTCAGCTGAGATGATGTGACCCAAATACTCCAATTTAGACTACCCAAAACTGCATTTCTTCTTGTTCAACAACAACTTATTCTTCTCTTAACTGCTGCAATACTAGTTCCAAATGCATCAAATGTTCCTGTTTGCTAATGCTGTATATAAGTATGTCCATCAAAGAACACCAACACAAATTTCCTCAAGAAGGGACGAAACACCTCATTCATTAATGCTTCAAAAGTAGAAGGCTGCATTGGTTAACCCAAAGGGCATTACTAAAAACTCATAATGCCCTTCATGAGTGCGAAATGCCGTTTTGGAGACATCTTCCTCCTCCCTCATTCTGATTTGGTGGTACCTAGATTTTAAGTCCAGCTTAGAAAAACTAACTACACCCCCAAGCTCGTCCAACAGTTCATCTATGGCTGGAATAGGAAATTTATCCTGTACAATCACCTTGTTCAAGGCTCTATAGTCAACACAAAATCGCCAGCCCGCATCCTTCTTCCTAACCAATATGATGAGGCTGGAAAACGAGCTTGTATTGGGTCTTATAATCCCAGCTGAGAGCATTTCTGCCACGACTCTCTCTATTTCATTTTTCTGATAATGGGAATATCTATAGGGCCTTATATTAGGCACTGGGGCGCCATCTTTCAGCCTTATAGCATGGTCTTGTACTTTGGAAGGAGGCAGGCCCTGAGGCTCTTTGAAAAGATCTTTAAATTCCTCCAAAACATGCTGTAACTCCTCCCACTCCACCACATCTACCTGTTTGATCGCCCTCCTTGGTGGCAATCTCCACATAAAACCCCTCTCCATCATTATGTAATGCTTTAACCATAGACTTAAATGAAGCTGCTGACCGGGATAGTGAAGAATTCCCTTGTAATGTGATTACCTTTCTTGCTGACAAGAATCTCCTTGTCAGTTCCTTGAAATTGGCTTTGATTTCTCCTAACTCGTCTAGCCAATCTAATTCGAGTATTACATCTGCTTTGCCCAACTCAAACAAGAAATAATTAGTGGTAATGTTTAGCCCCTGCATTAACATATTCACCCCTTTACACTCCCTTGCACCTAATCTGATGTCCGTCGCCAACCTCCACTATATTCTCAGGGGTTTCAGCCATGGATAAGTTAAGTTCTGCCACTAACCTCCTATCAATGAAATTACTTGAGGCCCCACAATCGATTAACACAATCACCTTCCTTCCTTGTATTTCACCCCATGATACTATTCATGGACAGCTGTAGTGCCCTGTCCCTTTCCACTTTCTCTTTCTCTTCTTCAAGTTCCTCCTCCGGTTCCCCCTCTAACTCCTCCTCCATACCCAACAATAACACATTGAATTGTTTAAATTTGCAAATGTGCTCAGGACCGAACTTTTCATCACATCTAAAACATAACCCTTTCCTCCTTTTCTCTTACATTTAAGCTTCAGTGAGCTTCTTAAATTCACTTCCCCTTCTCGTGTAACTGCTTCCTTTAGCAGAACATTGTTCCCCTATTTTTTGCCCTGTTACACCAGCTTTGGAAGTAGCTGTGAGTTACGAACTCCCTTTTGTAGCAGACTCATAGTTTGAATTGGGCTTAGACCCAACTTCTACAGCAGTAGTTCTGCTGGAAAAATAAGGTTTGCTGATCCCTTTTGAACTCAGCCCTGCTCTTTCCCTCCCCACCGCAGAGCCCCTTTCTTCCACCAGTAGAGCCAAATCCATCAGTTCCGACAGTGTCCCCAGCCGGTGAAGCTTAATCTTTGCTCTCACCTCCTCCTTTAAGCCGTTAAGGAATATCCCTTTCAATATGCTTTCGTCATCTACTGCTAAAGGCACAGTGAGGAGTTCAAATTGCTCCCGGTATTCCATGATCGACCCTGATTGCTAGAGTCCCAATAGTAGCTCATACGGATTCTGAGCTAAGGAAGGCTGAAACCGCCGCACTACAGCTACCTTGAAATCTGTCTAGCTTGCCTACGGATTGCGTGTTTCCACCATGCGTACCAGTTCAGTGCCTTTCCATCCATGGCCACCATCACAGCCTCTAACTTCTCAGTATCCTCAAGAGAATTCACCGGGAAATATCTCTCGATCTTGTTTACCCAGTCGAATGCGTCGTCACCTGTGAACAACGGTATCTCCAGCCTCCTCCCCCTGTCTTCCAATGGTGGATTTCGAGTGGGTCCTGTGACAGTTCCACTGGAACCCGCTCTTCCCTGCAAAACTTCCTCCCCTTCTTCCTCTGTTACGGCGTCAACCTGTCTCCTAGGTGGTATGGGTTCTTTCTCTTTTAGCCATTGCAGAATCTCCTGCTGGGTATGCTCCATTTTGGCCCATTGAGCTCCCCTCAGCTCCCTTTCCTACTGTGACTCCATCCTCAGCCTGTCAAGGTCTTGTCTTAAATGCTCCATACCCTTCTCCAATGCTTCTACACGATTCTCCATCCTATAGCACCTCACCATCCACAGCCCCCTTAATCAGGATCTTTGATACCATCATAGAAGTCAGTGTGCTAGGAAACCAGGTAATCCATAAATGATCAAGTGTCTGTTTGTATTATTTCTCTCAACATCCCTCTCCCTAGCCTAGCTCTGATGATGGTTCAGTGCTGGTGGGATTACAAGCAACTGAAAAAAAGAAGAAAATACAATTGGAAACGCAGGATAATGCAATCACTTCGAGGGGATTGCAGCCTCTGCCCTTTCTGCCCACTACTCAATTCTCCCCCCCTTTCCCACGGCTCCTTTCCCTTTTATATCACTACTCACGGTTGCCTCGTTTCCCTTTTCTCTCTCTCCTAGCCACCTCAGCATTCTGTTATGCAAACTGTATCACTGCCCATGCTTGCTTCCTCCACCTTTTCTCTTTCTCCCAACCATGTCAGCATTCTGTTATGCAAACCATAATTTGTTTGCTCTCCTGCACTGCTTCCCTGAGAGGTGACTCCTTTGCTCTATTCTCAATAACTCCCACGTGTGGTGGTCCCCTCTTCCCTCTAAATTTGTTCCTATGGTATACTTTCCTAATGGGGGGTCTAACATTCTTCAAATTAATTCCAGCTAAACCACTCTGTCATATTGATTTTCAAGCTAGAAATTGGCTTGAAAAACTGAGCAGTAAGGATATTGGCAAAACTATTTTAGTCCTCCATAAGAAATAAAAGTTTGCCATCATCACATTGTTGGTGATACACAACTACTTCCTTAAAGCCTACTCTCACGTCTCACCCCTTGTAAACTTATGAAATCATCATACTGAGCATCTCCACCAGCAAGGTAAACAAGAAAGGGGAAAGAGTGGTTGTTGAAAGGAGATAATTCACTGCCTCCAACTGGAGCCAAAAACTTAATATCAAGAACCTCATCCAGAAAACCGCTTTGTCTTATCTCTTTTTGGGTCCGTTTGAGAGGGGTTTAGTGAAGGGCTCTTTGTTGGCTTTAAGGGGTTGGAGGTCTTGTGTTCTATGTGTTGTCTTTGCTGTGCTTCAGGTCTTTTGAGGTTGATTTGGTCTTTATATTAATCTTTCTAAAAGTGGTTTGGCTGGGCTTAATGTCAAGGGTAGTGTTATATGCAGATTAGCAGACCACACACAACTCTTTGTAAAAATCTCTAAGTGCGTGTCTGGATTAGCTTCTTTTTTGTTTAGAAAAGCTTATAATCAAAATCCTGCAGAGAAACTTTCGGCTGAAAAGCTGTTTTTGTGTAAAAATTAAGCAAAATCAAACATGTGCCAAGTCTTCTCTTAGATGTTCTGCTTATGGGTTGTATCAAGGGAGTTTCTGTTTTTGATATGCATGGCGTTGTTCATTTTTGAACCATTTTGACTGTGTTTCTTTTTAGTTTCTCTTTTTTGGAAAGTATTTTTATCCTCCCTCTTGCTATCTTATTTAAAAAAAATCTAGTGAAGTGTTGAACAGAAACACTACCTTGAAAAGGCAGAAGATACATATCAAAGCAAAATGCTCTCCAATTCTTTATCTGTGAGAGGGACTTCCTGGAAGAAACCATGTGCTGAACTGGTTCATAAAGGGGCTGTGAAAACAATTTTGACCCAAAGCAAGTCTAGGGACAGAGGTTTTCCCTTAAAGATCCGGGCATTAGCATATATAGCACCTGGTCTAATACTTCGGCCTCCTTTTACTAACTGAACTTAAATAAAAGAATAGCCTCCAAGCTCTAAAGGTACACTCAAAGTTCACAAAACATACCGAACAGCTATTCCAAATGTATGTGGCTGCTGGACGTTGTAGGAATAAATGTATTGCTGTGTCTGAACTAGAGTAACACATCTTACACCTATCAGGAGATAAAGCCTTGTTTGGTCTACACAACTGCAACATATCATTAATATTAATCCTATTGAAAACTGCTGTCTAGATGACTTAACCTTGGATGGAACTTTGCCTTTTTAAAGGGGCTTTTCTAGAGAGAAATTCTCACTGTTTGGGCGATTAGTTAGGAATTGTAGAAAAGATTTACTCAAAAACACCCTAGAAGAACCATGACTCTAAATTCTCTTGTTTACTTCGGAAGACAAGTGAACTGAGTATAGCAACAATAGAAGGTAATCCAATAAAAGTTGCTTGTCTTTCATTCCAGTTTCAAGAGAAATGGAGGTCCCATGAAATGTTGGAACCTTGTCTACGATAGGAAAGATAGATATGGTGTAGGGAAGAAAGTTGATGGAAGTTAGGAAAAGTGTCTGAAAAGGGTAAATCTCCTACCCACGGGAAATCTCCTACCCACAGGAATTCTAAAATTTACGGAAGCCATTACCCAGCTGTAGTGTGGGTTGATATTTGAAAGATTTCTATTTTTCTTTTGCTTATGTCTCACTTTGATCGAGGCATGTTTGTTTTGTATGATTGGATCCCTTTGTATTACCTCTCTTTGTTTAGAATCTGATAAGGTGCAGGTGAAGTGATTTCAAAGTATCCATTACGTGAAAAAACAATGTAGTTGTTCTGTCTTGGATGCTTTATTGTAGTGAATGTTGGGTCATAAAGTGCCAACAAGAGCAGAAATAAGTGTAGTGGAGATGAGAATGTTGCGGCTGATGAGTGGACATACAAGAAAAGATTGGGAAAAAATATATTTTGGAGAAAGTTGGAGTAGCACGTATTGTGGAGAAGATGACATTAACTTGTCTAAGGTGGTTTGGTAATGTGAGGATAAGACCAACGGAGGCTCTAGTGAGGAAAGTGGATCAAACGAAAGATAGTCCGATTAAAAGAAGTAAACGAAGACCGAAGAAAATTAAGAGAAACCTTTGAAAGGGACCTTGCTCTAAATGGATTTATTGAAAATTTGTTGTTGATAGAGTTGAATTGCATTGTTTGATCCATTTAGCTGACCCCACCTAGTGGGGAAAGGCTTGGTGGTTGTTGTTGTTGGTGTTGGTTAATATTTTTGGCCCTTGGATACTGTGGATGATAATCTTTTCCTTGTTTAATAACACACTAATTTTTTTTTTTTAAATTTTTTGACACCTGTAACTGAAATGACCATTAACTTGTTTGCCTACAGATCAATGACCGCTATGAGTTCCCCTTGCAACTAGATCTCGATAGGGACAATGGCAAGTATCTATCTCCTGAAGCAGACAGAAGGGTTCGCAACCTTTATACACTTCATAGGTATTGACAATTTCACTTAAATTTTCTTAAATAATGGAAATTTTTGTTCAGTTCATTGAAATCTTCCATGTATGTGCAATGTAACCTTTTTCTATTGAATTCCTCTTCTGGAAATGCTTGATATGCGGCATCATGAAACTGGGGGTATTCTTGTTTGGATAAGTGGAAAATAGGAAGGTGGAAAGTTTGGAATGAAAATCACTTCACACTTGCTTGGTACAAAAAAAGGTCGGGAAGTTGACAGTGGAGTGCAATTTGTTGACTCCCCGCTGCACAGATTTTTCCACTCATATAATGAAAGTGAGCTGAAAGTGATTCTCCATCCTCTACCAAGCAACAATTAGTGAAAATCAAAACTTTTCTATCCTACATTTTCACTCCCCTTACTTTCCACATAGTCAAACAAGCATAGCCTAAATTAAATGATTAGTAAGTAGCACCATAGCAGAGTTCTGGATTAGGTTTGAAAGTACTGCAGCTAGACTCTTAACATTCTGCATGTACATGCCATTTAAGAGTCTTAGAGAAAAAGGTCACGAAATTTAAATTAAAAGACACATGCATTGCTTCTGTAGAGTTTAAATTTTGAACTTAGACATAGTTTTATTTAGGTAGGTCTTGCCAAGCCACTTCAATGAAAAACAAATGTAGAGTTTAAAATTTGAACTCATGCATACTTGTACTTTAAGTAGGCTTTGCCAAGCCACTTTAAAGACAAACAAGCTCATGTTGTTACAATCTTATACATGTTAAGCTAGTGTATTGCCATCACATTGTTGCAGGTTTAGGATGAAATTTGTTATCAAATAGCATAATACAAAGAAAGTATAAATGAAGTTATAATTACTTTGGGAATGAGAGAAAATTTAGTCTTTGGGTTTGTCAATATTAATGAGTTAACAATACCTAGAAACTTAATTAATAATAATAATGGGTGAAGATGGCAATTTGATGGAATGACATGGACTGTGTCTTAGTCTGAAGCTTCCCATAAAGAGGAGAGTGAAATTTTTGGAGGGAAATTAACTCACAAGAATTTGACATGTGACATTATTGGCAAGGCATGTACTGTATTTTATAGCATATATAGATTAGATATTTAGGCAGGCAATATGCTCATTGTTCCCTGGCTTACAATCCTCAACAATTCAAGCTTAAGTGGTTGAGTTGAGGTCTTTAACGGCAGGCTATATTGGGGATGGATGTATTCCTTAACGCTTTTAAGATTTTGTACCGCAGAAAACAATTGATTTTAGAGCGCAATGTACATGTTTATGGAGAGAATGCTAATGCAAAGAGCTTATGATGGAGGTAATGGAAAGGATGGGGGACAGGGAATTAAATATTAGGATAAAATGCATTAATAGTTGGTGATGGGCCAATAAACAGCTTATCAGTGATGGTGTGAAAGAAACTAGATTTGGAAGGATGATATGCATCGGACTGATGATATATGGAGTTTGCTTCTAGGGCCTGTTGGCTTTATTGACACTAAATGAGGTGAGGTAGGCATGAACTGGTTATAACTTAGAATTTGTTTTGGACTAGATTAAGAATCGATATATCTGTTGAGTACCAAAATTCAATTTTACTCATTATGGTGTGGTGCAATATTTTATATTTCTGTGAAATTAATCTGCATGGTGCAATAGTTTGCTGTGTCTAATTAGTACAAAATTAATTATTAATGTAGAATTTGGGCATTGGGCAAAGTTGCTGTATCTTAATCTTAATTTGAAGTGGTTTTTCCTTGAATTGTTGATATGCTTAGTGATCTTTTCTGCATCATTATTTGTTTGCAGTGTTTTGGTTCACAGTGGTGGGGTTCATGGCGGACACTACTATGCTTATATTAGGCCAACTCTATCGAATCAGTGGTATGCATCATTTCCAGGAATCTTTTGGTATTTATATATTTATTGTTCCATTCATCTAGCTGTATTCTATTTTGCACTTGTGTATTTGTCTTGAAACATGTACACTAACTTGATTGGTGATTCAGGACCATATTGGCCACTAGGACACTGAGAAAAATATAGAGATTTGTATTGATGTGCTATGGTTCTAATGGTTCTAGGACAGTAGACATGACTAGTCAGACACACTGATCCATGCATGCAATTCTGTTGCATTCAAATTTATTCTTAATCATAATTTTATTATGTTCTTTACACTGAACTGAAAGAAGTGAGGTACACAGCATAGGGCTTAGAGATGGATAAAAAAACAGCTCTTTGTCCAGACGTTTTCAGATTTGTTTGGGGTATTGGAAGATTATTTGGATGATTTATTGGGTGTCCTTAATGAGTGCTAACTTTTAGGTGTTTTTCTTTGTTTGATATGCTGTGGGATTAGAGGGTATTGTTAATTAATTTTCCCTTGTACTTTCTTCATTCTTTGTTTCAGTTTTGCTTCTTTAGTAGGAAACCAGTAACCTTGCCTATCCTCTATGAAGCACCGGTACTGCTCTCAGGCCGCTGTACCATGTCTGGTATGTTTCCGGTACCAGATTACATACCAGACGTCAGGATATGACATACGCACACATTTTTTCTTTTCTTTTTTTTTCCTCGAATGCAGTCATCACCTGCGTTGCTGCCTTTCTAGCCAAAAACTACCTTAGCCCTATTTTTTCAGCCCAATCTTCACCTGTGGCTTCTGCTTCTCTGCTTGTGTATTCCACCTGCTACTGCGCTGTGTTCCAGTTTGCCTTTCTTGGTTACTTGCTGTCGTAAGTCTTTGTGGGTGCGTTGCATGCTTGTGTCTTTGCCTTTTGGCTTATCCTCTAGGCTTTAGCTATTTATTTGATTTGGGTCACTTTTGTATTTGTTTTATTCTTGCACATCTTTTGTTTTTTTTTTCTTATTTCATTATTCTCTCTTTGGATTGGTTGATTTAAGGTTAATAGATTAAGAATTAACTTTATTGTTTCTATATTTATGATTTAAGGCCCTTTTTTATGAAAAAAAACAATTATTTGCTTTTTTTTTTTTTAATGTTGTACGAGATGAAATATATGATTTTTTAAATATATGTTCTGTCGTATCCTTTCATACCCGTGTCCTAGTTTTTTAATAAATGCTGTATCCTCACATCATATCATATCCAATACACATACCTGTATCCTTGCTTCTTAGCCTATCCTTTTGTTTCTTCCTACAAACTAATAAATTTCTTGTTTTATCCAAAACGAAAAAGATATAAAAGGACGAATGTTACAACAATTAGTTTTAAGCCTTAAATCATATACTTCAGGCCCATTAATTAGGCTACTAGTGCGCCTGAATTATCAGACTTTGGTTGTCTCTGCAGTTTTGAAGAGGATTGGGTATGCAAATGCAAAGGGCAGGATCTTTTCTAATTTTCTTTATAAAAGATTGGGGCGTGCAATGCAAGGACTTCCTAGTAGTTCTGGCATCCCAGTATGGCTGGTAACTAAGCGTGCTTCACTTTCGAGTTATTATGGGATTTGGTGCATTAATGCCAGTATGATCACATGTTGCCTGGCTTTCAAAATTGAACTTTTAGAAGGTTTGTAATTATTATAATGGGATGGGGGCTTCTTAATAGAGTTCTGAGTGGAGAAGTGTGAGTTCAGGGGAGGAAGTGGTTTACTGGTAACTGGTTCATCTTTTTGACATTGTTAATGAGGGAGCCTGAGTCTTTGGTTAGTGATGACATGAGGGATGACTAGTGTGATAGATATTTCGTTATATGTTCACTCTTAACTCTGGTTTTCATCAAGCTAAGTAGGATGGTATATAGACCCTGAAGAGGGTAATGTTTGGGTTTGAGTGTTGGTTGTTTTTGAGATGTAGCTGACTTGCTGTTTTCCAATGCAGTTTGCTGGTAATGCCAATAATTTCTCTACTGATTATAGCCTTGTTTTTGTAATTTGCCATATTTTCTTTTTTCAGATTTTTTTGGGTTGAATATAAATTTGGCTAACATTTGGTTGGTCAATAATGGGAATTGTTTGACTCTAACCCCCAGCTGTAGATTCACTCACAAGTTGAGTATAATATCCATTTTTATAATGAGTGGTGTTTTTGTCGATCAGAATAGACTCATATTACAAAGTTCACTTCCAACAACTTTGTTCTTTATGGTTTCTAGATAAGGCTGTATGGAACTATGAGTCATTGTAGCTTGACTAGCTGGTAAAGTTATGTCAGAGAGTTTGATGTATTCATCCAACTGGTCTGACTTTTCTTTTTCTTTTTTTCGGTCACTTTACTATGTCTGCTCTATACTGCTAGAATAGTCAATATGCATTCTTAAATCTTAATGTATCCCTATCTTTGATTGTTTTTAACTGATTCAAAATTTGAACGCACAGCATAACTTACTTGTTTCAGGTTTAAATTTGATGATGAACGAGTAACAAAAGAAGATTTGAAGAGGGCTTTAGAAGAACAGTATGGTGGTGAAGAAGAGGTAATGTTCTGTTATCATTTCTTTGGCTTCTGTCATATATTTGGCTAATATTATTGTCTTAATGAATTTTCATTTTACGTTGACATTATCATACCTTTTTGTTGTTTTCTTTATTTTACTTCTTGTGTACAGTTACCTCATACCAATCCTGGGTTCAACAACTCTCCCTTTAAATTTACAAAGTACTCTAATGCATATATGCTTGTCTATATACGTGAAAGTGACAAGGATAAAATAATTTGCAATGTGGATGAGAAGGACATTGCTGAACACCTTAGAGTAAGATGTTTAACTCACTGGTGTCATATGATTTTTCTCTTACATTGCCAATGTAAAAATGCTTCACTTTCAATTTTACATTTTAGATAAGATTAAAGAAAGAACAAGAAGAAAAAGAGCAGAAGAGGAAGGAGAAGGCGGAGGCTCACTTGTACACTATCATAAAGGTTAGAACTTTATCTTTCCCTTCACTGTTAAAAGGTTTGTACCTTTAGCTTATGTTTGGATTAAGAAGGATAGAGGGAAAGGGAAGGAAGGGAAAGGCTTCTCTAATCTAAACATACCTTAGATGCATTGTATGGTATGCATGGATCATAAGAGGTGGTTCAATTATGAGTTACTGATTCTTTGGCCACAGGTTGCACGTGATGAAGATTTTCATGAGCAGATTGGAAATAATATATTCTTTGATCTAGTGGATCATGACAAAGTACGAAGTTTTCGTATTCAAAGGCAAACGCCCTTTATCCTTTTTAAGGTATGAACTATTGTTTTGTTATGCAATCTGCATAGCATCTTAATTTGTTTTTTTTTTTGGGTACAGATCTTTAATTTGATTGACCATCTATATTTTTGCCCATTTCATTTGGCATTCCTGCAAAATTTTTCCCATTTTGAATCATTTTGAAATGACAAATGATATCATATTTTGGACACTTGAATCAGTTTGTAACATATAAATTACTAAGTGGAAAATCGTTTGTGCACCAAGTTCCTTCATGCAAACACATGGCACCGGTGCAAATTTAAGGTGTCTTATTATGGTTGTATGAGATTTCTATTGCTCAACTGACGTTTATGTGTACAAGCATCTGGTTCTTTTCTTTTCTTTTGTTAGACTTGTGTGGAAGGATTTCTTTTGGACCACCTGCAAGTTTATTTCTCATGGTCATGGATATATTTCTTTTAGACCACTGGTATCTTTCAGTCTAGTTGACAGAACCAGTATCAAGTTTTGGGAGGACACTTGAATGGGAAATGTCTCTTTCCTAGAGGCCTTTCCTTATCTCTATAATTTCTCTACCTTGTATATGCCCCTATAAAAAATTTCTGAAACTTTAGTAGAAAAATTGAGTGATCGAGAACTCATTGAATTGCAATACCTTTTGTTCTTACTCTATCCACTTCTTTGCTAATCCTGATAAGATAGTTTTGAATTTGGATTCTTCTTGTGTTTTCTTGCAAATCCCTTTTACAGTTTCTAATTCAGTCCCCCAACTGTCAAAGCTGTCTCTAAGGTCAAGTCTTTTGTTTGGACAGTGGTACTTAATAGGATTAACACAAATGACTTGTTATGGTTCTAATTCTATCATTTTAAATGTTGTGCCCTTATTAGCTGATAGTTTACATGGTTTTCAGTATCATGTTCATTGTCCACTTTAGCATCTAGTGAGTAGTGATGTTATTGATTGACTTATTAGGCTTTTGATCTCTGATGAAACTAATTATGATTCTATATATTTTTTCATATGTTTCTGACAATGAAGCTTTTATCAGGAAGAAGTTGCCAAAGAGTTTGGTATACCTGTCCAGTGCCAACGTTTTTGGTTGTGGGCGAAGCGCCAAAATCACACATACCGGCCAAATAGACCACTGACACCTCAGGAAGAAACACAATCAGTAAGTACTTAACCCAACTTCCATTGCTTTGTGTCCATAAATTGCAGGATGGCAAGCATGTCTTTATATTAAATATAACAACCTCATTCTTAACCTTCACCATATGTATTTTTCTTTCTACATATTTTTTCTTTCTTCTGGTAAGTGTTTAAGGAAATTTTATGTCTGACCTGTCTACTTTCTTCAATAATATAGTTTGACTTGTTTTTGCATGCTAATGAAAATGGTTCCACAAGTCCACTGTTCACGAACACAAAATGAAGAAGGGAGATGAATTTCTTTGTATTTGCTCTGGGAATGTAGAATTAACTTGGTACTAGAATAGAATAGTCTTCTCTTACTTTGACATGTTCTTAAGTTTTATGTTTTTTATATAATGGAGCTTTTGAGTATGATTCTTGAGATGCAGTATCCTAAATGCTGCTGTAGGAAAATATTGTTCACACTTCGCTGAATTTTATTATAAATTATAAAAAAGGAAGTAAAGAGAGAAAGAGATTGACATTGAGATTGATAGTTTGGTTGTTCAAAGTGCTATCTCCACCATCTAGTATATCACTATATTTTATGATTATCTTGCTGATCATGACATGCGTAAGTTGTGCTGTGACACTTGACAAATGTAGGTTGGACAATTAAGAGAAGTTTCCAATAAGGCAAACAGTGCAGAACTGAAGTTATTTTTGGAAGTGGAAATTGGGCAGGTACTGTTTTTCTTGATAATTTCATCTTTCTTCCTGATAGTCTGGTAGTGACTATTAAATAATATTTGTTCTTCTATCTGAATGACTCGTAATTGACATGAATTTGCTATTTATGCCTTGCACAATGATTAGGATTTGACGCCTATTGCTCCGCTTGAGAAGTCTAAAGAGGAGTTGTTGCTATTCTTTAAACTTTATGACCCTGCAAATGAGAAGCTTCGGTATTTGCCCTTCCTATTACTTTTGCAAATGAATCTACACTTAATTACTAAAATGCCTTTTCCTGTGTTTCCTCAGGTATATTGGGAGGTTTTTTGTGACAGGTAGTGGGAAGCCCATGGATATATTGACAAAACTAAATGAAATGGTGGGATTTTCTCCTGATGAAGAAATTGAACTTTTTGAGGTTAGTCAATCTGCATCTCATGTATCATTTTCCTTGATTGCAATATCAAGTGAGAGCAAAAATGCTTACATTCTGTCATGCACATTCAGGAAATTAAATTTGAACCTAAAGTCATGTGTGAACATGTTGACAAGAAGTCCACATTCCGTGCCAGTCAGGTACAAATCCTCAGTGATTAGCAGTGGATTGGTTTTCAAGTGCTTTCTAGTGCTGTTTTAAGTATTTTATTTTTTCTTATTTTGCCTATAGGCTTTCAGTATTTTGGGTTGGGTTTGGATCAATGAATCATCTACAACCTAGGTTTTCCTTTATGGTGATGTTCCTAACTGTTTGTGACTTTTGCTTCCATCCTTTTCTTTTTGGCCAGCTTGAGGATGGTGATATTATTTGCTTCCAGAAGCCCCCCCAAGTTGGAAGTGGTGAGCAATTTCGCTATCCAGATGTTCCTTCATTTTTGGAATATGTGTATAACCGTCAGGTATGAACATTTTTAATAATAAGATATAATTTCTGGCTCTCTAAATTGTGAACTGTTGTATACTCAATTTCAATACTTCCTCTTCTAAGAAGCATATATACTGAAAAATAACTGGTGTAACCTTGATTCAAATACTCCTCTGATCTCTGTCCTTCCATTAAAGCTGGAAGTTCGATATCTGCATGCAAAATACTCCTCCGTAATCAGACTTGCACCGAGTCTTGGATAGTTTGAAAATGGCTTAGTTTTGGAACAGGCAGAGATTGAGATGAAGAGTTTGCAGATCTTGCTTCCTTTGTCATGAGGTCAGGAAAGAGGGTGAAAATATGGAGATAGTGGAATGTGATGGAGTACTGGGATAAAATGCAAATGATGTTGTTTTGGTGGTTTAGTCTCGTTCTTTTTATTTTTAAATAATTTTGTATTAAACAAAATTGGGTTGGGCTGATTACTTAAACCCATTTGGTTAGCAACAGTTACAGTTTTGAAGGTTTAGTCTCCTTCTTTTTCTTTTTCTAAAATAAATTTGTTTTAAATGAAAATGGGTTGGGCTGATTACTAAACTCCTTTGGGTTAGCAATAATTATACATAGATGCTAAATCCAAAGAAAAAGGAAAAAAGATATATATAATCACTGAACTTCTAAAATAAAGGCTTTGTATTTAAAATTATTATCCAGGTTGCATGCATACGGGGGTATGCATATGGGGGTATGCATGCCTGTATTGATATGATGTGGGTACTGAATTGAGCAATTTATCTCAAAATTAAGATATGGGTACTGGAAGATTTATTATATCAATATATAAAATATTTTCTTTATAAGCTTCCAACAGAGAAATCATCCGGCTTCTCCTTCAGAAAATCAAAAGCTGCAGTTGCCTTAACTAGTGCTATTCTTTATTGGCTAAAACCATCTTCCCTACCTAAGAACTTAGCAAAACTCTTAAGTTACCAATACTCTATCATCATTAGATGGAAAGTATCTCCTCAAGTATTTATTTCTCTCACAAGGAGTTTTTTCATCCCTGTGCGGAGGAACTTGATTTGGAGCCCTTGAAGCCATGAATTGCAATTGGTACTTATGGATTAGAAAATGAAAATTTTAATTGGTACAGGATAATAAAATGCACTTAGAAAAGAACATGGGGTCAATTTAAGATTGGATTCTGTGAATGAGATAAGCAGTGGATGGCAGAGTTTTGAGAACTGGACCAGATTGGCTGGTTAAACCGGCTGAACCAGGAACCAGGCACCTTTCTGGTCTGGTCCTCTCCCCTTATGTTAACTGCCGGTAAAAAAACCAGCACAAAACCGACCAAACTGCACTGAACCGGGCAAACTGTTCAAACCCGGCTCAAACAGTTTGAATGGCTCGGTAAACCTAGATCTACAGTCTCGTTCTAGATTAGAGACTGAAAAAAAAAAAAAATAACCAGTCCTTAATCCCCGTATTGTAAATGATGGCTCAGCCTCCATCTACCCTAATGCTGGAGCTATTCTGCTATATTTCTCCACACCTCAACCATTCTGCAGCTTTTGTTAGATCTACAAGAAGGTATGCATGCCACCAAATTTTTGGTTTTGCTAGATATTCCCTTTGCACTCTCTTACCATCTTCAAACTTATTTCCCTTTTGCTTTCTGTGCAACAATCTTATTTCTCATTCTTAATCTCTCCATTCGTACCATCTTCATTTCCGCAAATATTTATTGATAATTGCCATTAATTAAGCCTTTTTTTTTTCTTTCCCATCTTGGTTCCAGGTTGTTTAGTTTCCTCCTGGCGGCAAAGTCAACTTTTTCCTCTGATTTTGAAGCATCCACAAATCCATTGATTTTTCTTGGCCTCTCTTTTTCTTTGATTTGTGAATCAATGCACTTAAAAATGGAATGTCAGCCGTTAATGCACTGTTAAAAATGAAATATTAGCAATTATTATAATATCAACAAAGAGATTTGTATTGTTTTTGATAATCTTTATTTATTTATTTAATTAAAATACATAAAAATATATTTAATTATTCTTTGATTTGACCACGGTTCAACCATGGCTGAGCCATTGAACCGTGTATCAGTTCATTACTGATTCAATGACTAGTTTGGTTTTCAAAACCTTGGTTGATGGGATGAACTGCAACGGAAAAGGATTACTGCTATCCGATTGTTTCTCCTCTTGCCTATAAATTGCATTTCTCACTTCCTCAATCATTTAATCGCACATCTTATAAACCAAATGATAGGCTTCGTGATTTGAATTTCACTCTGATTATCTTTGAGAAATAGTTCTCTCACAATGGGAGCCTTTGGTTTATCATACTCCTTATAATTATTCCACTTGTCACTAATGACCATAGCTTGGAGATGGCTCTTAGTCAAGGTAGTTAAGCGCTCTTAAGGCGCTAGGGGGATTTAACGCCTTGAGATGAGAGGCACAAAAAAGCGCATGCTTCACTAAAGAGAGGCTTTAACATTCAAAAAGAAGAAAACAGGAAAATATTTGATTATTTTCTATTGATTTGCCATATAAATTAACTATTCAAGTATAATATTCATAGTAAAAATAGAAGATTAAGATGTTCAACTTATAAATCCTAAGCTGCTTGCTAAAAGAGTCCCAAAAGTTCCACAACTTGTTATTTTTTCAACATTCTTACTATTTTACCCCTTTTAGCATCATAGTTATCAAGATAGCAGTTGGACTTTTTGAGTTCTTTTTACAGTTATCAATAAGGCGCTAAAGGCATGCCTTAAGCTGCTGACCCCTTCTGGTGCTTTGCCTCAGTGCCTTAGGCACGCCTTTTGGTGCCTTTGACTACACTGCTCTTAGTGAGTGTCATTTATTTTAACATCACAATTGGTGAAGATAAACCTATTGCTTGCAATAGAAAGTTGGTTTTGAAAGAGAATGTTAAGAAATAGAGGGAGAAAAACAGATAGAAGGGAACTATGAATTGGATGCTCTAACTTGAAATCAGTTCGGCTCTCTGTATATGTATGTATCGTTGTTTTGAAAATTAAACCAGTCTTTGAAACAGTAATGAGAGTGTTTTAAGGTTTTTAGGTTGAAGGGGGTTTGTATGTAATACCTGTATAATTCACCCCTACGTTCCACTGCAGCTATCACTGCATCACATCTAGTATACAAAGTCTCATTACTCATTATTTGTGTAAGATATTTATGGAGATATTTTTCTCTTTTATGCTTATTTATGCAATATGATATTCTCACATTATGATGAGATGCAAATCTGGAAGGTATTTAATGGAAAGAAATAGGAAAGCATCACTTATTGCTATTAAATTCTTTCTCTATGCTTTTAATTTCATCCTAAGTCCCAATAACTTCTGGCTATTTTTGCACGTTGCAAACCCATATGATGTGAATGGAATTCTCTGTCTCTGCCTCTCTTAGTGGTTTTCAAATCAGCCCACTGTTTTATGCGTCATCGTTTTTCATTTTCTCTGCTTCTTGATAACCCTCCTTTCTCTTTCTCCTCCTCCTCCCCCAAAGACGAAACTTACTGCTTACATTTCCAAGCCATCCAAGCTTGCCCTTTGCTAGTCTCTCCCCATTGATGCCATCAAGATTTCTTTGCCCAACAACAATGTCAAGGAAGGCAAGCGGTGGTTCACCACTTCCTTGGATGTTGCTCTCAAGATTTCCAAGAATTTGGTTGCGGACACCCTCATTGCCAAGGTCAATGGGGTTGTCTAGGACATGATGCGACTTCTTGAGGATGATTGTGAGCTCTAGATTTTCAAATTTGATGATGATGAAGGTCACAATCCAGACCAGATGCTACCTCTTCTTTGGTTCTCCTTTTGCAATCTAGACCAGACACAAACGGTTCAACCATGCAAACCGGTTATCGTCACTGGTTTTCAACATTCAAGTTTTTGAGGCTTGACCGAATGAGCCAAAGGACTAGTTCCTAGTTTTACCAATCCAATCGACCAGTCCGGTCCAGTCTTCATAATAATGGCATTTTTTTGTTCCATAATAAATACAAAAGAATTAGGACAAGTAATAAAGTAGTACAACTAGTGCAAGTCCAGCCCAATAACACTTGGTATAAACTAATGCAATATGATAGTAGTAGTAACAATCGCCCTTCAGTTGGAGCATAGATGTTAATCATGTCCTGCTTCTTATAAATATATTGCACTTTGTGCTGGTTGAGAGCTTTGGCAAAGATATCTGCAAGTGGTTCTTTAGTCCACACATGTTTGGTGATGATAAGCCCTTACTAAATTTTCTTGTGTACAATGTTGGCAGTCAGCTCCATTTTGCTTTTCTCTTTTGTGAAATGTCACACTAGTTTCATGGTGACACTGCTTTTAAATCCAAGCTCATCAAGTGGATGATGCATCCATGAATTTGTGTGTTGGTTCGATACTCTGAATTTGCACTTGATTTTCTGCTTCTTACTTTTAAAGTAAACAAGATTGTCAACCCACCCAAAGTGGATTTCCTGTCTATAGGGGAGCCTGCAAAATCTGCATAAGAGAAACCTTCCTTCTCATAGTGACCATGATTACTATACATGATTCCATGCCTTGGAGCTCCATCTAAATATTTTAAAATATGCAGAATCACCTCTCAGTAAGTTGTTCGTGGAGAGGACATGAATTGATTGACTAAACATATTGCAGATGGATAAGGTAGTTAAGTTTACCAACTAGCTTCCTATAACTCTCTAGATCTTGAAGGTTATCTCCATCATCTACTAATAGTTTCAAATTTGAAACTAAGGAAGTTTTAGTAGGTTTGGCTCCAATTATACCGGTTTCTTTCAGAGGTCTAGAACATACTTCTCATGTTTCATAAATATATCTTTCTTGCTCCATGCCACTCATTACCTAAGAAATATTGCAGTGTAACTTGATCTTTTTTTGGAATTGTGTTGGAAGGAATGATTTGAGGTCACTGATTTTAGTCCCATCACTTCTAATAACAACATCGTTGACATACAACTGGACTGTTGAAAGAAGACTAGGTGATAAACATTGCTTCTCGGAAGCCCAAATTAGTATGACAACATGAATGAAGTGCCCAAACCAGGCTTGTGGGGCTTGTTTCAAGCCATATAATGACTTTGAGTTTGCACACCTTTCCACTCTCCCATTGAGCATCATAGCCTGGCAGTTGCTCCATAGTCCATACACACCTCTTGCAAATCACCATGTAGAAAAGCATTCTTTACATTTGATTGAAGGAATGGCAATGATGAGTCGCTACATGAGACAAAAAAGTCTAACAGGAGCAAGTGTAGGTAGGGGAAAAATTGTGGAAATAATCCACTCCATATACTTGAGATAGAGCCCTTTGCAACCAAACAAGTGCGTTCAATCAAGGAAATGAACCATTTTGGTTAGCTTTCACAGTATAAACCCACTTGTAGCTAATAACTTGCTTGCCACTTGGTAAGGAAACCAGATCCCATGTTTGATCTTTCTCAAGAGCAGTCATTTCTTCTATGATAATTGCTTGTCTCCTTGCATGTGACAGATTCTCAACTAAGAGTAGTTGGAATCACCTAAGAGTCAAGAGAAGCTACAAAAGACTTAGCATAAACAGATAAAGCATCATTAGAGATGAAAGAAGAGATAGGACAGGTACACATGTGCTTACCTTTTTGAATAACAATAGGATGGTCAAGGGTTGGATCAACGGATGAAGCTTATGGATCAGGAGAAGAAGCATGTCTAGGAGGTGAGTCTTTTGGGCTTGAATCTTCAATGAGAGCACCACAATCATTTGCTTGGTATGACAAACATTGAAACATTGTAGAGGAGCAACAGGGGGGACAGGACCGACTTGATACTGGTATAGAAGTCAACTTGGAGAGAGAGAAACGGGAGAAGTTGTTGAGAGTGGAAACTAATATACGTGATGTAGAGCAAAGAGTCTAGATAGGATTCTACCAAGGAATAGAGAACGTTTGAGAGAAGAAAGAGTAAACACAGCTATGGGCTGGTTCTTCTGGTGCAACAAACCAGGAAAGAAGAAAGTTCTTCTTAATAATTCTGGATTTTGATTTGATTAAAAAGATCCCCCATACAAAGGCTGAGGTTTAGGTTTTATGCAGGCTAAGACCTTTCAGATTAGATGACCTTCCAGCTTACATCTCTAGGAATTCCAAATTACAATTATTATACTACAACTTCCTAGGCGCAACTTACCAGAAAGCAAGTTACAAGAAAACAACTCCCAAAATGCAATCCTTGACATTTACTACTAACCCCAAGCCCACTAAGAACCCTTGGGCCTTACAAATAAGACATTAGAACACTTAATTAACATAATTTTGACCCAAAATACTATCGATAACTAGAAGCTGCGAAAATTAAGTAAAATAACTTGAAATTATAAAAATAACCCTGCTGCAATTATTTTCTTATCTACTGCTCCTGCATCAATACCACAAACTCATCCTCATAACTAGTGGTCAAGAGAGATGGTTCAGGAGAATAAAGAGTGGACTCAAAGAATGCACATCTTTAGAAACATGATATCAATCTTATTCTGGTGAATAACAATGATACCCTTTCAAGAATATTCCATGAAAATAGACTTAAGAGAGTGGGGATCTAACTTGGAGTTCCTGGACAAAACAAGTATAACCTAAAATTCAAGGATGAGGAGGACATAAAGAGTTAAAAGGAAAAAGCACAAAGGAGTTTGGCCATCTAGATCCAAGTAGGCATGTAATTGATGAAATAAGAAGTTGTAGAGGCTGCATCAGCCCGAAATTGTTTAAGAACTTTCATGTGAAACAAAAGGGTTTGAGCTACTTCCATTAAATGCCTCTTTTTGATCTCATTACTAATCTTTGTATTTAAGCCACATATACATACTTTAATGTTAATAACCAACTCTCCTAAAAGCTTAAGTTGTTATGTGGAATACTTGAATGATTTTATATCTTTAACATTATATATGGACAAGACAAACGTTAACTCCATTACTTGGTTATCTTAATAAGTGTGACTTCACCCTAGAATATGATTCTTTAAGTGTTTGGTTGCAATAGTTGCATATACAACGAGCATTCCCTCTGCCTGATGTTGTAGTTTGCACTACATTGTCATATACCTTAAGTGGCCTATCATCTTCAGATGAACTAGTGGTGGATTTACTAGTGACAATAGTGGAAGTACTACCAGGTCTAGATGTTGAGAACCAGATGTAGACTCTTAACATCTACAAAATAGAAAAAGCAAATAAAAGATTAAACCTAATCAGCCTATTCAAGCACATAAGCAATATTCTTAAATTCATTTTAGCGTAACATTATATGAGAGCCTAATCAGCTACCCAAATCCCCAGATTATTTTAGCAACTTATCTCCTGTTGCATGTTGGTTACTGTCTTTTTGTATTTTGTAACTGCAACATTTTGTAGCTGTTACTGAAAATCATTATGTAAGAGAGTTGTACTGTGACTAAGATATTAAAAATCATGAATAGTTGAACAGTGATATTAAATATCAATAATGATAAGGGTAAATTGCAGATTAACCCCTTGAAGTTTAGCCCATTTCTATGTTTAGTACATAAAGTTTAATTTTTGACATATTACCCTCTTGAACTTTGGTAAACTATGAAACCATTAAATGAGTGTTAGTTTTAACGGTGGACTATCCCACGTGCATGTCACATGGGGGATGATATGTTATAAAATGAAATTTTTTGTACTAAATGTGAAAATGAGCTAAACTTTAAGGAGTGGATTTGTAATTTATCTTTCTTTTATTAATTTGATTTTTTTCTTTTTTTCCACAAAAAAGAGACTTTGCATTACTTTACATCAAAACTTCTGAAGACTTTTAAAAGTAGGCTCTTGTAAAAACAAACCAAACACATTGATCTCATTGAATTTAAGCCATGTAAAAGC
This sequence comes from Castanospermum australe, assembly GCA_019955255.1. NCBI lineage: Eukaryota > Viridiplantae > Streptophyta > Magnoliopsida > Fabales > Fabaceae > Castanospermum > Castanospermum australe. The sequence continues at coordinate 1,470,268 of NSJW01000228.1, read as the reverse complement.
AAAACCTTTAAAAAAAATTAGGAGGAAGATCCTTTAACAACCTTGAAGACTTCTAAATGTTGACTTGCAATATAAGGACAACCAAAGCAGCCCCAAGAATCATAGCAATGAAAATAGCATCAATAATTTTGATTTCTTTTTTGATTAATCTTGTCAGAAATCACCACCATAAGGTACTTTCTCCAGTACTTGAAAATCTTTTCACTCACTCTCCTATAATTCCTACTGAAACCTAAGCTAGGTTTATACCCCAACCCATCTAGTTGCTTCCAAAACTCACTCTTATCAACTTTCTCATCATTTTGCTCCTTGTCCACTCCACTAGACCCTATGCTTTAAACTGCACATGGGCAACCAAAGGCAATACCCAACTTCTCTTCAAAATCTCATCTTTCTGGCCATTCTTTGTTAATTTCCCATTCTATGAAACAACACTAAGTTTGGGTTTTGAATGCCCATTTGAGATTGCAAGCTGTAGTATGATTGTAGTACACGGGTTGGGAGAAAATAAGGTGTCTAGATTTAAGTCAAACTTCAGCATTTTCCTATCAAACTGACGAGAATATAAGAGTGAAACATGAGAGTCTTGGGCTCCTATAGTTGGTAGTGAAGCTACAAAACCTGGTGTTTCTTGAAGACTTTTTGGGGGAGTCAAGCAAAGATTGCAGAGAAGATTATATAAAATTATTAATTTGAGAATGATCTAAGATGTAGGATAACTTATTGGCATTATTCATGGACTTGGCCATTGTAGAGCTGTAGAATGAGAACCAAAGAGGCACCTCTTACTTTTTTTCTTTTTACTTCTTCTTTAGAAGAATTCAATGAAATCAATGCATTTGTTTTATTTTTATAAGACCCTACTTTTGAAAGTCTTTAGAAGCTGCATCTCTTGCTTTTCTTCTTTTTTACTTCTTCTTTAGAAGAATTCAATGAAATCAATGCATTTGTTTTGTTTTTATAAGAGCCTACTTTTGAAAGTTTAGAAGTTCCGATGCAAAGTATTGAAAAGGATCTTTTTTATGGAAAAGAAGAAAAATAAAACAATAAAATAATGATAAATTACATATTAGCCCCATGAAGTTTTGTCTATTTTCACATTTAATACATAAAGTTTTAATTTTAACATATTACCCCCATGTGACACGCACGTGGTACAATCCACTGTTAAATCTAACACCTATCTAACAATTTCATAGTTTACCAAAGTTCAAGGGGGTAATATGTCAAAAATGAAACTTTATGTAGTAAATGTGAAAATAGGCTAAACTTCAAGGGGTTAATATGTAATTTACCCTAATGATAAAGATGTTTTGTAGTAGCACCTTGGTGGAGAATTCAATTGATTTTGGTTACAGCAAAGTGTGAGCAGGAGCCAAAGAGGTTGATTTTTAAGAGTTTCCTGACAGCTTAAAAGGATCATGGGAAGCAGAATCCCAATTACTTTTTAAGAAGTCTACTTTGCATCCCATCAATATATTTTGATTTTTTATCTATTAATAGTTTTAATTTGATATAGGATTTTCACTTTCTAGAAACTTGTGTGATGGAGAAGCTCTTGAATTAAAGTTCCTTTTGCTTTTACTTGATTCCACTTATATCTCCCAATTTTTTTGTTATTGTTTTTCTTTTGTTCTCTTTTCGGAGGATATCTTATCCTCTCTTCTTTCGCTTTTTTTCTGTTGTCTCTAATAAATTTTCTATTTGTGTAAAAAAATAATAAAACAAATAAAATTGAAAAAATAAAGTTCACATGGGGGGAGTAAGATCTCTCAGCAAGACTTAGAACTCACTTATTCTTTTCTTAAACTCTCTTAAGTATTCTTAAAAGTTTTATGATTTATTTTTCAGATTCTGAAATGATTTTATATTTTTTCATTTGTTGAATCAAATAATTTCTTTAGAAGATGTAACTGACAAATGAGTTTTAATTCAATTGGGAGTAGCATCTGCATTATATTCTTTCAAATATATGAGATTTGATATGTTTTGATTGGACCAAATTTGATAGCAATGTATGATTAGTGGATCTACAATTAAGGGAATATAGTTGTTTGGTTTATTTGTGGTGTATGGACTAAGTAGCAATATAGTGTCATCAAAATTCAGCATTTTGTCACTACCTTTAGTGTTATTAATGTGGCTTCTCGTTGGCATTCAACTTGTGTTTTATATTGGGGATGTCTCTGATAATTATTCGGAGCCCATCGGTTGACTTTGTTGTTGTTAAAATATATCTAGAATATCTTTATTATAACTTATTCTATAGACCAGAAACAATGCTTTCTTCTGGATATATTCTAACAGTGGTTTTGATTTTCTGGTCTTAATGTTGATTGTATCTTTCTTCTATTGCTCATGGTTAGATGATTTGTTTTTATCTCATTAATTTTCTAAAGAAATTTCAAAGAAAAGAGAAACAAAGATGTTTTTCTTAGTGTATTTGATTTCATTAGTCTTTCTCTTGCAGAAGACTAAATATTAAAAATAAGAAAAGAGTTCTGTTTTTGGAAGACTGGTTCTGTATGGCTTAATATTTCAAGTCCTTTTTCATTTTATTATATTATTTTGATTTGCAGGTTGTCCGCTTCCGTTTTTTGGAGAAACCAAAAGAGGATGAATTCAGTCTTGAGTTGTGAGTTTCTTTAATAGCTGCAATTAATGTGTTTTGCATTTTATTATAATAATCTTAGATGAATGTGTTTTGTTAAAGTATATCTGGTAGTTCATATCTGCTCTGTGTTCATCTAGGTCAAAGCTTCACTCCTATGACGATGTTGTTATAAGAGTCGCACAATATCTTGGTTTGAATGATCCTTCTAAAATCAGACTTACATCTCATAACTGCTACTCCCAGCAACCTAAACCACAGCCTATCAAGTACCGTGGAGTGGAACATTTGTCTGACATGCTGGTTCACTACAATCAGGTTATTAGTCACAATCACTAGTGCAAATATTTCCTAATAGATTCTGTTGCATTTTAAAGTCCTTGCAATTTGCAAGGTCTTCAAAACGGCTGTTCGCATTTTTCATGGGTTTCTGATATCCTAAATTATTGTCTTTTGGTTTTGTTTCTAGACTTCTGATATTCTATACTATGAAGTGTTGGATATCCCTCTGCCAGAATTGCAATGCCTAAAAACTCTTAAAATTGCTTTCCATCATGCTACCAAGGATGAAGTGAGTATTGTTAGTGGTTTCATTCACCTTTTACACTGTAATTGTGATATATTAAGTTTTATACTTCTAACAGAGTTATCCTTGCTCAGGTTGTGATTCATACTATTAGATTACCGAAACAGAGTGCTGTGGAAGATGTAATTAATGATCTGAAATCAAAGGTAAACCCATATAATAAAATTTGATACTTCTATCATCTAAGCCATATTGATTACACAGACTTGCAGACACATTGACTGGCATTTTTTGGCTTGTATGCCTAATCAAACACTCTGATTTCAAGATTATTTTCTCCTATCATGTTATAGAGGACTTTAAACCAGCTAGTTACTATTTATAATTTCTGTATTGAAAGCAGTTGAATTTGAAAACTTTATATATACTTACATAAGTGTATAGCTTGTGTATGCAACATACGCGACAAGTTAGGTAAATTTTTTATGCAAACCCACACCCCAAATTATAGGATTCTGTGATATTTTTTTTTATGTAGGATAGGAATGGAACCAAGGGAAAATTATCAAGAACACTCGAATTCTCAGTATTCATTAATATAAGCTGAAATTTTAAGATAGATGATATGCCTTGTATAATTTGTCTCTGACACCCTTAATTCCTGCACGCAAGCTACTCAATCAAAAACCAAATCTACGATAGTAAATAATGTCCTAATCCAACCTAGGGATAAAGATCCCAAGACCCCAAACAATTGAATGCCAACATCCCAGATTAGCCATAATTAAACCCTAATCCCCAATTACAAACACTTAACTCCTAAATTACAATTACATCATAAATATATATAATAATCATTGGAGTAAATATCAATCCCTAATGTCAAAACTACAATTACATCAAAGATTAATATAAGAATCATAAATTTAACCCTTCAGATTGCATTCACTCTTTATCTTTTTTTCGGGATTCATGAAGTTGGTTGATTTAATTTCAATAACTATAGTTTAAGGCCTCTTATGGTTTATTGTAAGTGGTAGTAAGGATTGGATAGAACAATAGGTGAAGTCATGATAGTATAATAAACTGATAAGCCTATATACTTTTTTGCATTTGGAGCATAGCTGTGTAAGCAGCTTGACAGTATATGCAAGTGCCAATTTAGATGAAATGCTGTTTTTATATATCAAAATTGAAAAAAAAAAATTATGTTTATAGCAGTGATACAGTGGAACCAATGCTCGGCACATATCGAAACCCCCAAAATAATCTCAAGAAGTGATTCAAAAGGCACAAATCTTTCAATTTCCTTGAATTATCTGAGAAATCAAACACAAGAGAAAACCAGTATAACATTGTATTGGGGGAAAAACCCTTAATCCACTTCAGCTATAAATTCATATTTACCACAAATTTAGCTATCAATATGGAATCATGTAACAAACTGATCGAATTGTTCCCAGAACACATGGAACTCATAAAGGTTATGTGGGATTGCTGTTAGAAATTTATCCAACACTGGTGAGAAGAGTGATGAGACAACTTCAGAAAATACAGAATTGAAAGAGGAAAGTGCTGAAATCAATTACAACCGAGTATTCCCAAAAATGTAACCAGTGTGAAAATCTGAAAATTGTAGATTGAGTCCAGCGCCTATGGTGATTTCACTACTGAGCGTGAGGGTGCAGCTAGACTGCAGATAAGATTTTCTATCCACTTCCAAGGTGGGACAAATGGGACTCCTTGCTTGTTGATTGCTGTAATCTCACTGGCGGTTTCCTTTGAAGACTCTGGGTCTTGTTTGTTTCTTCCATGATTTCAATGAAGAGATCGGAGAGACGAGGACACAACGATAGAGGTCCACTGGAAGACGCAATGGCGAAGTATCATCTTTTAATTGAGAAGGAGTTTGATAGTGAGAAGAAGGGGGAACTTCTCCCTTATCCAATCATATTCAATCCTCATCAACTGGATTTGTTTATTAAGTCTATGGTAGTGGTGATATAATATGTGTTGACTGGATTTGCTAAATCCCATCATCTATTTGAAACAAACATCTGTTAGGATGTGGTAGTATTTCTTTATATTATCTGGTCCTCCTTATACTATCAACCAAACAGGGCCTTATTTGTTTGCTTGTTTTGTAATAGCATCTTCTTTGTAAGCATTCTTTCTGTTAAATAACATGATATATTCCTACCATTGGACTCTTGTAGTTGTCTGTGCCAGACACTTGTAATTTCTGCAATATGGAGAGTATTTATACTAATATTGTGTGTTATGTGAAACAGGTAGATTTATCACATCCTGATGCAGAACTTAGATTGCTCGAAGTTTTCTATCACAAGATCTATAAGGTGCTGGAGAATATATAGTTTGCCAAATTTTTCATTCAGATACTAGTATTAGCACTTTAGCAGTATAAATGATTTCCTTGAGTTGACTAATTTTATGGGTCAGTGTTGCCACTAGGCGAAAAGCATATTGATGAACTAAACCCAAAATCAGCATTACTTGCATGCAGTGAGGTGATATGGCCACTTCATTGAATTGATGTACGTTATCACTTGAACCATGTTTCCTCTCCAATGATCTCCACCAAACCATCAAGAATCTCATATAACTCCTCCCCTGTTTTTAGATAATCAGATGTATAAGAAGATTCAAACAACATATCCCTTTCGAAAATTCACCAAGAATTAACTATTCTTTGCCTGCTATTAGTCCATGCATCTGATATAATGGGCAACCATGCTTTGCCCATGAGTTCTTGTGGTTTTTCAACAAGTTATTTGTGTAGTTCATCTCTTTTCTAAGAAATTGAACCCTTAATTCATGATCGCTTGGAGGCTTTTGGCCAGTACCATACCTTCCAATAGCTTCAAGCTTCAACCGTTTGCTTGAAGCTGTTGGAAGTGAGCTACATCAAATGGAATTCCAGAGTAAAAAATTAATCTAGCTATATATTGAATTGTTCTAGATATAGCTTCCTTGTCACAAGCATCATTCATACTTGTTTATTTAAATATTCCTTCTTTTCTCTGTTGAACAATTGCTTCTGGATTTTGATAAAATAATGACTCCATCAAACCTCTGGTTTTTTTCCCACTTTTGGCCCTTGTAGCATTGTTGACATGCAGCCTTTTTTTACTTGATCTGATTTCTTCAAATTTAATTTCTTCTATTTCATCAAAATAATCTCTGAAGCCATAGTCTTCCATATCAGTGGTTGTACCAGTAGTTGCAGACTTTTCAGCCTTCTCTCTTCTATAAATAATCCCACAACTATTTTCTAATGTCTGGAACCACTTTTTTACATGCTTCATCATTACCTGGCTTGCACATTTTATGTTGTTTTACACAATTTATACTCCCATATGTAGTTTTATAGCAGAAGTTGCTTGTACCAACATTCCTGTTTCTTGCATTTTTGCAATGATTATATTTCCAAGCAATGTCTTTTTTGTTGTTGGTAGTGGAAGCTGATGATTGCTGGTCTTTCATATGTTCTAAATTTGGAGTGAAACAACCAAACATAATGTAAATATGGGCTGTGACAATAAACTAAGTTGTGGGAGCTATAAGGCAAATGAGGGTGGAGTTGAAATGATGAACTATGCTACTAAAATGAGAGGCAAAAGGGAGAAGTAGTGAAATAACTTTGTTTGTTTCAGTTAAAGAGGAAAAAAAAGATGTGCAGAGTGTTTCAACTAAAATGAGAGAAAAAGGAATAAATACTTAAGGAATCACCTGAATTGCAGCCTCAGCCCCTGCTAGGAGGTGAATTGCAACTCTCTGTCCCTGCAAGAGAGGAATCACAGCTTTATGTCCCTGTAAGAGGTGAATCAGCCTAAAACAATCCCACACACCATTTTCCAGAACTCAAGAGTAGATTGCACTATTGCAGGGTGTTTTACTGTTTTCCATAGCTTTATTTCTTACTCTACCGACCCCTTATTTTAGATACCTATTAGCTGTTGAGTGTTTAAAGTGAGAAGAGGTAATGTTGCCCAAAATGCAAGATGCAGCCGCCTCAACCGCATCACTGCTTCACCCACATTGTGGTAAAAGCGGCACATCACCCCTGCATAATGCAACTTGAGGTGCCCCAGATTGTCTGATGTGCCAGCCTTAAAACCCACATCACCTCAAAGCTGATATGGCCACGTCAGCTGTTTTATGGATTTTGAATTTTTATTCTATTCTCCTATTGATCACTAAACTGTTTCACGAATGTCTTGGTGGCCAACTTAGAACTGACTGCTTTCTTCAGTCTATGCAGTACTCTTCTTTTTATTTTGCTCCGAATTTTAAGTTTTTCTTTTACTGATCTTTATCAATTTCGTCAATGAGAATGAGGGTTATTTGAAATATTGCATATGTAATGCAATTATACATTTAAAAGTAATAATGTGCTTAATGGATAAAATCTATTCGCCTTTCCTTTTTTTTTTGGGGGGGGGGGTAGCGTTTATGTCTTCAAAATTTACCTTTTAATTTAGGCATTTCAACCTGCTTAAGCTATTACCTATGCCCATGACATTTCTGTTGTGAGCTGCTGCTTTTTTTTCTTCTGTACTTTTTCTGTTCAGTAGCAGACTTTGTGAAGATGTTGCAAGTTGAGTAGTTTACATTGTAATTTTTATGATCTACCTTTCGCAGATTTTCCCTCTCGGTGAAAAGATTGAGAATATTAATGATCAATATTGGACTTTACGAGCAGAGGAGGTAAAGATTTCCTAGTGCTGTTCTATGATAGTAAAATTGATTAGATGTTGGGACAAATTGTTTATAATTACTTTTCAAATATAAGTGACACACGGCTTTATTTTGGACTTGACTGACTTAACTTGAGCTTCTATCATCTTCATTTCTTTGGCATACATGAAATGATAATATGAATCGTAACTTTCAGTTAATGCTTTTGATTCGTACTGTTTTAACAATCCTTGACTCTTAGGACTGGAAAAACAAAATCTAGTTCACTACTTTGAAGTGGGTTTTCTGTTGTTAGTGGCTTGGTGTTATTATGTGTTTGAAAAATGGGTATGTGTCATTAAAATATGGAGGTGGTTGGAGAAAGTGGGATAATGGAGATAGTTAACATGAAGACAGCGAAGATAAGGGTGGAGGAAAATTAGGGACATAAAAGTAGTGTCTACTTAGGTAGAATGTTTATTTTAATTCTATATTTGCATTTATAACCCTATAATTTTCCTTAATTTATCTAACAAACATTATATTAAGTTGAGGATATTTTTGGAATTATTGGGACAAAATTGTAGATAGAAAACTACCTCTTTTCTATTTTCTGATTTTGGCTGAAGATACCTCCCTTTTCCTTTATCTAGTGGAGATGAAGTCAGGTCAGGGAGATTTATAACTTTGTTTTGCTCCAAATCAAAGCTGTTTATATCATGGACAGTGACAGCTTTCTTGGTTGGAAGATAATGATTTTGGAAAATTGCATATTATCAGTGTTTTATTAGTGAGATCTTTAGAATAATGTTTGCTTATGGTCATTATTTTGGTCCCACAATTCTTTCTATTACCTTTTTTAATTCACCTCATCCTTCTGGTGTTTATTATGACTTCAACTACGTAGGTAATATTTTTTACTCAATTCATGGCTATAAAAAAGCTTGCCCAAGGTACCTACATGCTCAACCTTCCCAAAATGATACCCACCCATCCAACTTTGTTCATACTATTTGGTGCGTTCTTGTATGTATTTTCTTTTATAGATTAGTTTGTTCCAGTTGATGCATTTTCTGATGCGAGCCTTTCAAAGATAGATCTTCAATTGTAATGTAGAGCAAAGAGAAAAACAGGGAAAAATATCCAGAGCGCTCAAAACTCTTTTCATTAAAATTTAATGATAAAGCTGAAATCCCTAAGATTGAATATATGTCTTGTACAGGTGACTCAAACAACCCTTATTTAACTAAGACAAGCAACCTGAACTTTAGAGTCGAGTAAAGATGACTAATCGACTAGGTTAACAAATCCCATCAGGAATAACATATTCCAAGACCCAAACAACTGAACGTGAAAATCCTAAATCACCTACACAGTATAATTTCTGCAGTTATAACCATTACAAATAAATATAATAATCAGTTATCATCTCGATATACTGCATTACGTTGTAAGTGTCCATACTCTCAAATTATTCTCAGGCTAATTTCATGTTTAGTCTCTTAGCTGGTGGTTCATGGTTGGGATGTAAATCGTGTTTTTCTTTTTTATGCTTGTGTGGCTAATAGAGACCTATATTATGTTTTACCTGAGCCTACTTTTTGCTTGTATGTCATATAGTTTTTCTCATAAGTTGTGATTTGACAAAGAAGATTAAAGGAAAAGTGATCCATCTTAGAACTTTGATTTGTTAAACAAAAGCCTTGATATTTTTTTCCAGTGAGTTAGTTTATCTTGGAATCGTAGGATTTGTTTTATTTTTTATTTTGGACTAAAGATGAAATTGTAGGAGAGGACAAGAGTACAGCAGAGGACAAGAAAGTGTCATAAAACAAAGACATGAAACAAATTAGCTGTAAAAAAATAAATACTCATCAAAAAACAAGAAAGCACTCCTACTTTGGTACATTAGCTGACATGAGCAAATGACAACAGTAAGCCAGATATGTGTGTCAGATACAGAAAAATGCCATGCTTCAGATTCATAGGGCACGTACTGCTATCTTGCCCAATGATAGAAGTCTGGAAGACCACAGGAGAGCCACACCACAAAAGCCAGCTTATGAGTGTGGAGAGCCCATAGCCTTATAAACCCCCTTTCGGGATCCCCCACCTTCGATGTGGGACTCTATCATAACACCGCCCCTGGACAGCCAACGTCCTCGGCGGCTGCACTCTCCGGGCGGGTCCCTGGTCCATTTTATAATACACCCCTTCAGCATCCCTGTAGGTAGCCCTCTCCGAGGGGCCGACAACCACCTCTGATACCAATGATAGAAGTCTGGAAGACCACGGGAGTGCCACACCACAAAAGCCAGCTTATGAGTGTGGAGAGCCCATGACCTTATAAACCCCCTTTCGGGATCCCCACCTTCGATGTGGACTCTATCACCCAATATGTCTGTTGAACAATTTAAGTTCTCAAACAAAGTATTTCTGCATTGCAAGGCAGCTATTTTTCTCTAGAAGAATTTTTTTGTGATTTTGGAGGAACTGTGTGTGTCTCCTCCCACTTTAGAATAGTTTCCGCTGGTTTGTTATAAAGATTTTGGTAACAAGAAGGCGAACATTCTGTGGCAGTGCAAAGTTTATTCTTTAAGAAGAAACCATGTGCTGAGCACCAAAGGGATGCCATAAAGATAATCCTTACCCATTACAGATCTGAGGACAAAGTAGAACCCGAAAAGTACAAGCATTCTGTTCTAGCCAACACTTCAATGAAACTTCCTTTCTGTTCTCCTGCCAAAGCTTCTCAAAGTAATCAACAGAAGTCTTTTTGAACTCAGAGGACACATCCCAGATTCATCAAAAACTCAATATAACCTACTCCAAATGGAAGTTGCTACTTAGCAGTGCAGAAAATTTGCCCAGCTGTTTCTGATTTAGGGTCATTCATATCGGACTTGTTGGAAGTGCTAGCTTTGTGGGGTCTACAAATCTGCAACATATTACTAGTTTTAAACCTTTTCAATACTGTTGTCCAAATGAGTGTGCAAGAGTCCAATATCTCCTATTTGAATTTAGGGAAATATGAATACAATCAAGCAAGATCAAGACGGGCTACAATTCAAAAGGTTTTCTGCTTTGTTCCTAAAGCGTGAATATTTCTAGAGATATTGAAACCTGTAAACTACAGAATGTTTGGTTTGGAAATTTAATGTGGAAAGAAAAAAGTGGTAGTGAATGGCCTGTAAAATGGCCACTTCCCCAACCCAAAGATTCTCCCAAAGTTTTGATGCTAGAATGTTTACCTACCTATAGTGTAAACAGTGATTTGAACAAGGTATTTCCCTGAGAATTGAATTTCCAAAGGACTTGGAGTGAGTTGCAGATGTCAACACTGAGCGTCTAAATTTGCTTAGGATGAACTGATATATTTATGCGGAGAATGCTATCCTCCAGGTCATCTTAAGGTTAGCATCCTCCTCATTTTGCATTGTATAAGAAAACGATTCTCTTAATTTAAGGGCACTTAGAATTTGTGGGTCTTGAGGTCATTTTATAAAAAAGATAAATCAATTATTTTTTTTTTGTTTTTCGAATTTCCAATCTCTTACCTCCCCCCCCCCCCCAACCACATCCTTCTCTCTTCCCCTCAAATGCCTAAAACAGATTTGAGATAACCTCCCAACCAGACGATTGTCAATGCACTACAGAATCAAGCTGGAAGCCACATTCGTCCTTTTCATCCTTCATACCTTTTGTATGGCCCTTTCAGTAAAAGACACAATTGATTTGTGATTAATCTCCCAAGTAAAATTTTTGAGGGAGGGAGGGAGGAGAATGAGAGGGAGTCCACTACAAAAATGTGAAGGATGTTAGCCTCCATACAAAGGTCCCATTCTTTGATGTTTAAGGCTTGCTATTCCATGAGTATCTCTTTTGCTAGGATATTTCTCAAGCTTGTCATGAATGTCATTTTGCTGTCAAGATATGGTGCTCTACTTTTCTTCCTTGGTACTTTATTCCTCTTCATTTTAGTTTCTTGCTACAAATTTAATATTTATTTCCTACTATTGCAGATTCCTGAAGAAGAGAAAAACCTTGGCCCTCATGATCGTTTAATCCATGTCTATCATTTCATGAAAGAAACTGCACAAAATCAGGTGGTAAGATCAAATATCTTATATATTTATACTTTCCTATTACTGCTTTGATCAAGCCCCTCTTTATATAATTTTGCTTTCAACAAATTGAGGCATACTACTGCTTAAAATTTAAAATTTTTTCTAATATTTACACGTATTTTTTTTGGGGGGGGGGGGGGATCTGGAATTAACAGCAAGTTCAGAATTTCGGAGATCCTTTTTTCTTGGTTATCCATGAAGGTGAGACATTAGCTGATGTGAAATTGCGGATACAGAAAAAGTTGCAAGTTCCAGATGAGGAGTTTTCAAAGGTATAATGGCTACATTGATTCAATTATCTGCTTGTGTTTTTAGGCATCAGAGGCAATTATAATAATTCTTCTAGTTTTGTCTAGTTTGTTTTTAAAGCTCTTTACTAAATAAGATTTAGCTCAGGTGACTTTTCAAGCTTGGTTAGCTAATTTCTTGTGGGACATTGAGATATATTACTAATTATGTTGAGAATTTGCTTTTGTCGTCCAGTATTTAAACTACTGTGTGATAATTTGGTTCATCTTGTAGTGGAGACTTCTAAGGTTTTCTACTCTTCTTTGACGATTGATGCAATTTCCCTTCGTTTATCTGTCTTTCCAGTGGAGGTTTGCATTTCTGTCACTTGGTCGTCCAGAGTACCTACAAGATTCAGATATTGTTTCCGCTCGGTTTCAGGTCTGTCCATCTTCTCTTTCTCTCGTGGGTGATTTTTCCTTTTGGATGTGTTTATTTGTAAGTCTTAGGCTTTGTGGACATCGCTGAGGCATATTGGTTCCGTTTCTACAATATAACTTATTACTGTTTGATTGTTTAGAGAAGGGATATCTATGGCGCTTGGGAGCAATATCTTGGGCTGGAGCACACTGACAATGCTCCGAAAAGGTCCTATGCAGCCAACCAGGTATATAATATTATCATGGCACCATCTCATTTCATTCCTTTAGGGGATGGGCTTTTGGTGGTATATGCACCTTGTCTGAAGCTTGATATGTGGATATGGCAATGATTGAAAATTTAGGATAGAATAAAACGATATATTGATTAAGAAAAAATTAGTGTTACTTTTCATGCATGGTTTTATTGATTGTCACTTTAAAGAAAAATATAAGCAGCCCCAGTTACATCATATATCTCAGAAATAATGATTTGAAGAGATAGGAAGGAAGAGTGAACAAAAAATAGTTGTTTCTAAGAAAGATTTATCATGAAGTGACAGATGGGTTGGTTCAAGAAGACACGTATAAAGGTGAAACTAGGAAATATATTTTAAGCTAAAGTTACTGGTTGTTTAATTGTTTTACTAGAAATAACTCCATTGATTATATTATTATTATGAGACATGTTTTGGTTTTTGGTGCAGAAAGTGTATCATTTTCTGTATTTTCTGATGTTTGGTGGGTAGAAATTATTTTGGCAAAACTATGACGTAGGAAGTCATGGCAAACATATTTCCAATTTATGAAGGATTAACCCAAGTTTGAAATAATTGTTAATTCATCTTCAAAGCATGGTTAATCCATCTTCAAAGAATGGTTAACGATTAACCAAACACTTGCTGAACTAACCATAAATCTCAAATTTGGTAATGTGTCTCTATTGAAATTGTTTATTCCTAGAGTTACTGGAATTTCCCTCATCTACTTGCTAGGGCCGTATGTGAAAGTAAAATGGGTGGGATGGGTTTGAGATTTTACTATCCAAATTGTAGTTGAGCCTGTGTGTTCGAGGGAAACATTTTGCTAACCCAAACCATCTTGAACCAACCAATTGCAGATTGGTTTGGGGATTGGTAGAAATATTTTTTGAAAAAGGAAGAAGAAATCAGGGTATAGAGGTTTATTTGATATTTTTATATATTTATTAAAAAAATCCAAAAATGATAAGCAGAGAAGAAAATTGTTCTAAAATGGCTTATTTTGTCCAAATTATTTTGAAAGGTTTTCAAATAATGCACACACACAAATATGTATGTATAAAGTAAAGGGAAAATTATGAAAAGAAATGTAGTGATGTGCAAAAATGTGGCTATTTCCCTGCATGATATATATTTTGTCAAGAGACCTGCATGTCATAGGCCCAATTTGGATTTATGCCAAGGAGGTTAACCGTGGATGCTATATTCCTATTTTGGGGTTTGATGGAAAGATACAGATGGAAACGCAGAGACCCACACATGCTTTTCATTTATCAAGAAAAAACCTATGATCAGGTGCCATGAGATGTCTTGTGGAAAGCCCCAAAGAAGAATGGAGTTCGTATCGCATCTCTTCAAGCTATAAAGGATGTGTATGATGGGGCAACGACAATTGTGTGAATGCATAGTGCGGTCCAAAAAATAAGTTTGCACCAAGAGTTGACTTTGAGTACATACTTATTCATCCTGGTATTGGACCTAGTTACTAGGCACATCCAAGAGCCATTGCCTTAACGCATGTTTTCTGCAAATGATTTAGTCCTAGTAAAGAGTCTAAAGAATGAGTTAATTCTAAACTTGAGTATTGGAGAGAATATATGGAATCAAAGCATTTTTGGTTAAGTAAAAGTATGTGGAATGCAAGTTCAACAAGACATGAGTTAGTAATGTTTTAGTGGCGAAAATTGGGAATCACATCATACCACAAGTTGCATTGTGTAGGTTTCGTGGATAAGTGTAGCGGAGACGTGAATGCTGAGGTGGATGAGTGAACATACAAGAAGGGGTAAGATTCAGAATGAATGTATCCCTGGGAAAGTTTGAGTTGCACTTAATGAGAAGAAGATCAATAGAGGCTCTAGTGAGAAAATTTGATCAAATAGATGATAATCCGATCAAAATGGGTAGAGGAAGTCCTAAAAAAATATTGGAAAGATCATTTAAAAAAAAAGATGTTCTAAATGATTTCGCTGAAAATTGGGTTCCTGACAGAGCTAAATGACATCAATTAATCCATTTAGCCAACTCCACCTAGTAAGATAAGGGTTGATTGTTGTTAGTGGACAATTGTTATAATTGCAGTAACTCTAGATTTTCAAATATAACAATTATTGGTTTTTGAGGGAGAATACTTAGAGAATAAGGCATACTCTAAAATAATGGAATAGAAAAAGCTATTCTAAACACACATCTTGCTATATTATGTTCTTATTTCGAACCACTCCCTGGTATATCTTTTCACTTACTTCCAACTACTCTTCTCCTGCTTCCATGCAAGAAATATGCAGAGATTTGTATCTATCTAAAGTTGTTATCAGCTTGATAAAATAATTGGAAGGGAAGTGTTAGCCTATCAACTTAGGGTCTGGTAATTTAAACCAAAAGTAATAATGGCATGAATATACATCAGGGGAAATAATTTTATTTACTGGTTTTTGAAGCCTACAATGATTATTGCTCAATTTTGCAGAATCGTCACACATTTGAGAAGCCGGTAAAAATCTACAACTAGAAAAGGTCTGTATCATCTTGATTACAATAATACTATATGCCAGTTGCACTTGCAGCTTTCTGAAGGTAGCAAAAGAATCGTAGAGAAGCTGTCAATCTTCTCATGCATAATTGTCTTTTCAAATCCATAATTTTTTTTTTCAGCTTAGGGGTTAGGCTTATAGCCTTGAACAGTGCTTTATGGCGGTTTAAACTCATTCTCTCAAGCACACCTCTTTGTCGGTTAGGAGATTGAGTTTTTAATTCCTTTGTAATTTAGTACATAAGATTATGGGTTGGGTTTGTATAGAAGGTATAGGTATACATTTAACTGTCTTCTATGTCCGGTTCTCCCATTCTGGGCTTTTCATTTGCTTCTCTTTGAGATGCCTTGAGGATCGGAAATGTGTATATGTTTTTGCAGGGTCTTCATGTAATCTTACTTATGCCGTTTCTCACCTTAATTTTATTAGAGGCATACTGATTTGTTAACGGAAACATTAGTTTGCCCTCGGTTTGTTTCTCATCTTCACATAGCAGTTTGTCTATTTTCTTCTATATATATTGCCATAAGGACTTCTGTTCAAACTTACATGCACCAGTCACTAGTATTGCCCTCCCCTTTGTGTTGAATGTGTCATGGTGCAAGGTAATCAATATCACTACTCACTAGGGCCAACTCTTCCAAATCCAGTGCCATGCAAATTTACATGCAGCAAAATGGTCCTAAATAATGAATGAATAACATTATTTCGAATATATTTTCCCAAAGAAATAACAATTCACAATATTGCAGAAAAAGTGGGTCTGTAGCGTTTCTCAATTGTATCTGCATTTGAAGATGGTCTATCTTCAGAGATAGCCCCTTTATTTATAAGCTACAGATTATATATTTTAGTAGTTTTTCTTTTTGGTAAACAATAGTGAGTTGCATTGCATAGACTCCCGAGGTAATTTGAATTTACAAAAATTTCCGTTATTTTCAATTATAATATAACAGACGTCCCTTTTGATATTGCGTTTATAATAATAAAGGTATGGTCTTTGTAATTTTCAAACCGAAACCAGAGCTGCTTAAGTTAGCTTTTACTACAGAAAGCATGGTGAGAGGAATTTGTTTTGTGAGGTACATTGATTTTCCCGTGTTGTAGGGTATACTCAATTTTAACATTGTCAAGCTAAAAGTTTAAAGTCAAAGATACTTTGCGAAGCTGCAAAGCCATGTGAAATTTGGTTTTAACCTAGTAAGAGCCTTGACGATAAGTCAGTAAGTAAAGAACAAGTTTCTAGGTTAATTGTGCTGAAAGGGAGAGAAATTTGACACCAAAAAAAAAAATAAGAGAAAAAAGAAACGAGGAGGGCAAGAGAGTAAGAAAGCAAAGGGTGAGCAAGGGAGAAAGGAAAAAAGAGAGGGCGGGTGAGAGAGGGGCCACGAAAGCACACCCAAAGGAGCCGCACCCACTGGTTTTGGTTGAAGTAGAGGA
This sequence comes from Castanospermum australe, assembly GCA_019955255.1. Lineage (NCBI taxonomy): Eukaryota > Viridiplantae > Streptophyta > Magnoliopsida > Fabales > Fabaceae > Castanospermum > Castanospermum australe. The sequence continues at coordinate 1,453,425 of NSJW01000228.1, read as the reverse complement.
GAGGATATATTTTGGAGTGGAAAAAATAAAGTACGAGATCAAAAAGAGAAGGAGCTAGAGAGAAACAAATTTGACAACAATGTTAAACATTCCTTGTTTTAATTCCCAAAATAGAAAACTTACCTCCTCAACACAGCGTCAAGATGCAGTCTCATTCCAAATTTGATCCTTTTGTCTCCAAATGGCCATTCCATGGTAGAAAACAAAGTAACCCTTTGCTTTTCTTGATGAAACCTACCTTTTACTTTTGAGGTCAATAATTCTACATAAGTGGACATGTTTTTCAGTAGAAGAATTGCAGAAGATGAGTTTGGGAATGAAAATTAGGATTTTTAAATAATAAAATTGGGAAATTTCATGTATATAAGAGTAATTGATACCGACTCTAACTCCACTATGACAAAATACTGTGCACATAAGATGTTGCACAGTGGACAGAAGTGTAAAGGAACAACAACATTGAAAGAATAAAATTTATGAGAACTGTTATGAAAATTTTAAAATAATAAGGACAAAAACAAAAAAAAAAAACTCAGTTTTATAAGGACTAAAAGCATATTTAAGCCTTTTGGTTTGATAGATGTAAGTAATGAAATAATATGGTATAACAATATGTTAGTGCATTTCATTTTAGATAAAATATATTTTTTAAAAAAAATTAACATATTATTTTTTTTATTATGATTGTGTAGCTTAAATTGGAAGTACGAACTTTTTTATTATGCTTGCTAGCACAAGAGAACATGTCCAAATTCATGTACGAGAATTTATGTAAAAATACATTTATCTATTAATGGGCATATAATTAAAGAGTAATCCATCTTGTCTAAATTCACGCACTAAAATTTGTGTATATCCACATATCAATTAATAGGTGAAGATTTTATTGACAACTCACGATGAAAATTCATATATCTATTAATGGACAGAGATTTAAAGGGTTGTCGATCAAGAGTTGAAAATTTACTCAAATCAACTAGTTATATGGTTTTTATTGCAAGAGCCAACTCTAATATTTAGCCAAAAAAAAAATTCGTGTTAGATATTAGGAAAAATTATACCAATCTCCTCAAAGGTTTAGATTATAATATATAAAAGGAACTAACATGTTCCAATCATTGACTTTAATATATAAAAAATTCTTGTCATTTGGAATTTAACTTTGCCATGTAGAACTTCATTTTTGATTTCTATATGAAAGAAATTCTGCCATGCGTCACTTAAATTTTTGACATTTATTCCAAACATTGATTGCCATGTTTTTTTCCTTCTGCCATGCGATGTTTCTTTCTCACAAATCTTTTCTCCGTATGTCCAAGTGTGTGTGTTGAGCGGGCGTTTCACCTACCAAAACGTGCGTTTGCTACACAAATTTAGTTTTTGCCCTAGTAAGCATATGGTTTAGTTACATGTTTAAGTATTGTCCTAACCTTGATTCTAGCCTAAAATTGGCTTTTGGGCTTCAGACCGACTTGCCTCTACGGTTTGAAACTCTCGTTTATGGCAAAACTACATTCACCCATGCCAATTCTACCTTTCTTTCATCTCTTGCAAATTGGAGCTTGTGTATTTGCCTTCACTTCTATCCTTATGGATGGAGGAGTTTCGAAGGAAAGGAAAGGAAAGAAAGATTAAATTTTTTATTTTGATTAAAAATTCTATTTATTTGAAAAATTTTAAAATGAAAGATTATCAAGTAACATTTTTATTCTCTATTTTTCATTTTTATAAATAATTTATAATTTCTTAATTTAAAAACAAAAAATCAACCTTCCCTTGTTTTTACCTCTAAACTCCCCCATGCAACTTATCCTAAGGGGTGAAATAGAAGAAACAAACCCACCTCCCACCTTATCTCCCAGCGTCTCTTTTGCCTTTTTGCTTTTGCCAGCTTTCGTTTGTTGCCCTTCGTAAATGTGCAATAAACGAATTGTCACTATGTTAGGGTGCTCCTGGTAAATGGGCCTCTTGATTTGGTGGGGTTTGGGTACAATTGTGGATTGAAGAAATGTCATTGGAAGGTTCCTAAGGAAAATTAGATCTGTGGATTAAATTTAAAAATATTTTTTATGTCTTTATTTTCTTTAATTTGTATTTTTTTTAAAATGCCCATTTTATATAAATGCTTTTTTTAATTGGATGATCTAAGAATATTTAATTGGACTTTTCTTTGATATAAATTTTAGATTAGATCATTAATGGATGAATACAAAATAAACAAATAATTCATTTAGGATTTGTTAAAAAATTATTAAAATCATCAAATCCATCCATGACATATTTTAATTGACGAATATCTAATTTATCAATTAATTCATTTTAATTGTTGGATATCCAATTCATCCATCCTTAATTAAATACATCTAGACTTCTTTTATGTCCAAATACATTTTATTTTTCAAATCATATAGAGATCTAATAAATATTTTAGTTAGTTTATTAACTATCTATTAATTAAAAATAATCTAATTCATTAAATTTATTATTATAATTAGATAGATTGAATTAAATTTATACATAAATAAATTAGATGGACCATAGATTAATGAATCACGAATTTATATATTTAACCCTCTTTCACTATCGACATTAGGATTTTTTTGTTGTTAAGTAAACTAAAAAATGATGTAAAAGTTAATATTTTCTTTAATATATTGTAATCAAACATTTTCACTGTCATTGTTCACGTCAAAATTTGGTTTGGTTGGTCAATGTTGGATCAGATGTTAAGCCTATGAATCTTAAGACACTGAATGAATAAATCCAATAATTTCCTCCTCTAATGTCATCGGAGGATTCGAACCTATGACCTTGATTTGCTAATGGTCATGGTACAACTTTATTTTCTTATAATGATGTCTCATAACTACATCAAGTATTAAGGGACTACACCTCTTATTCGAGTCATAGGCTGGGATGTTAAATATGAATCCTAAGGAAGACACTGGACAAACAAATCCAACACTCAAGCTTGCTGGAGGTCTTATTGTTGGTAGGGTGAAATACTTACAAAGCACTTCAATGCTCAAGTTAGTCTTTGAGTGAGCTAAGAGATAATGTTTAAGGTAAAATGTGAAGATACCTAACTGAGGGTACTGGCTTAATTTGTTTAAGTAGTAATGGCATCAAGATCAGGGATGCAGGAGTCAATCCCAATCTTTCCCAAGTTAGGCTCAAATGTCCGCCTCGGCATTATGGTAGGAGCTTGTATCATGGATGCCCAAGTTTTCACTACATATTAAAAATTGGACACCAATTTAAATTGAAACTATGCTCAATACAAAGCCAAATAATTGCATTTAATTATAATCCTTTCCCTCTTTCCATATTTAGTTATAATTGCATACAACTTTTATTGCAAAGTTTATAATTATTTATTTATATTATATCAAAGTATTCCAAACTTAGTCCTGTATGTTCATATTATACAATTCTAAAATGAATTCCTCTTTTTTATCTACATATGTTGTGAAAATTTTTTTTATAGAAATTACCGTCCATCTTATGGGTACTATATGTTAGTTGATACCGATTAATTAGGTAAATTATACTGTGCAATCACTAAGTGTATGTTTGGTTAAAGATTATTTTTTAAAAAAAATTACTTTTTTTAAAAGACACTCTCAATAAAATTTTAATTATAAACTATTTTGACTAAAAAAAAATAAGTCAATGCAAACACACACTAACTCATCAAGAGTTAGTATGAGTTAGTGTAGTAGTTGAGGAAGTTTGTTTCTTGCTTTGAACATTCGAGTTCAAACACTGGAGAAGCACCTACGAGAATCAATTCGTTTAGAAAGGTTTTGTTTTGCTTTATGCAAAGTTGATTAAAAAATACACTGACGATATTAAAAATTTTAAAGTAAATTACTTCAACATTTTTTTTATTTATTTGTTTTTTAATAAATTCTCATTTATTTTCAAAACCTATACATATACTCTTAAGTATTTTTAAAAATCTACACATGCCCTTCTAAGTACTTACACATAATTCTATTATATTTTAAAAATACGTTACACATTACTTCCTCGAAAAGGAAGGTTTTGTGTAAGTTTTAAAAATAGAATAATTTTTTATAAAAAAACAAATAAATAGTAAAAAGGTTGAAATAATTTATTCAAAAATTTATGTAGCCAATAACTGATTTAGCTAACACTATGATAATTTGGGTCAAAAAAATTGTCCAACTATTTTTTGTCAAAATCCTAAGGTACAAAAACTGTCACCTAGCCACAAGTTACTCTAAAGTTACTCTAATGCAATGGATGTACCAAAGACTTTATTGTTTAATATATTTGAACATGTCATCTTAATGTTACTAGAAGCCGCCACTATTTTATACGACTATATGAATAGTCTCTCACGAGGTTGCTGCAATAATTTACAAACACTTGCATACTTTCTTAATTACTATTCAAAAGGATAATTGCATGCTACATAATATTTAGTAGCGATTTTTTTTTTCTAATAATAGCTATACAAAACTTAAAACTTATCACTGTCTATAAATTAATTAAGATTCTTATAATTAGTCCGCTTTTAATGACTTAATATCGATTTATTAATGCTAAGTAATATGATTTCAAGTCTAAAACATGATTATAGTAGCAGTCACTAATAAAACAGTCACAATAATTTTTTTTAGGTAGTTAATAAGTTACCTCTAAGAATGTTTTTCAGTAATAAATAAACTGAAACTCAATATTATAATAAATAAACTGAAACTCAATATTAAATACTCTGAATAAAATTCCACCTCATAAGAAGTCAAAAATCGTCGATATGTTTAATACCGATAAAAAACACTATAATTTTTATACGTATGTAGATCCAACTTCGGTGAACATTGAATACAGTTCTAAACACACCATCACTAAGATTAGTTTTCTTGTAATGTCAGTGGACCCTCCAGGCCCTAATAAGTAACGCCCCTAGAAAGTTTGAAGTGCTATATTCAACACTCATTACATTATTTATTTTTTTTCGGTCAACAACACTCATTACATTATTTATGGTGTTGCTATTTAAACAAAAATCTTAATGTGCATTTTGATTAATTTATTTTATATTTAAAATAATTAATAATTAAATTTTTATTAAAAAAGTTTTTTAAAAAAAATAATTTTTTCTTAAAGATAAACAGAAATCAAATATGCGTTTATTCTTATGCCTACATCTTTCCTGTATATTTATTTTAAATGATGAAAGAAAAAGAGAAATTTGCTTTCTTTTTATCATTTTTTATCTTTTTTTTATCACAAAAAATAAGTATATGAAAAAGGTATATAAATAAATTATAAAAAATTAATTTAACTCCTCTAAAATAAAAATAAATTATAAAAAATGAATTTTCTTTCTCTAAAATAGGGATTTAATTTTAAAAAATAAAGTAAAAATTTATAATTATTAATAAAAAATTAATTATTAAAATTATAATATATATATATATAATAAATTATAAAATTATTAAAATTTATTTTTATAATTTTTTATTAAAAGATAATACTCTTCACTTTATCCTCTAAAATAAATTCAAGACTCAAATCCGTAACAATAACATGATTAAATTAAGATATGGCATGTTCTTTTTCCCGTTTTGATAGCTTTGGATGAATTCGAGATACAAATCTGTTGGTTTCTTTAAATTTTTTTCTTTTTTCTTTTACAATGATGACAGGATATTGCATCGTAGAATCTGATGCTTTGGGTTTCAACTTTACGAAGGCATCTCGAAATTGTCGTTGCCGATATATATATATATATATATATAAATGATTAGAAGAATCTATCGCGTTTCTTCGTTGTTCGCCATATATATAACGCGATAGATTCTTCTAATCATTCCAAATACTCATATATATAACTTCCAATAATTCTTTTAACGAAAATGTCATTTAGCCTGAATGGGGGACATAGAATATAACCCAGCTGATGTGGCAATTAAAATTATACTTTATTAATAAAAAAGTAAATTATTAAAAATAAATTTTCACTTCTCCTGACGTGACGATGACTGCAATGCATTTAGTAAAGTCGGGCAACTTCGGGCTACGAAAGCGGGGCTGTACAGCACGTCTCTTCTTTTAATTATTCAATTTGTTTCGCAAACTTATGCTTATGTTGTACGTCACTTTCGTTTCTTTCATCACCTACTTTACCTTTCAAAATACGAAATTTTCATTTCATGCAAACAAACAAAAAGAAGCAGAAAACCACAGAGCCAGAACAAATATTTTTCAGCAACCCATTACTTTGTTGGCCTTAAGCATATGCTTCTTCTCCACCACAGTTCCATCGTTACCAGCGAGTGCCTTGTACTTATCCTTTCTTGTGAAGCTGGTGCACTCGTAGGACAGAGTCGCAGCTATGAGCCTCTGAATATAATTTGCAACTTCGGTGCTCATCTTCCCCGAACCACAAGTTAACTCCTTGGGCAACTTGTTCAGGAACGTGACCTCGTAAGCAGGGCTAGGGTTCATGAAGAAGTAAAACGGGTCCATGCCCTTCCACCCTCTGGCGGTTGTCCCGTGGAACATGCTCATGCGGTTCACCATGGCCACCGGCACGAGCTCGTCGGTCAGCTCGGCGAACAGTGCAGAAAACCTCAAGAGGAAGGGTTCCCTGCATGTGGTTCCTTCTGGGCATATGGCTAGGTCACCCTCTTCCAGAAGCTTCTTGATCATGGAGGCGTCGGTGGCGCGGTCGCGGCTCAGCCGGACAGTCTTTATCGGGGAGATGATCTCGGAGAGGCGGGACACGGAGTAGGTGACCGCCGGGATGGGGCGGCCGAGCGCAGTGGAGAGGAAGATAGGGTCGAGGAGGGTTCGGTGGGAGCAGATGAAGAGGACGCCGGACCGGCCGCCGTCGGAGTTTTTCACCGGAGGAGGAGGGTTGCCCTTGACGATGACGCGAACGCCGAGGGCCCAGAAGGCGTAGTAGACGGCGGGCATGGGGAGGAGGGCGCCGGCGGCGATCCGGAGGCAGGCCAAGGGGAAGCCCAGTGGGATCCAGAGGAGGGTGAGGAGAACAAGGAGGGGCGTGGGCTTTTGGACAAGCCTGCCGTCGTGGAAGATGATGGGCTTGGGGAGCTTGTCTGGTGTCACGGCCTTCACCGCTGGTTTGGCTGGTACGATGTATGGTTCCTGCATGCATGACAAGTTTTACAACTTCTTCAGTCATGTATTATATATTTGTGTATTTTGAATTTCATTTTTCATAATACAATGAAGAACCAGTAAGGTTTTTGGTTTGTGTATTTTTTGTTTTTATTTTCAGTAAAAATAAAAAATATGGTTGTAAAAATGTTTGGTTTTTGGGTTCTTGCTTGAGTATTCCATACTCTTTAAATCTAAAACTAATCTTATGCTAAGTGCTGAGAAAGTTTTTATTTGTGTAAAAATGTTTGGTTGATTAGTTTTAAAGAAAATGTTTCTTACGAAACATGTCTTAAAATGAGGCCAAATTTAAAATTAATTAATAAATATTCGTTTTTATCCTTAAAAACTATGTCAATCAAATATTTTTTTAAATTGAAAATTCTGTAAAAGACAATTCTTTTTTGAAAATAAAAATCAAAAATAAAAAAAAAAGTCCTCAAATCAATTTTCTCAGACTTCATTTTCTTTATTTCTTCTACAGTGTATGAAATCCCACAATCTTGTACAAAGATTTTGATGCTACATTAAGGCATATCATTAATTTGATGCAGGGATGGGTGTTATTTTAGAAATCATATTTCAATAATATGAAATGCTATGACGAGTCTTTACCCTTTAAAACTAGTTGGATGAATTCCCTTCAAAGTAATTTGAATATTAAGATATTTATTTTAGTTTATTCTGTCAAATTCTTTAAACGAGGAGAGAAGTCATGACAAAAAAAGTTTTTTTTTATGGCAACATTCATGCTACTATATATATATATATATATATATATATATATATATATGTAATAAAAAATGTTATATACGACAATAACATAAGTTAAAAGATAATAATGATTAATTATTTGTTTAAAAAATCGTGAAAAATAATTACTTGTTATAAACATTTTAATTATCATAAATAATTATTTTTCTTGTAGTTTCAATTTACGAAGAATTTCCATATATAACATTGTTGAAATTTTATTATTTTTACATTTACTTTCTACATCAAAACCCTACACTTTCTTTATTAAGAAAGAAATAATACACTTTCTAAAGTTTAAATATATTTTTCAATACTTATTCTCTCTCTTGTTTTTCACCTAATGAAAAAAGTTATATGAATTTTGATGTAGAATGTAAGTATAGGAATAATAAAATCCAGCATGTTTTTTACACCTATTTTCTACACCAAGTTGATGTACCTTTTTGGTTGGGAAAAAAAAAGAGAAAAGAGTATAATTTGGTAGAGAAGTGTGTTTCTTTTTTAACGAAAAAAGTGTATAAATTTGGTAGAGAAAATAGGTGTAAGAATAACAAAATTCAATCACAAACTACATTCTCGGTATTCGGTGTAGTCCTTCGGGTGAGAGAAAGAAAAGTGGAAAGTAAAATTTTCACTCTACTTTTTTTTTTCATAAAAGGGAAATGAAGAAAATAAATGTAAAAAAAGAGTGTAGGAATAGCATTGTTACAATTCATTTTGTTTGATCAGTTTGTTACCACCCATCATATATTATACTTCTTTCCTTCATATTGTTCTCTCTTTCTAGAATAGATACTTTTCATGAAATGCTTTCCATTTTTTCTGTATGATTTTCATGTTTTTTATACTATATACCGAGTACTTCTGTAGCTAAAACTTACAATTTAATTGCATGTACAAATTTTAAAAGAATATTGACCTAAATGTCAATCCTATTTTACAGTTAGCAAAAAATAATTTCTATTCGATAAATGTTTGTCGTGCAATGTGAAAAGACGTTTCAAGCCGATTTAGATCTCTTTTACTGACTCTGTTTTCCAATGAGACCAAAAAAAAAAAAAAGGAAGTCATACTAATTTTAAAATTTGAAATTTACTTAAGTGAGCCCAATATAACAGCAGGCCAATATATGCATTGAATCCATAATCAACATTTCACTTTTCTCTTCACATTTTATAAAAAGCACTGTTACAATGACTAATTGATTTGTGTTTGATTTGTGTGAATAGCTAGAGTTGCTATATGTTCCGAAAGTGTTTGTCTATAACTTTCTCTTCACATAAGTGTAAGACAATTTTCTTACGTCTATCATTGAGTGTGTCTTGCATTGATTTTGAAAGTTATTATTATTTGTCATTAATCATATATAAATAATTATTAACAATAAAAAAACTTATATAACAAATATTCAATGATATAATGTAAAAAAATTGTTTTATGCTAAATGTATTTAAGAATATTTTGTTTGAGAATATACCGGATAGATTTCACCACCGGGTGAGGACCACTTTATGTTTGTCCCAATAAAATTATAAACAAACACTTTTGAGCACAATAGTACGTTTTTTCTTTCTTTTTTTTTTAAAATGAAAGTAAGAAATTATACAATATACAAGTAAAACTAAAGCTACTTAAGTACGTGTTTAAATTAAATTTTATAAATTTAATTTTGAATGAACATAATTTTATAAATTTGATTTTGATTGAAAATGAGTTGAATGAATATGATTTTACAAACTTAATTTTGATTAAAATTGAGTTGAGTAAAGTAATTTATATTAAAAAAAATTATATTTAACTCAAAAGTAAGAATTGTTGCTGAAGATCAAACAAATTTTTAAAGTTAGAATCATTTTTAAATTAAAATTATCCTTAAAAAATAATATAAACACAAAAATAAATGAGATAAAAAATAAATAAAATTGCATTTGAATCTAAAATTCTGTTTAAGTAATGTAAACATCCACCCCAACACACCGGAACTTTGTTTGACCTAGCTAGTTTTGAGAGAAGTTACCTTGCACAAAGCCAAGAAGGGAGCATCAGTGAGTCTATCACCAAGGCCAACATCTGGCTGCTCATCCCCAAAAGCTTTCTTGAGAGCATCTGCTTTGTTCTTCCCCACAAGTATCCCAGGCTTACTAATCAGCCCAGTAGCTCTCCCCATGTAACTCCCTATCTCAGTGCCCAACACCATGTCAGCCCCCAAGAATTCCTTCAGAAACGGCTCCACCATGATCCTCGGGTTCGCCGTGAGCACGCAGCGCTTCCCACACGACGAGAACACGCGCCAGCTCTCCAGGTGCAGGTCGCCGGAGTAAAACTTGGGCAGAACCGCACGCGCCACCGACTCTATGCTGGAAACTCTCATCCCCGCCATGGCCGCGAAGATGAGAACTTGGATCCCCGCAGCCTCGGAGACGAAGTAATAGAGAATGGCAGCGATGGGGGAAGCCAAGAGAAAGAAGAGGAGCCTGAGAACCCCACCAACCTCAAAGGCCACGAGGGCAAAGTATGGGAAAGAACTTCGTCCCCTGAGCAAGGTTCCATCCAAGTCTGCAACCACAGTGTGCTTCTCTCTCCCTATGGAGTGGCATTTTTCAACCGTTGGAAAGGTGCAAGAGGCCATGGTGGACTAGTTTGGAAGTTGAAACCTCTATGCTAAGAACCAAGAACCAGGGTGCTTGATCGTTTGTGCAATTGTGTCTATTTCGAGTCCTCGGATTGTGGATATTTATATAGAGGAAGTGTGGTGGGAGGGAGACAATCGTGGGTTTGTTGAGATTGTCATGTGAACGATGACAATGATGGGAACAAATTGGGAACCAAGGGTGATTGACAGGTACTGAACGGTGTGACCGAGGATTGGCCTGTGGTGTTCTCTTGGGAGAATGGCATTCCGGTGAGGCGAGGCTCATTCGCCATTTTTGTTGCGACTTTGCTTTGCGCGCTCCGTCGCCTTTTTTGTCTTCAAATGCGCTTTTGGTTATTCGATTTTCTGTTTTCAGGCATATTTCACGCTTTGCAAGTTGCAATGCCTTTTCAAGCAAAACTATTTTTTTTACATAAAAATTTGGGTTAAGGGGAGGATCGGTCTGGGTATGTCCCACGCTCATCGAATAACAAATAACTTATCAACAGGAAAATCTAAGAATTAAATCTAAATCATGTCAACGCGAGTAAAAGGCCGATAAAGGTGAGACAATTCCCGTTAGAATAATAATATTATTCTTACACTTAAATTTTATATTTTTTTCATATACTTACCTGAATGATAATAAAAAAAAAATTTAATTTTTTTTTTATTTTTTTTATTATAAAAAATAAATATATAAAAAAATATATATAATTAAAGTGTAAAAATAACATAATAAGTGATGCACTAGATAATTTGGAAAAAAAACTAGCATTTGTTATTATATTTTTTATGTTATTATATTTTGTTGGCTGACTCCACACGCCTTTGGAATTTTAGCTGTCTTGTGAGTAAGCTAGATAGTTTGAAAAAAAACTAGCATTTAACCCGTGTAATTGCACGAGTTTTTATTTATTATGTTGAAGAATTCTGTTGTAAATAATCGTATATATTTATAATATAAATATTATTACTAAGCATTCAATAACATTATTGATATCAAATTGGAAATAGATATAATAATTTGATATAATTTAACGTACATGTTTATGTTAAGTTTTGAAATATTTATAATTTCTTCAAATACGACATTATATTATCAAAAATTATTATTTATTAATTATTATAAATTAATATTTTTAATCTATTTCTACCATTCCTTTCAAGACATTAAGATAAGTTGACTATGGTTAAAAATTGAATCAGGCAAATATAATTCAACATAGGAAAGAGAACATTACCAATTTATAGCAAATTAGATAGCAAATAATTAAATATTGTCTTATTTAAATTTTGAAAGGAAATTTTATATTAGATTGAGTAAGAGTCATATGAAGAATTAAGACCTGGTACCCCCCATTAGCAGCCAAAGTTCTCTTGTATTCTAAAACAGGATTTTTCAATTTGCACAATACCATCCTAATTCCATTTTTACAATTCATTATCAATCTAAACATCTATCTTCAAATTCAATGCAGACAAACTTGTAAATAAACTACAATTAATTTAATTAATTTATTAACACTCTAACTTTATCACTATTTACTTGTTTCATAAATAAATGTATTATTCCATTAAAAAATAATTTAAAATATTTTTTATTATCTTTAACAACCTATTTTTATTAGGGGATAACAATTTTATTATTAGAATTTGTAGAATTAAAATTAAAAAAAGTAAATATAATGTGTAAAAAGTAATTTACTAAGGTGCATTTTTTTTATGATTAGACACATGCCAATTTTTTTTTAATATTTATCAATTTATGTCACTTTTCTCACTCTCTTCAACATTTTTTTATTGAGAGACAAAATCTTATAATTAAAAAGTAACTTGTAAAATCAAAATAAAAAAACTATAACAATTATAATATTGTAGAAAGACAAGGTGAGCTTTTATTTATTTTCCTAGTTAAGATTAATTCATATAACAAATTATGTGCTCTTTTCTAATTTATTGAAAATTAATAAACTTTTATTGTTTTTAAGAAAAATAAAAAATCTATAATACATATATGAGTTATACTTAAGTTTTATTTTACATTTAATTCGAGAAAATTATATTGCCTATATATTTTCATCCATCAAGAGCATTTTCATTTTGAAATATAATTTTAAATTGAAAGAAAAAATTGAACAGTTGAAAAAGATAAAAAAATTATAAAAGAGAAGAGGACAAAGTCGAGAATAAAGAGAAAAAAAAAAGATGCGTGAAGTTTAAAATTTTTTTGAAAAAACTCTAAAATTGAAAAAAATGACATGTGACAAATTGCATTATTTCAAGTGGAAACCTTTTAATAATAGTAATAATAATAATAATAATTAACTTATGCTTAAAATCATTTATATATTCTTTGGGGTTGTTTCGTGTTGAAGTTCTGTTCTGTGTGACCTCAACTGCATTTTCTATGTGCTCCTTTACTTATTTTTGATTCGTGTATGTGTGTGTGTGTGTCTCTATAGGAGCATTGGATAAAACCAACATTAATTTACCTTGCTCAAATCTCTCAAGCTCCTCAAAGTCCTCATTTGAAAGCAACAAGAAGGGTGTTGCTTTTATCCAATCTTGCATGCAAACAAGTGCTTTCACCGGTGTTAAGGAATGATATTCCTTTGGCAAGTGTACCAAATCGCTCAAGTCATATAAGACGAGAACGTATCGTCCCACAAGGATTGATGTTGTTAAGTACCAATTCGGAAATCAAGATTCTAGTTGGACTATGGATAATTTTGGATTGAAGGAAACTCTAATCGAACTTTTCACAAACATCTAAAATGCGAATTAAGAAAACTGCATAAATAAACTCTTTTTGAACTTTTCAATTAATTCTTCTTGAATTCAACTAAAAGGACAATAAATAAAACGATTGAACTACCAATTGACTAAAGTGCTAAGGGTTTGATTTCACTTGATTCTTTGTTTGATTCCAAATCTTAAAGCTTAATTTCACTTTATTTCCGCAATTGATGACAAACTGTAAAATGATTAACATCCAATTCCTTAGATTGTCAATCCTCTTCTAATTAACTAGAATTTTCCAACTCCTTAGATAAATTCAAGTTAAAGAAGGCTTTACATGCAATTAAGGATTTCAGGGTCTCTTAGGCTACAAAACTTATTCTTAAATTATGCAATCTAAGAAGTTTATCACAAGAAGCAATTCCATGCATTGATTTTCCAATCTAATACATAAACATCAAATCTATGACAGGCCAAGTCATAAACACGTTAAGCATAGTGATAAACAACCAATAACAGAAATAAAGCTTAGATTAAACATTCAAGATAAAAAAAAAAAAACCAAAGTCCAAGTCAAGATCCATCATTCCCCTAGTTAAAGGAAAACTAGTCACTCATAATGAAAGTCTAATACAAAACCAGAGTTAATTCCTTACAAAGCGGATAAAAAATCTTCAGATCCTTGACTCCAAGCCTTTACTTCTTCAGCTGCTCCTCTCTCCTTTTTGTCTGTCTCTTGCTCTTCTAATCATTGATAACGTTTTATTTTTTTTCACAACTTTAGCTCCATCGCTTAAGCAGTGGGTTTTCTGGCACTTAAGCTCCCAAGTGGCAGAAAGTATGCTGTTTCAAATATTCGCCAACGCTTAAGCAATAGAAAGCTAGCACTTAAGCATTGGCTGCAACAATTTCTTGAATTTCTGGCATCTCCACGCCTAAGCGGTCACAGATGGGCGCGTAAGCGCTGGTCCTCTAGAAAACACACTTTTCTTCCTACAAGAAACACCAAATCACAAAATGTAAGCTCTTGAACCAACAATTGAAGAAATCCTCAAGAAAGATTGATATTCATACTGCAATGGATCAACTCAAGGGTTTTGGGCTTCTTTTTATTGAAATGAAATAAAATTAAAACTAAAAAGGCTAAATTAAGCTAAATTATTACTAGATTAACTCCTAATCTACTGGAGTTATCAAGGAACTACGATAAGGATCAAGCACCCTTCCTCTTGTACTAAAAGCATATTCAGAGGCAACGGTGGAGACGGGTATGGCCAACACCTCCTGAGCTATGTTTGAGAGAATAGGAAATTGACTTGAATTCATCTTCCACCAATTTAGAATATCCAATTTTGCATACTTATTGTAAGGTTCACAATCCTCTTTCAAATACTTCTCAAACTCAGATTTAGCATCTGATTTGCGCCTGGTTGATTGCAAATATAAGCCCATATAATAAGGATCACCATCTTCTTCTTCTTTGTCAAATCATGCTTCTTGTTAATCACTTTGAGAACCCTCCTCACTTCCCTTATATTGCTCATAAAAAGACTTTAAACAAGAAAACAAATTTGCCTTCAATTCAGTTGCCTTGTCCGAATCAAATAAATGTTGAAGAGACCAGTTGACGTACTCTAATTTGTGCCTTGGATCAAGCACAACAGCAATTAATAACAACATACTTATGCTATTTGGATTTCCCCAACACTTCTCATATTTAATCTTCATCCTACTCGTCAACAACCTCATATTCACATCACTATAAGTCACAATATTGGAAAATTTTTCTTCCAATGCCAAATACCTCTTTCATATACATATTACTAGTAATATAAGAGGTACCAGAAATGTGCATAATAGAATCATAAAACATCTTTGAAATGGTAAAATTGAGCAAGCATAATCCCAATCTTCTTCTGAAGGCACACCCTACTCCTTTTCTCTCCTTAACTCCTCCACATACTTATTATCTTGCATCTCTAGCAATTCAAAGGCCTTTTGGTGCTTCAAAGCTGCCTCTAACATCAGATATGGCGAATTCCACCTAGATCCAAGCAAACAAGGCCTCTATATGGAATCTTCTCTTCTGCACGTCTTGAATTTGGACAGTCTTGAAGGAAAAGATCTGATGTAGTTCACTACACCACGAATTCTCAAAATAGAATCATCAATCTCTTTTAAACCTTCCTTGACAATTAAATTCAAAATATGCGCATAACAACACATATGGATATATTCCCCATTCAAAATTACACTATCCCAAGACATTAACATCTTTTTCAGGTATTGAATGTCGAGATCATTAGATGAGGCATTGTCAACCGTCAAAGTAAAAACTCTGTTTAGCTCCCAACCATTTAAACAAACCTTAACAATCTTAGCCATAACTTCTCTCGAGTGGCCTGTGACTTGACAAAAATTTAAAATCTTCTTATACAACTTCCAATTGTTATCAACGAAGTGTGCAGTCAAGCACATATAATTCAAATTTTGAAAGGAGGTCCATGTATCAATGGTAAGGTACCCTTTGACAATGCTTAGAAATAAATTTCCTCAACTTCACTTTTTATTTATCAAACAGGGTCAAAATATCACGCGCTAATATAGGGCTTGAGGGGACACTAAAACATGGCTGCAAGACACTTAGAAACTCGTAAAAAGCATCATTCTTCACAAACCTAAAAGGCAGCTCAGCGACCACAAACATCTTTATTAGTTCATTCCGGCAAGTGTCTTGGTCAAACTTGAAACATATAGGTGAAGAGCTGAGACTACTTGCACTCTCCGATAAAGAAGGAATGATTTTTTGGCTTTTGTTTTCTTCTTTATCCAGATTATCTTTGCACCTCTTTAAGTGAGAATGCAAAGCACTTGTTCTATCTGCATACTTAATAAGGCTACCACAGTAGTTACATTTAGCCTTCTTATCATATCCAGCCTCTACAGTAAAAATTTTCCAAATTGACGATTCATTTTTGCGCCCAAATGATACCAAGATGAGGTGATAATGCACCAGCGGTGTTAGAGGCAACTGACGGAGTGGAAATTAGAGGCTCCATTGTTAGGTACGGAATATCATCATTATCAGCAAGCGATGACATTTGCAAGATCAACAATAAATAGGGTCAGGAATGTGCTAAGACGCAAATTTTATATATCTGCATATGAATCTGTTTTACAGCATGTAAATTCTGTTTTGCTATATATAAACTGTTGTGGAATAGCTTTTAGAGGCTGTCCTAGTTAATTTAAGAATACAAATTAATAATGTGAAGGCTAAATTATTTGACAGTAAGTAGCATTCTAATCGGATTTGGACCCAACTAGTGTTTGTCATTTTCACCATTGCTTACATGAGGGATTTGGACCCTCGATAGTTCTTTGTTTCGAACTATACCAGTTTTCAAGACCGGGGCAATCAACCACTCAGCCATCTGTCCAAAAGCTAATTTCTATTTTATCTTTATTCCATTGAATAGAACATGACAATATGAGTTGATACCCTTATTAACTATCTATGGTAAAGATATCTGGTATGAATCTGTGGCTACTGCTGTTTTACCCGTTTGTCTGTCCCCAATAATCAATTCTCGCTGACCACGCCCTATAGGGATCATCTAATCAATAGCAATAAGTCTAGTTTGAAGAGGCTCATGTATGAAACGTCTTGAAATAATACCGAGAGCAGGAGATTCGATTAACTGAGATTTCGAAGCTAAAAAATTTCTCCTTGACTGTCAATAGGTCGAATTTATGGATTTCTAATTATTTTCAAGACCAATCTCGATATCATATTAAAAAAAAATCAAGTAATCTTTCTAGCAATCCGAAGAAGTAATTAATTAAATAGTTGACAGATGATCCAGGAGTTCTATGAGAAACTTTTTGGTATTTCTAAAATATTGGTGGTAAAACCCAACCAATTTTTAACTTTTAAACCACGATATGAAATGAGTTCAATAAAGCATAAATCCAATTTCAAACCTAAAATACAAATAATAAAATAAAACTAGCGTTAAATTACATAATATGGTACTGGCCTAAGGCAACGACAATATCTTATTATGAGGAACAATAGGAAATTCGATCTCATAGAGTTCAATTGCCGTTCTCAACCATGACGAATATGAACTCAAAGTTTCCTTCATAACTTGTGAAACTTCTTCACAGTGGCTCCGTTCCATGCCTCATTTCATAGGGAACCTCGAAGTGGCTCTATTTCATCATGTTCCATCCATATACTAATTCCATTCATTTAATATCCCTTTGTTTGGTGTCATTAAAATAAGAGATGTCATTTCTAATCTAATTGTTTCTATTTTTATTTATATATATATATATGGAAAGTTGAGGAGGCTAGGTTAGCCAAAAGATGGTTATCAGTTCAAGGACGCAAGGTGCCCTTGCTTTTTCAGGGTAAGAAGGCATAGAGAAAATGCCTCAAGCCAATGTTCGAGTACCAAGCGCTACGGCGCTGAAGTAACCCATGCCATACTCCTAGGAAAAGCTCAAACGACCTTCAACAAAAGAGTACCTGTACCCAAAACCAACACAGGCGGGTAAGTAGAGAATACTTAGGGGTGCAAGACAACTCTCTCTAAGGAACTCAGCAAAATAGCTCTGTAACTTCGGGACAAGGGGTGCCTCCTCACAAAAGGGGTCACTGTGACCAGGCCCGTGCAATTCCCTCGACACCAGAGGATATTCTCATATTTTTTTATATATAATTCTTGATACAATCTCGTATTTTTTTAATCTTCTTGTAGACTCTCAGAATAATTTTTTGGTTGTGCAAATCAAAGAGAATCATGACTTTTGAGTTGTACCAAGTTTGAAACCAAGTGGATTTATTTTTGTCCCATAATCCCCCACTACTATACAAAAAATGATATGTCCTATTTGTGTACTTTCTTTTATTTATTTTTATCCATCCGATTTTTTATTAAGACCATGATTGAGAATTGCTTTATCATCTTTCTCCGAGGAAGAGGCGAAACATAATCAACTTGAATTCGGGACAGCTATTTGAAATCATAGTGAAAGCCTGGATTTATTATCTCATGTTTGCTTTTCGTGAAAAAAATATCAATTGAAGTAGAGGGTTTCTTCAAACAAGGGGCTGGGTCAACTATTCAATCAAATGATATCGAGCATGTTTCCCACCTCTTCTTGAGAAACAAGTGGGCTATTTCTTTGCAAAATTATTTCGTATGTGACAATTCTGCCAAGATCTCTTCGTTAGTTAGGGTATAATGTTTTGAAACCCACAGAATTTGCAAAGGAGACTACCTTTGTTTGGGTAAATGAAACAACTTTATTTTGAAACTACCTTTGTTATATCCACCATGTTTGCTCATTTTATATATTAATATATACGTTTGTTCTGTTTTGTTTTGTCTTGTTCATATCTTCTGGCAATATGATCTAATTAGGAAAAGATTATGCTGTTTAGTTTCATGTGGATGTGATGTGGGGCTCTGGGCTCATTGCTATTAGTCATACTTTGAACAAATTTGATTTGCTTATCATGATTTCATTTTAATTTGATAAAATTTCTTATAAATCTAAATTTTGCTTATCTGCTCATCATACTTTCCATTTGGAGTTAATAGTTCTTGGATTTTTAGTTCAAGCAATTTTGGGTTAGGACTTCAAAGAATCATTATGTGCAGAACAATATATGCATATGCATGCATACATGTAAACATGCTGTGCAGAACAAAATATCCTAAAGAATTTGCCTCAAGCTTGATTTATAAGATTAATTATTAATAGCATTTCAATATAATTGGCAGAGAAACATAATGAAAATAAGGGGGAGTTGGGGCTAAACTTGATGGGCGACCAAAGATTGATCGTAGGCTCCTCTTCTTCCTCAATCTCCAACGACCAAAACGTTTAAGAGAGTGTTGTTCTTTTGCAAGGTGTTTGAACCAGTGAAGCTCAACTATTGAAGGAGTTGCCAATTAGCAAAAGACACTAGCTGTAAATATAATAGGGAAATTTAGTCATTTACCCCATTACAAACAAAATGACAAAAGCTTGTGAAGTTGTTTAAAAGCAAAAAATAATGTAAACAAAATCATACATATAGACCTACTTGTAAACACAGTTTAAAAGATGTGGGAAGTGTTCTTTATTGAGTAGTCCATGCAAAGTAAAGGGCAGGATCAATAATAAAGGTCTTGCTCTTTTGATTTTCTAATGACAGTTTAAAATTCACATGATGCTCGATTTGATGATCATATCCAACAAGTTGGAATTCTTCAGGCAGAGTTTCAAACCAGGAGCTGCAAGCATTTCAGCTCCTTGGACTTGAAGGGTCCACTTTAGCGAATGAAGGCATCTGTCCATGTGAGGGTAGAGCCATTAATTTATTTATTTTGTCTCAACAAATACAGGGTTGACTTGAAGGGTCCACTTTAGCGGAATGAAGGCATCTGTCCATGTGAGGGTAGAGCCATTAATTTATTTATTTTGTCTCAACAAATACAGGGTTGCCTGATAGCTATTGGTATTTAAAAGATAAGAAATGAAATATCCTCTTGGTATAACAGTATCTTGAAAAAGAAATAAACGTCTCCTATGATATTATCCTTTGTATGTGTATCTGATCGCATATGATATCCGTCAAAAAAAATAATTGTAATTCACGTTTTAATTTTTGTTTTAGCAAATTATAAAACAAATGGAAAATCAAATATTAGAGAATTACAAAACAAATAATGAAGGTCTACATATTACTTCCTATTTCCTAACAATACATCTAAACAAAGTGGAGTTAAAATGCTAAAATGATAGACCAGTCATCAACAAATTCTGGATTGAAATCTTATAATCATAAGAGTACCCACATTTCCTTTGTCATAGTCCCCTCCTTGAATCATGAAATCCTTTATTACGTGATGGAATTTGGAGCCTTTATACCCAAAGCTCATCTCTCTTGAGCCAAACTTGCAACGAAGACCAAATCAGAATGCATTCAGACAGCTAAAAGTGTGTTAGACAGAATATGCAAAGAAGCTGTTTTATCAAATAATTAACAAGATGACCTGTACAAAGGGCACGAAAGTTCTCTGCTGTTTGGGGCACATCATCACCATAGAGTCCAATGACAACCGTTCTAGCAAGCTTCCTGAAAGTGAACAAAAACATAGTCTGATCTAAGTTCTTTAGGACAATCCAATGAACTATATTCAAGAGCCCTAAATACAGGATAGCTATGCTAAAAGGTATATGGGTACCTTAATACTCATGGAGCACAATAAAATTAAGCAATCGACAACAGAAAACTTTTAAGCATTAACTTCGTGTTCCATATTGCCATGAAAAGCTTCCTATTCTTTTCGGCCCCAATATCAACTCAGCAAACATAAAGCAATTCCATATGCGATACCATAAGCTACGAACTGGGTCGGCTCACAAGGAACTCACAGAAGATGTTTGTGGTCATTGACTCCATACATGGTTCCATGAACGAACAAAATACAACACGATTGACGATTCCATACGTGTCTACATGATGGCCAATGGGTCGGCCAGACTTTGGAAGAAAGAATTGGGGATTAGGGCGCAGAGATGTGATTGGATTCATAGAATTGGGAATTTGGGATTAGGGTTCTTGAAGTTGAAATGTGATTTTGGTTTCTGAGATTGAGTGAAAATGTATAATTGATATTATGTTTAGGTTTGGTTAATATTAGATAACTGAATCAGTTTGCAAAATGGTTAACCAAACTTTTGTTATCAAGAAAAACCAGTTCAGTTTTTAAACTTAGTTAAGTAGTTTGGTTTTTTTAGGTGTGGTTTTAGTTCATTTTATGGTTTAGATTGATTTATATCATTTTTTGCCCACCCCTACTAAAAATAAATCAGGGAAACTTACTCCTCAAAACCTCTAAACGCACTTATCTAAATATTAGTAAAGAAAAGAAAACTAAATTTTATTAAAATCAAAGGAAAAGAAACACATGATAGCACAAGAATATACTACTATTTTATTTTTTGAGTAAGAAATGCATAAGAACTTATTAACAAAGAAATTCATTATTTTTTATTTTTCTCCGTTACTTTATTATTATTATTATTATTATTATTATTATTATCATCAAAATTAAAAAAATATTTATATTTTAATGACCAGGGAAGAAAATGCAATTTTATCACCCATTCATTGGCAGATGAATATCTAAAGACACCTGCACAATTAGTTTACCTCCTTGCATATATCAACTAATGCTAACAATAAGATAATGGACTGAATTGAACAAGAAGAACAAGAAAAGCTAAAACATGATGCCATATGAATGATATGCAAAACTCATGGAATAAGAAATGAATCAGATGAATATATGCAATTAAGCTATAATCTCCTAACATGAATATGCCATTAAAGCAACTTACATTGATTGTACCAAGAGCAAGATTAATGATGTGTCTTGTGAAAACTACGGGCCTTATCTGATGTGGTCATCAAATTCGTTCCCTCTCTCTCATCGTCTAGTCTTATTTTACCACTTAAAGTCACAAACTCCCATCATAACCAATACACTAGGAATATAGGATCAATGGGAGCACATGGCAACCGTGCAAACCTCCCTAGCCAGTTTTATTCATCGACCCAACATCTCAAACCCAATGAGTCATGCCATTCGAACTCACAAATAATACTAGCATCATTTACATTACTTAACCCTTCATTAAAGTAATTACATGAACACTTTGCTGACAGCAAAATCTGCTCTGACAGATATTATTCAAAAGCGGTGGCTTGTGCAAAGCCGTGATACATATACATATCATTTTATCAAACAAATGGTTGTTTCACAGAAGCATGTCCCAAGAAACAAATGAAGGATCCAATCCTTGCCACACATAGTAAGAATGAACTCAATATAGTTGACATATTATATTTTAAGAATTTATCAGAATGTAAATTTTACCATAACTCTCTCCTCTCCTGCCTTTATTTTCTCATTTTCATGCCAAATCCAAGACCCAAAGTAGCACAAATAATTCCCTGTTCAGATAAGATGCTAGCGTGAGGGGGAATAAAAAAGAAATTGAGCCAAGAATCTGTATATGGGATGGGGTAAGAAAAATGCTATGAAATTCAAAAAGAAGTTCATTGCACTTAAGCCACATAAATGCTACTCAAACTCACTTGTGATATTCATCTAGACATTATTTCAAACAGGTCATGAGCATGTCACATGTGAATTTTTCTATGGAAGCAAGGCAAATGTCAGAATATTTCTTCATGAATTCACACCGAAAACCATTACAAACTCCTCTCCTTGTACCTCTATATTATATATAAAAATACAAAGGACCGCATACACCAAGGATGAAAACTAGTATCTAACTTGAACCAATTACGAGCAGAAAAAAACATAGAACAAATGTATAGAGTAAGTATGAATCTGCGTCCCAGATGGAGTGGTCCCCCAAGGTCCTGGATTCCAGCTTCTAAGATTCAACAAAATAGAACATCAACCAAAGGCACCAAGCCAACAGATTAACTCACTCATTTACAAGTATATATAAACAGGAGACTTGCGGATCAAAACAGTTTGTGAGCAAGAAATTAACATCCAAAATAGCAAAATCAGGGAGTGAAGATCAACTAGGAATACGAACCCAAATGTCCAAAAAGAAGGCTCCATATGAAGCCACCACAGTCAATTAAGGGAATCTTGCTCAGTTCAAATATACAACTCCAGAAAGAAACATCACAGATTCCGCAAACAAACAAAACCCCAAGATCATAAACCAAATTCCAGCGCTTAGCTCAAAAATGGAGATTGGAGAGAGAGTAACCCGCATGATAAAGCAACTCTGGGAGTGAGGCTTACCTAGCAACAGGGTTGGTGTTGCGTCTTCTTCTTCCTCTGTCTACTGCGTTTGAAATCTTCTTTGCTGCTCTTCTTTGTTTCTCTTGCGAGTTTCCCTTTGATTTCTCCTGTCTGCAACGCGCGCTCTCAAGCCGTTATGGAGAGAATCCACAAAACCCCCCTTCTCTGCGTGAGTCGACGTGTGCGCGCTAGTGAGGTCTGTAAGATTGTTCTGCGGTGGGTGTGAGAGATGAAAGATTTTTTTACATGGCTCATATATCAGTACATATTTGAAAAAACTCATACTAATTACATGTCAAAATATTATAATATATTATAATTTTATTTATCTCAAATAAGTGATTAATACTATTGTTAGGCTTTGATTATTAAGCATTTTCATAAGCTAAGTCATAATAGATAGATTTAACCCATTTGATAAGACTAAGAGACATGCTTCTATCTTTATCTACTTAGAAGTATTAGTTATTTCATTGAAATCAACACATAGAAAATTACAGATAGTCTACTCTCCCTCGTTCACAAAACTTGAAATTTTACTCTATTCTTAAAATCTTCACATGTCGTTAGTAGATTTATCTTCCTCATTCTATTTAAATAATTCTAAATCCTAATCTATAATTTCTTTGTTAAATTATACATTCTACACTTTTGGAATTAAAATTTGGAGCTTTCTATTATCTTGTTTGTCAGTTGTTTGAATATACAAAAATTGACGAGAGAATGTGAGAAGGTAAGGTGGAGTGGGTGAAAATGTGCAGGTTTGAGCGTGTGTTTGTGTATGAACGTGAGTGGATGTCGCGGAGGTGAAGGTGAGAGGTTTGTGATTTTTGTGCGTGAAGGTGCCGGGTATGGCGTGTGCTCTACTGAAGAGTGCCGAAGTGAGAGTGGAGTGAGAGTAAAAGGGGGAGTGTTGTGTTGTGTTGAGGTCAGAATGAATTGGGTAGTGTGTGAAAACAACATTGAAGGTCACATTGAAGGTACGAAAACAACAATGTTATTAATACACTATTTTTATTACATTATTTATTATTTTTTATAATAAAACTAGAGAAATACACATTCCAACACACATTTTCTAACTTTTCCTTCACAAATAAAGTGGTGTAAGATTTGGTGTGAATAATTGGTGTGTAAGAAACATTTCTCGTGAGAAACAATAATGTTATTTGCATATTACTTTTATTATATCATTCTTACACTACTTTTTTTGAATAATAAAACAAGAAAAACACATTTCAATACATATTCTCTCTAACTTTTTCTTCTCAAATAAGGTGATGTAGGATTTGGTGTAAAAAATTTGTGTGTAAAGAATATTTCCCATGACAAAAATGGTGAGAGTCAAAGGATGAGCATGGAGAAGTGCCGAGAGAAAATGGTGTTGTCCAAAACCATTATGTCTCCCCTTTTGCCAATATGTGCTGGCATTATAAGAATATTCTGCTCTTGGTTAAAATGGGTCAAGGAATTCTTTATTTGGACTAGCAAGATGTAAATTGAAAAATTGAGTCAAGTGACTAAATCTGTGACAAAGGAATTTGATTAAGATTTTTTAAAAAAAATTATCTATTTTATTTAAAAAAATTTAACTCATTTTTAAAACTAATTTTCTCTTTTTTTTTATAAAGTACTTTAAATTTGAATTAAGAGAGAGAGAGACGTATCACTTAAGGCACCAGTTTTCATGCTTTTTATCTCAACATTTAATTGAACTTTCTTCTCCTCTTCCTCAATCCATGCATTAAAGGAACTTCTTGGTAGAGAGAGAGAGTGTGTGTTATAATGCATTATACTTCAACATTTAATTGAACTTTCTTCTCTTCCTCAATCCATGCATTCAAAATAAAGGAACTTCTTGGTAGAAAGAGAGAGACACTTATCACTTAAGGCACTAGTTATAATGCTTTTTTACCTCAACATTTAACTGAACTTTTTTCTTCTCTTCCTCAATCCTTGCATTCAAAATAAAGAAACTTCTTGGTTGTTTGTAAATATTTGTGTTCGTAGTTTTCAATATTTATAGCCAATACCATTAGAAGTTGAAAGGCCAACTAATGGAAGCATACTCAGGAAAAACATTTGTTGAATAATTTATCTCTCCTCTTGATGCGGTTAAATTCTTTATACAAGAGTAAAGCGTAGATATCAATTATTTCTAAGCGGCATTAGTACTTAAGAAGGGTGAATTGAGTTTAAAAAACCTTTTTTGCAAACTTAAAGTAATGTTTATAATTAAAAGCTTTGTTGATGATTGTTGAAAATATTTATTTAATAAAGATGAAGTGATTAAGGAAGAGCTTGAGTTAACACAAATGCATCTAAGTTGAGAGAATAAATAAGAACAAAAGCCAGTTACTTTGTGGCCTATGTTTAGTCCTTAAGATTCTTTACTTTAAACTTCTCATTATCATCCTTCAAGCTTAAACCAGTTGATTTAGAAACTCCTACAAACAAAGCACTCTTCACACTTTGAGATATTTCTTCCCATGTGTTTGAGTTTCTAACACTTTTCACTAACATTGTGTTTGGATGACAAGTAATAAGGGAAACGAAAATGAAATGAGGGAAAGGGAAACAAGTTCCCTTGTTCGGAAGTTTAAAAATAGATAGGAAGGGAAAGAAACTATTCTCCTTCTCTTTCCTTCAAAAACTCAATTTTTGTTCTCTTCAAAATTGGGGTGGAATGGGAGAAATTCAATATATTTATAAATAAAAAATAATTATTTTACATCTTTATCCTTTATCTTACTTATCAACTTGTTGTTCTCTTTTAATCTTTTTTGGTAACAGCTTCTTTTTCATAATTGCAACACTCTTACATTCGTCATCTTTCTCATAATCTCTTTCTCTCACAAGTATATATTTTCATAATTGGCCTTTCTGAAAAATTGCAAACAAGTCTAATTTTATGAAGATATACATGACAATAACAATAAAAGAAAATATTAAGTATTTTATTTATTTCTTAATAAATTAAAAAAGTTATTTGGAGAGTTAAAAACTATAATAGTTCTATTTCATTCCTTTATAATGTAACTTTTAAACAAAAGTAATAGAGTTTCGTTTTGTTTCTTTATTAATCTTCCAAACAATTCCATTCCTTGTCTTTTTAACCCATCCCCCACTTATTTCGTTCCATTCCGTTAATGAAAAACATCCGAATACAATGTAATGGCTAACTCATCCTGTTTCTCTCAAGAGAGATACTTCACCTTCTAACAAATTAAGGAGTGATTTAAGAAAGAAAACTCTCAAACTAGTTCGTTTTATATTTGAAATTATATGAATAATATGGTGAATATTCTCAAGGAAAGGTCAAAGCAAAGTGATGCTCAAGAAATGATCGATCAATCCATGAATTGAGTGTTGTTTTCGATCAAGTGCATTAATTCACCAAGTTGTTATATTTGTAGCCGAAGAAATAATTTAGTCTTTGATGGCAGTTGGGCAGCATTAAATGCTACAACACTACTATAAGTTATTTTTGTTTTAAGCCAGGTAATATTTCGAATACTATGAGTTGATATTCAAATATTTTCTCATCAGTGGATATCACAGGATGGTGTTCAAATATTTGTTAGCTCTCAGTTCTTCAAAAATCTAAAATTCAAAGAATGAATTAGTATTCAAATATTTGCTTGTTGAAGATGAAATATTCAAATATCAAAATTTGGTAGCCAAATATTTTAATATTTGGAGATAGTATTCCAATATTAATATTATATATATATATATATATATATATATATATATATATATATATATATATATATATATATATGTATCTATACATACATACATATGTACGTACATACATACATACATACATACATGCATACATACATACATACATACATATACATACATACATATGTGTGTGTGTGTGTGTGTGTGTATGTATTCAATTTAAAATCTTTAAACAATAATTTAGATTCTACTAGGGCAATATATAAAATAATAAATATTCCTGAAAAAGAATTAGAATCGATTATCCTAGAAAGCAAAACTAATAAATCAATAGAGGAGATCAAGAAAAGATTAGAACAATTATCTTTAGGAAGTTATTCAAAGATAAATACTTTAACCAAATTAGATCAAATTGATGAAGAATTATTAGAAGCTCAAAACTTTACAATTAATAAACTGAAATTTAATAGGGCTCCTTTACATATAATAAGAAAACTATTATTAAGTGATCAATAAGTATTAGATATAGTTCAACAAATGACAATGATAGCCACTGCTTTCAAAACTAGAGAAAATTCTGATAAGAAAACTATCTCATTACTTGTTATAGGATTCACAGGTCAATTAAAAGGATAGCGAGATAATATCCTTCTTCCTAATGAAAGAAATGCAATATTAAATGCTATAAAAACTGAACCTAGTGGCCAAATAGAGCAAGACGTAGTAACTACTTTATTACACTATTACTAAATGTTTTATAGGAGATCCAATAAAACTTCAATCAAGAGCAGGAGATCAATTAGTAAATTTTTATTATCCAACTATGTCAAATTATAGATGGTATAAAGATATATTTTATGAAAACTTTGTTTAAGATCTGATGGTGCGGCAGATTATTGGAAAGAAAGGTTTCTAGCCGGACTTCTCAAATTATTTATTGAAAAAGTTAAACTCATATAACTCAACAATTTAATAGTACAATACCTTATAATTTATTAACCTTTGATCAACTTTCTAGTTATGTAATAGAAACAGGACTTCAAATATGTACAGATTTCAAATTTCAAAATAAACTTAGAAATGAGTCCAAAGAAAGTAAAAAAGAATTAGGAATATTTTGTCAATAATTTGGAATAGAAAGAATAAAAGCCCCTTGTAAAAGATCAAAGTAAAGAAGTAAAAATCCTATCAAAACCTTTACAAGAAAAAAGAAAAATATAATACCCAAGAAAACTTCATCATCAAAACCCAAAAACTCTAAAAAATATAAAAAATCAAAAGGAGAAGTAGTCTATTACAAATGTGGTCAATTCGAATATTACAAAAAAGATTGTAGAATGAAACACGAAATTAGAAAATTAAATTTAGGAGATACCTTAGAAAAAGGATTAATCAATATTCTAATTAATGATCAATATCATTTAGACACCGAAAAAAGTTTTGATTTTGACTAAGAATTAGAAGTAGTATATCAAATTCAAGAAAATAATGATAGTCAGACTTTGTTAGTCAAGAAGAAAAATGTCAAGGTCTAGTGCCTTGTGACTGTTCAAAATGCATAACTTCTACATCAATAAATGTAATAACCAAGGATCAAGCTTCAACATTAATCTCAATAATAAATAAAATGTAATATTCGAATTTAAAGCAAGAATTTTCACTATAGTAAAAAACCTTATTTAGATGAAGAAGAATATAGAAAAGATTATGTAAAAATATTGAAATGAAAAATAGATTAGCAAAGTTCAAAACTTCAGAAAAGGAATTCATAACTGTGCATGATTTACAACAAGAAATAAAAATATTAAAACAAGAAATTACTCAATTAAAGCAAAAAGATATTGAGTTAGAATTTAAAATTTTAGCAATTACAAGGAAATCAAATAATATCATTACAATCAGAAAAAGCAAAACAAATAGAAGTCTCTTCATCCAATTAAGACTCTTATATAAATTTACTAAGTCAAATTATAGTTTATAAATGGTAGTGTCCAACAGAGTTAGTAATAAAAGAAGAAATATTTCAATTAATAGCTTTAGTAGACTCTGGAGCTGATATGAATCGTATTAGAGAAGGAATAATTCCAACAAAATATTATGAAAAAATAAAAGAATCTTTAAGTAGTGCTAATGGCTCAAAATTAGTTATCTCTTATAAATCATCAAATGTAAAAATTTGTAAAAAAAAATTTGTTACAAAACCTCCTTTTTAATGGTCAAAAATATCTATAAACAAGCTATATTAGGAGCTCCCTTTTTATCATTATTATATTATTTTACTGTCAATAATCAAGGATTGGTAACAAAAGCCTTATGAATTGAGATTTATTTTGAATTTCTTAAACCATCACAGATAAAAGAATTAAATTTAATTTGACTCATTAATATCAAAAGTTAATATAGTTTGACTTAAACAAAAACAAATTAATATGCTAAATAAAGAAATTCAATATCAAATAATAGAAGAACAATTGTAAACTAAACAAGTTAAAGAAATGATAAAAAAGATTCAAGAAAAATTCGAAAAAGAAGTCTATAGTGAATTAACAAATGCCTTCTGGCAAAGAAAGTTCCACATTATTTCATAACCCTATGAAGAAAATTTTAATGAAAATGATATTCTTGCCAAAGCAAGACCAATCTAGATGAATCAAGAATATTTAGAGTATTGCAAGAAAGAAATTTGAGAATATTTAGATAAAGGATTAATTAGACTAAGCAAATCTCCTTGGAGTTGTGCTGCATTTTATGTCATGAATTCACCAGAATTAGAAAGAGGTGCTCCAAGATTAGTAATCAAGTATAAACCTCTCAATAAAGTTTTAAAATGGATAAGATATCTAATCCCCATCAAAAGAGACTTAATTAAACGAGTTCATCAAGCTTTAGTCTTCTCAAAATTTGATATAAAATTTGGATATTATCAAATTCAAATCGATGAAAAAGATAGATAAAAAACTACTTTTGTAGTAATCTTTGATCATTATGAATGAAATGCTATGCCTCGAAGACTAAAAAATGCCCGAGTGAATTTCAAAATATTGTGAATAATATTCTTAACTCTTATGCAAAATTTACTATAGTATATTTAGATGACCTTTTAGTATTCTCAAACAATATTCAATAGCACATATCTCATTTAGAAAAATTCTTTAATATCATCAAAAGAAAATGGATTAGTAGTGTCTGCAAGAAAGATGAAACTCTTCGAAACAAAAATTAGATTTTTAGGATTTGAAATATATCAAGGTACAATTACTCCTATCACTAGATCAATAGAATTTGTGAATAAATTTCCTATTGAAATGAAAGACAAAACTCAATTACAAAGATTTTTAGGATGTGCTAATTGTGTGTCTGATTTTATTCCTAATATCAAAATAATATGTTCACAATTATTCAAAAGACTTAGAAAAAATCCTCCAGCATTGGATACTTCCATGACTGAAGCAGTAGTTACCATAAAAACCCTGGTCAAGAAACTTCATTGTCTAGGAATTCCTGATCCAGAAGCCTCTCTGATTGTAGAAACTGATGCTTCAGAATTAGGATATGAGAGTATTCTGAAACAGATCATTAAGGAACCAAGTAGAGAACAGGTTATTTAGGTATTATTCAGGCATTTGGCAACCAGCTCAACAAAATATAATACTATAAAGAAAGAGATTTTATCTATAGTGCTATATATCACAAAATTTTAAAATAATTTATTTAATAAATTTTTTTTGCTTAGAACAGATTGCAAAGCTGCCCTAGGTGTTTTACAAAAGGAAGTTCAAAATTTGATTTCTAAACATATTTTTGCAAGATGGCAAGCTTTATTATCTTGCTTTGACTTTGATATTGTTCATATTAAAGGAGAGAAAAATCATTTACCCAATTTCCTTACAAGAGAATTTTTGCAGGAAAAAATCAAGTCCTCTACTAGGATTCGATAAGTCTAAAGAGAAAAGTTGTAACTAAAGATCAATATGGTCTTCCTTTGAAGATCAATCCTCAGTAAATTAGTTCAAAGAGCTTTGCTTAAATTGGTCAATAACCCTCCAACTCAAAAAGACCTCAAGTTAATTCCATCCCTGTCTCCAATAAATTTATACCTTTAACCCCTTCATCCTTAATAAGGCCTTCTTTACCCTCTATCCAAAATCCTTCTAAAGAGTCTCAACATATCAAGAAAAACTTGAATGTATACCCATTATTATTATTGAACCTGAATGGATTCAAAGTAATTCCACTCCCAGACAGATAGCTCAAAAGATTTTTCCCTCTTCTTGGCAATATCCTCCTTAAGACTTTCATAAAAACTGACTTTTTCATGAATTTATTTTGATTGACACCGATTCAATAGAACTCACCCATACTTTATATAAAAATGATCCATTAACATTTTTATTTTCCAAAATTAAAATCCTTAAAGTTTATTCCCTTTCATAGTGGCCAACTCAGTTGTTCATCCTTGGATCATTCTCAAAACGATTCACTCCTCAACATTACAATTATCAAGACTATATAAATGTCTGATATAATTTATTTTATTATCAACCCTTTTCTCATTCCTGATTCATCTGGTTTAAAAAGAGAATCTCTCTAAATTTTTCAAAATGGTTTATTAAATGGTTCCATGATTTTGGACCCACTATCCAAATCTTCCCAGACTATGAAATATCTTCATATTATAAATTTAGAGACCAAACCACCTTTCTCCCCGGTTACAAACTTTTATCCTTTTGTGCCTCTATGAGTGTTAGCTGGATCATGACCTGGGATTATACTATTTCTCAACAAAATCAAGATGTTGATATCAGATGGTTATCATGCAATATTAAAGTTAAATGGTGGACTAAGTTTGACCCCGAACTCTTATCTAATCAAAAACTACAAGACTAGTTCCAGAAAAGTCAGAAATATCTTAAGAATACTACAAAAAATATTATTTTGAATGAGGCCTCTTTCCTTGTAGAAAAATAAAAAATTACAGCAGAATTAGCTTCTTCCCTTTCAAAAGAAGAATTTTCAAAAAATTTAAAACATGTGCTATCCCATACATCCTCTCATGATCAAGACAAATTAAATAAAGATGAAGTTGGATCAAGTCAGAGTTACACACCGCTCAATGAAAATGACTGTTTTGGAATCGACTTCAAGAATGCATCTCAATATAACTAAAGTTAGCATCTTTCAGCATAATA
This sequence comes from Castanospermum australe, assembly GCA_019955255.1. Taxonomy (NCBI): domain Eukaryota; kingdom Viridiplantae; phylum Streptophyta; class Magnoliopsida; order Fabales; family Fabaceae; genus Castanospermum; species Castanospermum australe. The sequence goes on along the minus strand of NSJW01000228.1, from coordinate 1,421,404 downwards.
ATTCAATAAAGCATCCGACATCAAGTACTGTTCATTCACACGCAAAGATGCCCTCAATCCGCTTTAGCTAAAGTTGCATCAAAAATCAACATGAAGATCATCATGCTGGGTCAAATGTCAAAAGAAATTATTATGCGATCGGTCATTAATTGTAACTACTATTAGCAGATGCTTGGACTAGTCAATGCATTCTCTATATAAGGAAGTCTCCTTCTTAGAGGAAGGCATAAAAAAAAAAAAAGAAAAAGAATCCAATTTCCCCTTTTTAAATTCTTTGTAAATTTTTTGTTCTCTCTTGTGCTACTTGTACATTTTTTCTATCAATATCTCTGTAAGTTTTGGATCTTTTATCAATAATATTGTATTTTCGATATATTATCTGCTACATCTTTTCTTCTTCTTCTTCTATGTCTTTTATTCATCTATATATTTTATTCTTATATATATTTTATTATTATATTTTATCTCTATCACGAGTTGCCTGGCCGGTTATTTATCTAGATAGTATATATATATATATATATATATATATATATATATATAATATATATATATATATATATATCTCCCTTAAAAAAGAGTAAAATTCTTGTAGCTAAAAAGAAGTTTGTTCTTTATTGAAGGTGAAAAAATACCAATTTCTTTTTTAAAGATTATGAGTGGGGTTCAAATTCAGTTCTAATATAAGGTTTATCGATTTCAAAATGTTTATCTATGGTAAGCATATTAATGACTTGTGACCTAGTTGGCGAGTATTGTAGAGATTCTGATTATTGGGTTTCTTGATAAAGGAGTTGTGGAACATTTGGTTGAAAATTTACTCCGATTAAATCTATATTAACAGTAGATCCATCTACCAAAGCCTAAAGGTTGTTTACTAGAAGGTTGAGTTTCTTTTTGCCTTTGAGAGATTGATCTCATCATTTCTATCCTAGGATCTACTCCATCTTGAATGTTAACTTAATTTTAGTATTTTGAATTTTTGGAACAATCATAATTTCTTCTAATAACCAACTTTTTGGCATTTGAGAAATAACTTCTTGGTGGTTTAATTTTTTAGGAGTTGTTATTTAATATTTTCGTAAATTGGCTTCCATTATGATCGTCTCATTTTTTGGTGATGAACGTAATGCTTTAATCAGTAGTAGTAATTATATAATGAATTATATAAATAATCGAAATATTCTCTATTGCTCCATCAAATATTCCTTCTAGAACTTTAGCATTTAATACTAAGGATTTTGGGGTATAAGAATTTTTAATACCATTGAGAAATTTAGATAACAATTAAAAAATATTGGACTGTCATGAAGGTTTGATTCTAAGATTCCTACTATTGAATCATTTGATTGCAAGAGTCTTGTGTCTCTTAATAAAATCATTATGGGAATATTGACTCCTAGACAGTTATGAGGTTTTGGAGCTACTTAAATTAGTCTTATATGTATGTATTTGAACCCATCTTTAACATGTTGATCTAATAAGTCTTCATTTAACAAATGTATTGTCTCACATAAAATTTTCATATTATGAGAGGATTATATTGTTTGAACAACATCTCTAAATTTAAGATGGAAAGTACTATGTTTATAAATTTCTTTATGCTTTACTTCGAATATTGACCAGCTATGTAAAGTTTTTTCTATTTCTGCTATTGTTAATTCCTGATTTTGAACCAAATCTTGATTTGTGGGCTGAGAAGAAGAAGAAGAAAAAGCTAATACTATCTTATTATTTTTAACCCTATTGAGCATACTAAGCGATCTTAATAGTCTAACAATGATTAATCTTAATTAAGTATATTTTCTTGGACTTACTGTGACCACTATGTTATTTGTTTGGGACCACCCTCTATGGCACTCTCCTACTTCACATGGGCTGATCAACGCACCACTCACAACTGTCAACACTAAGTCTTCAAACACTCATTAATCTTGATTAACTTCTAACTAGACAGAACCTCACTGAGGCTTTAATACCATTACTATCGGCCCAGGCAGCTCAGAATAAAGGAAAAATATAAAATAGTATGAAAGATAAAATATTGAAATAAAGATTAAAAGATATAATAGAAATATATGCTTAGACTAATAAGAACAAGAGAAAGTGTATTGAAAATACAATATTATTGATAAAGGATCCAAACTTATAGAGATATTGAGAGATTTCTAGCAATGAAGGAGAGGATAATAAATTTATAGAGAGAACTTAAAGGGGAGAATGGTTCTTTTTTGTTCGGATGCCCTATTCTAAGAAGGGGACTCCTTTATATAGAGAAGGTCTTAGCTAGTCCGAGTATCTGCTAATAGTATTTACAATAATTGAAACAACCGGTGGCCGACAATATAATGAGCTTCATACAGTTATTGAAACAATTTATGGCCGACAATATAATCTTCTTTTGACTTGGGAAGCAGCTTTAGGTAAAGTAGATTGAAGTTATCTTTGCGCATGAATGAACAGTGCTTGATTTTGGATACTTTATTGAATTATTGTGCCAACAGGTGCTGTCTTTAGTCATATTGAGATGCATTATTGAAGTCGAGGCCAAAATAATCATCTTCATTGAGCGGAGTGTAGCTTTCACTTGATCCGATCTCATTTTTATGTTCTTTGTCTTGATCTTGGGAAGATGTATTGGACAATACATCCTTTAGCTTTTTTGAAAATTCTTCTTTTGAAAGGGAAAAAGCTATTTCTGTCATAATTTTTGATTTTTTTGCAAGAAAAAGGGCTTCTTTTGAAATAATATCTTTTGTCACCGTTTTAAGATATTTAGGATTTTTCTGGAACCAGTCTTGAAGCTTTTGATTAGATAAGAGTCAGGATCGAATTTATTCCACCACTTGATTTTAATGTTACAAACTAACCACTTGATGTCAACATTTTGATCTTATTGAGCAATAGAATAGTCACATGTCATGATCCAGCTAATACTCATAGAGATATAGAAGGATAATAACTTGTATCCGGGGAGAAAGGTAGTTTGATCTCTAAATTTATAATATAAGGATATGGCATTATCTGGAAAGATCTACACAGTGGGTCAAAAATCATGAAACCATTTAATAAACCATTTTGAAAAATTTAGGGAAATTTCCTTTTTGAACCAGATGAATCAGGAATGAGAATATGGTTGATAATATAATAAATTATACCAGGAATTTATATAGTCTTGATAATTGTAGTGTTGCGAGGTGAATCGTTTTGAGAAAATCCAAAAGGTAAACATCTGGGTTGGTCATTCTGAAGGGGAATAAACTTTAAGGAGTTTAACTATGGAAAATAAAATTTTGAATGGATCATTTTTGTCTAAAGTATTGGTGAGTTCTATTGAATTGGTGTTAAATAGAATACATTCATGAAAAAGTCAGTTTTTATGTAAGTCTTGTGAAGGATATTGCTAAGAAAAGGGGAAAATCTTTTGAGTTATCTATCTAGGAATGGGATTATTTTGAATCCATTCGGGTTCAATAATGATAATGGGTAAATAATCAGATTTTTCTTGATATAATTGAGGCTCTTTGGAAGGATTTTGAGTAGGGTTTAAAGAAGGTTTTATTGAAGATGAAGGAGTTAAAGGAATAAATCTATTGGAAATAGGAATAGGAGTAGCTTGAGGTCCTTTTGAACTAGAGGTTTCTTGAACAGTTTGAGCAAAGCTTTTTGAGCTGATCTTTTGTTGGGCATTAGCTTCTAGAGGAAGACCATATTGATCTTTTGTCACAACTTTACTTTTTAAACTTATGGAGTCCTAGTGGGGGATTCAGTCTTATCCTGCAAAAATTCTCTTGTAAGAAAGTCGGGTAAATGATTTTTCTCTCCTTTGATATGAACAACGTCAAAGTCAAAACAAGATAATAAAGCTTGCCATCTTGCAAAAATATGCTTGGGAACTAGATTTTGAACATCTTTTTGTAAAACATTTGTAGCATCTTTGCAATAAGTTCTTAGTAAAAATCTTTTATTCAATAAATCATCTTGAAATTTTGTGATACATAGCACTATAGACAAAATCTCTTTCTTTACAGTACTCTATTTTTGTTGAGTTAGTTGTCAGAGACCTGAATAATACCTAATGACCTGTTCTCTATTATATTCTTTAATGACCTACTTCAAAATACCTCCATATCCTAATTTTGACGCATCTGTTTCTACTATCAGAGAGGCTTCAAGATAAGAATACCTAGACAAGGTAGTTTTTTGACCATGGTTTTAATGGTAACTACAGATAGAGTCATGGAAGCATCCCATGTCGGAGGATTTTTTCTAAGTCTTTTGAATAATGGTACACATATGATTCTAATAATAGAAATAAAATCAGACACATAATTAACACATCCTAAAAATCTTAGTAATTGAGTTTTGTCTTTCATCTCATTAGAAAATTTGTCTGCAAATTCTATTGATCTAGTGATAGGCGAAATTGTATCTTGATATATTTCAAATTCTAAAAATTTAATTTTTGTTTGGAAGAGTTCCATCTTTCTTGCAGACACTACTAGCCTATTTTCTTTGATAATATTAAGAAATTATTCTAAATGAGCTATACGTTGGTTGATATTATTTGAGAATCCTAAGACATCATCTAGATATACTATGGTGATTTTGTATAAGGGTTAAGAATATTATTCATAATATTTTGAAATTCACTCGGGGCATTTTTTAGTCCTTGAGGCGTAACGTTCCATTCATAATGGCCAAAGGGTACTACAAAGGTAGTTTTGCATCTATCTTTTTCTTCAACTTGAATTTGATAATATCCAGATTTCATATCAAATTTTTTTTTTTTTTTTTTTTTTTTTTTTTTTTTTTTTTTTTTTTTTTTTTTTTTTTTTTTTTATTTTTTTTTTTTTTTTCTTTTTTTTTTTTTTTTTTTTTTTTTTTTTTTTTTTTTTTTTTTTTTTTTTTTTTTTTTTTTTTTTTTTTTTTTTTTTTTTTTTTTTTTTTTTTTTTTTTTTTTTATTTTTTTTTTTTTTTTTTTTTTTTTTTTTTTTTTTTTAGAAATATCCAGATTTCATATCAAATTTTGGGAAGACTAATGCTTGATGAACTCGTTTAATTAGATCTCTTTTGTTAGGAATTGGATATCTTATCCATTTTAAAATTTTATTAAGAGGTTAAAAATTAATTACTAATCTTGGAATACCTCTTTCTAATTCTGTGAATTCATGACATAAAATGTAGCATAACTCCAAGGAGATTTGCTAGGTCTTATTAGTCTTTTGTCTTAGTATTCTTGAATTTCTTTTTTATAATATTCTAAATACTCTCGGCTCATTTGAACTGGTCTTGCTCTTGTAGGAATATCTTTTTCATTAAAATTTTCTTCACAAGGTAGAGAAATAGTATGGTATTTTCTTTGCCAGAAGGCATTTGGTAACTCATTACAAACTTCTCTTTCGAATCTTTCTTGAATCTTTTTTATTGTTTCTCTAACTTGTTTAATTTGTAATTGCTCCTCTATTCTTTGATATTGGATTTCTTTATTTAGCATATTGATTTGTTTTTTTTAAGACGAACTGTATTAACTTTTGATATTAATGAGTCTTGAATTAAATTTAATTCTTTTATTTGTGGTGGTTTAAGGAATTCAAAAAATCTCAGTTTCTAAGGCTTTTGTTACTAATCCTTGATTGTTGACAGTAAAATGATATAATAATGCTAAAAGGGAGTTCCTAATTTAGCTTTTCAGAGATATTTTTGACCAATAAAAAGGAGGTTTTATAATAAATTTTATTCTTGCATATTTTTGCATTTGATAATTTATAAGAGATGACTAATCTTGAAGCATTAGCACTACTTAAAGAATTTTTTGTTTTTTTTCATAATATTTTATTGGAATTAATCCTTCTTTGATGCAATTCACATCAGTCCCAAAGTCTACTAGGGCTATTAATTGAAATCTTTCTTCTTTTATTACCAACTCTATTGGGTACCACCATTTATGAACTATAATTTGGCTTAATAAATTTATATAAGAGTCTTGATCTAATTCAATATCTTTTTGGTTTAGTCGATTAATTTCTTGCTTCAATATTTTTATTTCTCGTTGCAAGTCATACACAGTAATGACCTCTTTTTCTAGAGTTTTGAACTTTGCTAATACATCTTTTATTTCAATTGTTTCTACATAATCTTTCTTACATTCTTATTCATCTAGTAAGGTTTTTAACTGTTGTAAAAATTCTTGCTTTAAATTTGAGTCTTGCATTTTATCTATTATTGAAATTAATGTTGAAGCTTGGTCGTTAGTTATTATATTTATTGACTTAGAATTTATACATTTTAAACAGTCATAAGGTGCTGGACCTTGGCATTCTTCTTCTTGACTTATAGAGTTTAACACACTATCAGTATTCTCTTGGATTTGATAGACTACTTCTAATTCTTAATTAGAACTATTTTTAGTATCTGAAGAATATTGATCATTAATTAAAACATAAATTAATCCCTTTTCTAAGGTATCTCCTAGGTTTAGCTCTCTAATTTTTTGTTTCATTCTACAATCTTTTTTATAATGCTCAAATAGACCACACTTATAACATACTACCTCTCCTTTTGATTTTATATATTTTTAGAGGTTTTAGGTTTTGAAGTTTTCTTGGGTATTTTATTTTTCTTTTTTCTTGTAGAAGTTTTGATAGGGGTTTTACTTCTTTTCTTTGATCTTTTAAAAGGAGCTTTTATTCGTTCTATTCCAAACTTTGACAAAACGTTTCTAACTCTTTTTTACTTTCTCTGGACTCGTTTCTAAGTTTATTTTGTATTTTGAAATCTGTACATATTTGAAGTCTTGTTTCCATAACATAACTGGACAGTTGACCAAAGGTTAATAAATTATAAGGTACAGTACCATTAAATTATTGAGCTATATGATTTTTAACTTTTTTGGCAAATAATTTGAGAAGTCTAGCTAAAAACCTTTCTTTCCAATAATTTGCCACACCATCATATCTTAAACAAAGTTTTGATAAAAGCATATCCTTATACCACCTATATTATGGCATAGATGGACAATAAAGATTTACTAATTCATTTCTTGCTCTTGATTGAAGTATTATTGTGTCTCCTGTGAAATGTTTAATAATAATAGATAATAAAGTAGTTACTGCATCTTGGTCTACTTGACCACTAGGTTCTATTTTTACAGCATATAATAGTGTATCTCTTCCAATAGGAAGGAGGACGTTATCCCACCATCCTTTTAATTGACTTGTAAATTCTATAACAAGTAATATTGCTATTTTCTTGTTAGAATTTCCCCTGGTTTTGAAAGTAGTGGCTGCCATAGTCATTTGTTGAACTAGATCTAATATTTGTTGATTACTTACTCCGTCGATATTTCATTCTACAATGGATTCACCAGAGTAGGAACTATCTACAAAATTAGGTCTTTCTTCATATTGAACATCAGGAAAAGTGGGTCTTAGGTAATAATTACAAGTTGTAGGAAAGGGAGCTTTGTAAAATTTCATCTTATTTATTGTGGAGGTTTGAACTCCTAACAATCTTCAGTTTGATTTAATTTAATTAGAATATTTATTTTTGAAGAACTTCCTAAATATATTTGTTCTAATCTTTTCTTGATCTCCTCTATTTATCTATTAGTTTTGCTTCCTAAAGTAATTAGATCTAACTCTTTTTCAGGAACATTTATTATTTTATATATTGGCCTAGTAGGATCTAAATTATTGTTTAAAGGTTTTAAGTTGATTTGCACTTTTATATTTTGAGTTTCTATTCTTTGTAGATGTTGAGACATTGCGTTTAACATCTAATTTCAATAATTTAGTTATTGATGAGCTTTTTGAAAATATTTTTTTTCTATGGGTTTATTTAGTGAATTTTGAGAAATTATTTTGAAAGGAATTGCTTCTACTTCAATCCTTTTCTTAGTAGGAATTTTTATTGATTCTAATGGAGGATAAGTTAAGTCTACAATTTCATTTTTGATAGTTTTCCAGGGTATTGATATTTTGTATATGACCAATAGTTTAGGGTCATTTACATATGGATTTGCGATTTTGTTATTAACACAATACATTTCAAACTAAGTAAAGAAATACATATATATGCATACATACATATGTACATACATACATACATATATATATACACACACACATATACATATATATACATACATACAAATATATACACACACACATATGTATGTGTGTGTGTGTGTATATGCGAAAGAGAATGTAAAATAGAGAAAAATAGGAATATAAAACAGAATATAAACACAATATGTATATTAAAAGATAATTTTATTGAAATGATTGGAAACTTACAGAGAGTTTGAACAAAGAGTACAAAGGGAGAAGAACACAACACACTTATCTTATAGAGAAAATTTAGAAAGAGGGAGAGATACAATTTTTTCCTGATGATCAACTATGAACAAGAGGGCTCCTTATATAGAGATCTGGAGCATCCTCTAATAATAACAATAATAATACATTTCGACCTTATCAATTATTGACTAATGAGCTTTGCTTTTCTAAAGTTTGATAAGAATCTGATGGACCTTGTTAGGCATGTGAATGAACAGGGAACGAGCATCTTTTGTCAGTCACCGAAAGGAATCTACTGTAAATGGTCTTGATTTGTTATGCTGAAAGTGGGATGCTATAATGAGTTGTTTTGACTTTACTTATACTGAGACAAATTATTAATGCCAAAGCAATCATCTTCATTGAGTGGTGTATAGCTCTAGCTGGATTCAACTTCATCATTATCTTCTTGTTCTTGGGAGGTGTGAGACAATACATCTTTTATTTTTTTTGAAAATTCTTCTTTTGATGAGGATGAAGCCAATTCTGCCATGATTTTTTATTTTTCAGCTAAGAAAAGGACTTCAGATGAAATGACTTGTTTTGAACTATTTTTGAGATATTTTGGATTTTTATTAAACCAATCTTGCAACTTTTGATTAGCTAATAATTCTTTATCAAATTTATTCCACCATTTGATCTTGATATTGTGTACTAGCCATCTGATGTCCACTTTTTTTTTTATCTTTTTGGGCTATATCATAGTCCCACGTCATAATCCAGCTAATATTTATTGATGCTACCAAAGATAATAATCTGTATCCTGTATGAAAGGTGGTTTGATCTTTGAATTTGTAATAGGAAGATATTGCATAGTCAGAAAGAATTTGAATAGTGGGTCCAAAGTCGTGAAATGACTTTATAAACCATTTTGGAAAGTTGAGTGAGATTCCTCGTTTGAACCATATAAACCAAGAATGAGAGTAAAGTTGGGAACAAAAAAGATTGTACTAGGCATTTATATAATCTTGATAGGTATAATATCGAGAAAAAATTGTATCTCTCCTTTTCTCTAAATTTTCTCTGTAAGATAAGTGTGCTGTGTTCTTCTCCCTTTGTACTCTTTGTCCAAACTCTCTGTAAGTTTTTGATTATTTCAAAAAAATTATCTTTCAATATACGTATTGTGTTTATATTCTGTTTTATATTCCTATTTTCTCTATTTTACATTCTCTTCCTTCAACAATTAAAATCCTTAATAGACGAAGAAGAAAACAGAAAGGATTATATAGAAAAAATTGAGATGAAAAATGTATTAGCAAGATTTAAGACTGTTGAAAAAGAAGCTATTACTGTGCAAGATTTATAACAAGAAATAAAGAATTTAAAACAAGAAATTAATCAATTAAAACAAAAGATATAGAATTAGAATTTAAATATTTAACATTATAAGGAAATCAAATAGTGTTATCACAAACTGAAAAAACAAAACTAGAAATATCTTCCTCAGATCAAGACTCATATGTAAACCTATTAAGTCAAGTTATAGTTCATAAATTGTGGTGCCCAATAATCTTTTGTTTCACTCTATAGTGTTTTCTATAATACCCAAATTGTCCGCATTTATAACATACTACCTCATTTTTGGAACTTTTATAGGTTTTTGGTGTCTTAGCCTTTTCATTAGGTAATCGAGTTTTCTTTTGAAATTTATTTGAAAGTTTTGACAATTTGTTAAGGTTTTGATTTTATTCTTTTCGAAGGGGCTTTAATTCCTTCTATCCCAAATTGTTGACAGAACGTTCCTAATTCTTTTCTACTTTCTCTTGACTCATTCCTAACTTTATTTTGTATTTTAAAGTCTGTACATATTTGTAATCCTATTTCTATTACAAAACTAGAAATTTGACCAAAAGTCAGAGAATTATAAGGTATTGTTCCATTAAATTGTTGAGCTATATGGGTTTTAACTTTTTCAGTGAATAATGTGGGAAGTTTGGCTAAAAACCATTCTTTCCAATAATCTGCTGCTCCGTCTGGTCTTAAACATAATTTTGATAAAAACTTCTCTTTATACCATTTATAATCTGTCATAGATGAACAATAAAGATTTACTAATTGATCTCTTGCTCTTGCCTGAAGTTTTATTGGATCTCCTATAAAATGTTTCGTAATAGTATATAATAATGTTGTTACGGTATCTTGTTCTATTTGACCACTAGGTTCTTGTTTTACTGCATTTAGTATTGTTTCTCTTTCAGAAGGAAGGAGGATATTATCCCACTATTTTTTTAATTGACCAATGAATCCTATTGCTAGTAAGGTTAGTGTTTTCTTATCAAACTTTCCTCTGGTTTTGAAGGCTGTTGCTACCATAGTCATTTGTTGATTTGTATCTAATATTTGTTGATCACTAGCTCCATCGATATTCCATTCTACAATGGACTCACCAGAGTAGGAACTGTCTACAAAGTTTGATCTTTCTTCATATTATACATCGGGAAAAGTAGGTCTTGGGTAATAGTATCTTGTAGCAGGTAGGGGGCTCTACTGAATTTCATTTTATTTATCTATTTTTGACGTATTTCCTAATGATAAATGTTCTAATTTCTTTTTAATTTCTTCTAAGGCACTATCGGTCTTATTTCCTAAAGTAATTAAGCTTAATTCTTTCTCAGGAACATTTATAATTTTATATATTAGTCTGATATGATCTAAATTATTGTTTAAATTTTTAGGATTTACTGGTTCTTTCATATTTTGATTTTCTATTCTCTAAAGGTGTTAAACCATAGTAATTAGCATTTGATTAGAATAATTTAATTGCTGATGAACATTTTGAATATTGTGTTTTTGTAGAGTTTTGTTTATAGAATCCTGACGAACTGTTTTGAAGGGAGAGCCTCAATTTCTATTCCTTCTTTTGTAAGAATTTTTACAGTCTCTAATGGTGGGTATATGGCTCTATGATTTCATTATTGACAGTTTTTCAAGGTGTTAAAGTTTTTGTAGTGACCGCTACTTTACTTTCTTCTACATATAGATTTGGTATTTTGTTGTTGACACAATACATTTCGAACCAGACGAAGAAGTACATGTTGAACTTCCTCTCCCTCAAGAAAGAATAAAATTATTGTAAATAGAAAAAAAGTTTGTTCTTTACGAAAGGTTGAAAATACCAATTTTAATTTTGAAGATTATGTGGCACTTCAAAATTTGCCCTAATCCATGGTTTGTCAATTTCAAAAGGCTTATCTATTATAAGCATGTTAATAACTTGTAATCTAGTTGGAGAGTATTGAGAGGAATCAAATTGTTGAGTTTCTTGATATATTAGTTGTGAAACATTTAGTTGAAAGTTTACTCCTGTTAGATCTACATTAATATAGATCCATCAATAAAAGCTCTTGATGGTTACCTAATGGATGTAGTGGATTGATTTTCTTCTATTTTTTGAGAACTTGATCTCATTATTTCTATTCTAAGATTTCCTCCTTCTTGAACTATAGATTTAATTTTTGTATTTTGAATTTTTGGAACTATCATAATTTCTTCTAATAATCAATTTTTTGGCATCTTAGAAATTACTTCCTGATGACTCAGTTTTTTGGAAGTTGTTATTGATTCTTTCTTTAGATTTGCTTCCATTATAATAGTTTCATTTTTTAATGAGGACCTTAAAGCTTTAAAGTTATAATCGGTGGTCTAATTTTATAATGAACTCTATAAATTATTAAAATAGTCTCTATTGCCCCCTCAAATATTCCTTTGGCTATTTTAACATTTAATATTAAGGATTTTGGTATATTGGAATTTTTTAACACCATTGAGAAATTTGGATAGCAGTTAAAGAATACAGGACCATCATGTAGGTTTGATTCTAATATTCTTATTATGGAATCATTAGGTCTTAAGAGTGTTATATCTCTTAATAAGATCATTATAGGGGTATTAATATATATATACATAGATATATATATATATATATATATTAAATTAAAAATAAATAAAGAGGCGGAAGATAAATTAAGACAGAGTATGGATACTGAAAATAAATTTATTGAAAGATTAAAACTTACAAAGAGATACTGAAAGCAGATTACAGAGGCCGGAGAACAACACGTTTTTACAAAGAAGAGAAGTTTAGAGGGAGAGAAACTAGAACGATGATCTGAAATGGACTAAGAGTTTTCAAGAAAGCTCAAAGACGTATTATCACAAATGTCTCAAGAAGCAGATCAAGAAGATAAAGACGAAGTCGGTTCCAGTCAAAGTTTCACTCCGCTCAATAAAGATGACTGCTATGGCATCATCTTGTTGTAAAGGCTGAAGCTAACCTAAAGTATAACACTTTCGGCGCAATAAGTCCATCACCTGCAAAAGCTGAACTGATCAAGACTAAAGAAGAGTTACTTTTGACTAAAGGCTAAAGCATATGCTCAATAATGCCTGACAAGATTCCACTACTTTCGGCTACTTTTCAAAAGCAATATCATTATTCTGTCACTCGCTCGACAGCACTCATCAGATTCTCTTTTACTTTTTAGAAAGTAAATAAAATTAGTTAAAAGTCGTAATATTTTATGTCGGTATAAAATATGAGGGTTATTGTACAGAGATGCTCCGAACTTCTATATATGGAGCCTCTTAGTTCATTTCAGATCGTCGTTCTAGTTTCTCTCCCTCTAAACTTCTCTTCTTTGTAGAAACGTGTTGTTCTCCAGCCTCTGTAATTTGCTTTCAGTATCTCTTTGTAAGTTTTAATATTTCAATAAATTTATTTTCAGTATCCATACTCTGTCTTAATTTATCTTTTGCCTCTTTATTTATTTTTAATTTACTATTTATTTATTTATATAGATATATATACATATATATATATATATATGTATGTATGTATATATGTATATGTATATGTATATGTATATATAAGTGACAAATCAACGAGCAAATCTTTATTGCATATCTATGTTAGATTATAAGTGGCATAAATATATGTTTCTATCAAAATTATGTCTAAGACCAGACACAGATTATTGAAAAAAACAGTTTCTTGCCAGACTTTCCAAGTTATTTGCTGAAAAAGTCAAAACACATATAGCTCAATAATTTAATGGATCAATGCCACATAATTCATTAACATTTAGTCAAATCTCTAGTTATGTAATAGAAACAGGACTTCAAATTTGTACTGACTTTAAAATTCAAAGGAAACTTAGAAAAGAGTCAAGGAAAAGTAGAAGAGAATTAGAAACTTTTTGTTAACAATTTGGAATAGAAAGAATAAAGGCCCCTTCTAAACAAATTAAATCAAAAACTCAAAACCTTATTAAGACTTATAAAAGAAAAAATAAATTTCAAAAGAAAAATTCATCACCCACTATAAGAACCAAAACATCTAAAAAATATAAAAAATCAAAAAATGAAGTAGTTTGTTATAAATGCAAAAAATTTGAACATTACAAAAAAGATTGTAGAATGAAACAAAAAATTAAAGAATTAAATTTAGGAGAACCTTTAGAAAAAGGATTAATGAATATTTCAATTAATGATTAATTTTCTTCAATCTCAGAAACAGAAGAAGATTCTGATCAAGAATTAGAAGTAGTATATAATATTCGAGAAGAATCTGATAGAGAATATGATATTATAGAAGAATAGTGTTTAGGACCAGAACCTTGCGACTGTTCAAAATGCATAAACTATAAATTTATAAATGTAATAACAAGAGATCAAGCCACAACATTAATCTCAAAAATAGAAAAAATGCAAGACTCTAGTCTAAAACAAGAATTTCTATAACAATTAAAAACTTTATTAGACGAAGAGAAAAATAGGAAAGACTATATAGAAAAAATCAAAATGAAAAATCTTTTAGCAAGATTCAAAACAGGTGAAAAAGAAGCTATTACTCGACGAGATTATGAAAAAGAAGTTTGTTCTGTACTAAAGGTTGAAAAATACCAATTTCATTTTTGAAGATTATGAGGAGCTTCAAAATCTATTCTAATCCATTGTTTCACTATCTCAAAGGGTTTGTCTAATGTAAGTATATTAATAACTTGTGATCTAGTTAGAGAGTATTGAGGAGAATCTGATTGTTGAGTTTCTTAATATAAAGGTTGTGGAACATTAGGTTAAAAATTTACTCCTGTTAGATATATTTTAATAGTAGATCCATCAATAGAAGCTCTTGAAGGTTGTTTTTATTGAAGTAGTGAATTGATTTTCTTCAATTTGTTGAGAATTTGATCCCATTATTTATTTTCTAAGATTTTCGCCTTCTTGAATTATTAACTTAATTTTTTTATTTTGAATTTTTGGAACTGTCATCATTTCCTCTAATAACCAGTTTTTGGGCATCCTAGAGATTACTTCTTGATGACTCAATTTTTTAGGAATTGTTATTCGGGCTTTTCTTAAATTTACTTCCATTATAATAGTTTCGTTTTTTAATGAAGATTTTAATGCTTTAAAATTATAATCAGTAGTGGCAATTTTATAATGAATTATATAAATAGTTGAAATATTTTCTATTACTCTTTCAAATATTTCTTCTGCTATTTTTACATTTAATACTAAGAATTTTAGGGTATAAGAGTTTTTTAATACTATAGAAAAATTCAGATAACAGTTAAAAAAAATACAAGAGCATTGATAATTGAATTTTATCACACTTAATTGTTGCATTTGATTAATGATTTTAGGGCTATTTAGTGTGTAATTAATAATTTTTGGTCCAAATTGGGCTTTGGGCTTTTAATTGGATTTAATTCATTTTCGTGCTATTTTTCTAGATTTATACTGTTCCAGTATTTTGATCATAAATTTTGTTCTAGGTATCCGATTAACCTCATTCTTATTTTGTTTTGCAGATAACTCAAAGAGCTACAAATGGTATTAGATGCTTGAAGGCCAAATTCTGACAAGAAGGCAGTCAAAATTGGAGCCAAAGTCAGTCACGAAATTCTGGAGCTATGTTTAGTTAATTGAGCTTAACTTTGTAATTAGGAGTCCAAATTACATGGGACCAAAGCCATTAGTTATATTTTTAATTTGGGCCAATTTTGGAGCCCTGACCCTGTTTAGTTTTAGGTTTAAATATCAGATTAAGGCAACATGAACAGCAGCTTTTGATTTTGGAGAAATTTCATATCTACACCTCTTCTCTTTTCTCTCATCTTGTTCATCTTGTTCTTCTTTTTCTTTCCTTTTCGTTTTCTTTTTTTTTTCCCAGCCATGGTAGGCTAACTTTTCATTCAATCAACCCATGAGTTGAGGTTTTTGCTGTTGAATCCAGAGGACCCGTGCTCTCCATGAACTGAATCCGTTTTTCTTCCCCCTTTACTCGAATTGAGCAACACGATTGTGTACGTTGAATCCGAGCGGATGAGGTTTGTCCATGAGGTTTGTTTATGATTTCTGTATTTTGATCATTTAGGGGAAGGAATTAAATGTTAGATTTAATATTTAGGTTGATTAACCCAAGGGACTTAAAATCAAAACAAATTGAAGTGAACACTGTGCGATGGCATGAGTGAACACGCCAAGAGTTTGATTAAATGCTAGGTGAGTGTCTAGTAGAGAGGGTTCCTATATGAATGCAGAGATTCCGATTTATTTAGGGTCAACCATGAGATTCAGTAATTCTTTGTCCAGTGACAAATGTCCTTGAAACCTCAATTCTGGGTTGGTTGATTGCTTTTAAATTGTTAATTTCGTTTTATCTCTTGCTTTAATTTTAATCGAATTAAAACCCCCCCTGTTTATTGTTTTATTTTTAATTGAGTGATTTAGTTCTATGCAAAAATCCTTGGGAGACGATCCAGGTTGTCCTATATTAAGCATCATGAAGGTTTGATTCTAATATTCTTATTATGGAATCTTTGGGTTTTAAAAGTATTGTGTCTCTTAATAAATCATTATGAGCGTATTGACTTCTAATCGACTATGAGTTTTTGCTGCTAATTGAACAAATCCTATATGTATATATTTAAATCCATCTTTAAATAGTCATAATTTTAATCTTCCATACTTTTTAATTTTATATTCTGTTTAATTTTTTACTTTTAAATTTTTATTTCACTTTTACCACTATAATGAGCTGTCATGGGTTCCAAATGGTATTAGAGCCTCTTAGAGACTCTGTTTAGTTATAATTAGTCAAAGATTAAGAGTGTTAACAGGCTTAGCATTGATAGGCAGATTAAGTTGCAGTCTAAGTAGCAGTGACTGGCTCGTTGGTCAGCCCGAAAATAGGCAAGGTTTGCTGGAAAAGGGTCCTGAACCAACAATACTGTGGTCCTGATAAGGCTGATAACATAATTAATCAAGATTAATTATGACTAAGCTATTAAGATCACTTAATGAGTTCAATAGAGGTAGAAATAATAAGATAATATTAATTTCTTCTACTTATTCTTCTTCTTCTCAACTATAGATCAAGATTAGATACAAAATCAAGAGTTAGTACTAGTAAAAATAAAAAATAAGCTACAAAATATGTCAATACCTGAGGTCAAACATAAAAAAATATTAAAACATAATACATATAATTTTAAGTCAAGAGATGTTGTTCAAACAATAGAGTCTTATCATAATATGAAAAAATTATGTGAAACAATATATTTATTAAACGAAGATTTATTAGATCAACATGTCAAAAATAGATTTAAATATATACATATAGGATTAATTCAAGTAGCAACAAGGACTCACAGCCAATTAGGAGTCAATGCTCCTATAATGATTTTATTAAGAGACAGAAGACTTTTAAGACCTAACGGTTTCATAATAGGAATATTAGAATCAAACCTTCATGATAGTCCTACATTTTTTAACTGTTATCTAAATTTTTCTATGGTATTAAAAAACTCTTGTACCCCAAAATCCTTAGTATTAAATGTAAAAATATGCGAAGGAATATTTGAAGGAGCAATAGAAAATATTTCAATAATTTGTAGAATTCATTATAAAATCACCACTATTGATTATATAATTTTCAAGCATTAAAATCTTCATTAAAAAACAACACTATTATAATGGAAGCAAATTTAAGAATAGCTTCAATAACAACTCTTAAAAAATTTAATCATCAAGAAGTAATCTCTAGGATGCCCAAAAACTGGTTATTAGAAAAAATTATGACAGTTTCAAAAATTTAAAATACAAAAATTAAATTAATAATTTAAGAAGACGAAAGTCTTAGAATAGAAATGATGCGATCAAATTCTGAAAAAATTGAAGAAAATCAATCCACAACTTCAATAAAACAACCTTCAAGAGCTTCTATTGATGGATCTATTATTAATATAGATCAAACAGAAGTAAATTCTTAACCTAATGTTCCACAACCTTTATATCAAGAAACTCAACAATCAGATCCTCCTCAATACTCCCCAACTAAATCACAAGTTATTAATATGCTTACATTAGACAAACCCTTTGAGATAGATAAACAATGGATTAGAATAGATTTTGAACCTCCTCATAATCTTCAAAAATGAAATTGATATTTTTCAACCTTTAGTAAAGAACAAACTTCTTCCTATTTACAAGAATTTTATTTTTTCCTGAGGGAAAGGAAGTTCAATATGTACTTCTTTACCTTGTATGAAATGTACTGTGTCAATAATAAAATATAAAATCCATACATAGAAGAAAGTAAAGTAGCAGTTACTACCAAGACCTCAACACCCTGGAAAACTATCAATAATGAGATTATAGAATCAACCTACCCCCCTTTAGAAATAATAAAAATTCCTACTATAGAAGTAATAGAATTAGAAGCTAGCCCTTTCAAAACAATTCCTCATAATTCAATAAATAAAGCTATAGAAAAAAAAGATATCCAAAAGGTTCATCAACAATTAAATTGTTCTAATCAAATGTTAAATACTATGTCTCAACATCTTCAGAGAATATAAAATCAAAATATAAAAGAATCAATTAATACAAATAATTTAAATAATAATTTAAAGCACCAACTTGACCAATAAATAAAATTATTAACGTCCCTGAAAAGGAATTAAGCTCAATCACTTTTGAAAATAAGATGACAATATATTAGAAGAAATAAAAACAAAACTAGAGCATTTATCTTTAGGAAGTAATAAATACTTTAACAAAATTAGATCAAATAGAAGAAGAATTATTAGAAAACTCTGTTACCTACCACAATAAACTATTACCTAGGACAAACTTTTCTTGATGTACAATACGAAGAAAGGTCAACTTTTGTAGATAGTTCTTACTCTGGCGAATCCATTGTAGAATAGAATATCGACGGAGCAAGTGATCAACAAATGTTAGATACTATTCAACAAATGACTATGACAGCCATAGTCTTCAAAGTTAAAGGAAACTCTGACAAGAAGACTGTAACATTACTAGCAATAGGTCTCACAAATCAATTAAAAGGATGGTAGAATAATATCCTACTTCCTATAGAAAGAGAAGTAATATTAAATGTTGTAAAGAAAGAACCTAACGAACAACTTGAAAAGACGCAGTAACAACATTATTATACACTATTACTAAACATTTTATAGGAGATCTAATAAAACTTCAAGTTAGAGCAGGAAATCAACAGGCAAATCTTTATTGCACATCTATGTCAGATTATAGGTGGTATAAAAATATGGTTCTATCAAAATTATCTCTAAGATCAGATGGTGCAGCAGATTATTGGAAAGAATGGTTTCTTCAGTGACTTCCCAAGTTATTTGGTGAAAAAGTCAAAACACATATAGTTCAACAATTTAATGGATCGATACTATATAATTCATTAACATTTGGTCAAATCTCTAGTTATGTCATAGAAAAAGAACTTCAAATTTGTACTGACTATAAAATACAAAACGAACTTAAAAATGAGTCAAGGGAAAGTAGAAGAGAATTAAGAACTTTATGTCAATAATTTAGAATTGATGGAATAAAGGCCCCTTCTAAACAAATTAAATCAAAAACTCAAAATCCTATTAAGACTTATAAAAGAAAAAATAATTTCAAAATAAAAATTCATCACCCACTGTAAAAGCCAAAACATTTAAAAAATATAAAAAAAATCAAAAAATGAAGTAGTCTGTTACAAATGTAGACAATTTAGACATAAAAAAAAGATTATAAAATGAAACAAAAAATTAAAGAATTAAATTTAGGAGAACCTTTAGAAAAAGCATTCATGAATATTTTAATTAATGATCAATATTCTTCAACCTTAGAAACAGAAGAAGATTCTAATCAAGAATTAGAAGTAGTATATAATATTCAAGAAAAAACTGATAGAGAATCTGATATTATAGAAGAAGAGTGTTTAGGACCAGAACCTTACGACTATTCAAAATGCATAAACTCTAAATTTATAAATGTAATAACAAGAGATCAAGCCTCAACATTAATCTCAATAATAGAAAAAATGTAGGACTCTAGTCTAAAACAAGAATTTCTACAACAATTAAAAACTTTTTTAGACGAAGAGGAAAATAGGAAAGACTATATAGAAAAAATCAAAATGAAAAATGGTTAAGCCATATTCAAAACAGGTGAAAAAGAGGCCATTACTCAACTAGATTTACAACAAGAAATAAAAAATTTAAAGCAGAAAATAAATCAATTAAAACAAAAGGATATTGAACTAGAATTCAAATTTTTAACATTACAAGGAAATCAGATAATATCTTCTCAAACTAAAAATGAAAATCAAATAGAAGTGTCTTCCACAGATCAGGATTCATATATAAATTTGTTAAGCCAAATTATAGTCCATAAATGGTGGTGTCCAATAGAAATAGTAATTAAAGAAGAAAGATTTTAATTCATTGCCCTAGTAGATTCTTGAGCAGATATGAATTGTATTAGAGAAGGATTAATTCCAACAAAATATTATGCAAAAACTAAAGAATCGTTAAGCAGTGCTGATGGATCAAAATTAATTATTACCTATAAGTTATCAAATGCCAAAATTCATAAAAAATAAAATCTGTTTTAAAACTTCATTCTTAATGGTCAAAAATATTTTTGAACAAGTAAAATTAGGAACTCTATTTTTAACCTTATTATACCCCTTTACGGTTAGTAATTAAGGCTTAGTATCAAAAGCTTTAGGAACTGAGGTTCACTTTGAGTTTCTTAAGCCTCCTCAAATAAAATAACTAAATTTAGTCCAAGACTCATTAATATCAAAAATAAATATACTTCTGAATAAATAAAAACAACTAAATATGATAAATAAAGAGAGTCAATATCAACGATTAGAACAATAGTTACAAACTCCACAAATCAAAAGTACTATACAACAGATATATCAAAAATTCAAAAAAGAAGTTTGTAGCGAAGTCCTCAAAGCTTTTTGGTCAAGAAAACAATATACTATAACATTATCTTATAAAGATCATTTTAATGAAAAAGATATTCCAACGAAAGCCAGACAAAAAGAATCAACCTGCCCCCATTAGAAACAATAAAAATTCCTATTAAAGAAAGAATAGAAATAGAAATTAGCCCTTTCCAAATAACTCCTCATAATTCAATAAATAAAGCTATAGAAAAACACGATATTCAAAAGATTTATCAATAATTAAATTATTCTAATCATATGTTAAATACTATGTCTCAACATCTCCAGAGAATAGAAAATCAAAATATAAAAGAACCAATTAATACAAATAATTTAAATAATAATTTAGACCCAACTACACTAGTATAAAAAATTATTAATATCCCTGAAAAGGAATTAAGCTCAATCATTTTAGGAAATAAGACTGATAATATATTAGAAAAAATTAAATGAAAATTAGAGCATTTATCCTTAGGAAGTACTTCAAAAATAAATACTTTAACAAAATTAGATCAAATAGAAGAAGAATTATTTGAATCACAAAGTTCAAAAATAAATAAAATGAAATTTAGTAAACCTCCTCTACCTACCACAAGAAACTATTACCCAAGACTTACTTTTCCTAAGGTATAATACGAAGAAAGATCAAATTTTGTAGATAGTTCTTACTCTGGTGAATCCATTATAAATGGAATATCAACAGAGCAAGTGATCAACAAATATTAAATATTATTTAACAAATGACGATGGCAGTCACAGCCTTCAAAACTAGAGGAAACTCTAACAAGAAAACTATAACATTTCTAGCAATAGGATTCACAGGTCAATTAAAAAGAATGGTAGGATGATATCCTACTTCCTACAAAAAGAGAAACAATATTAAATGCTATAAGGCAAGAATCTAATGGACAACTTGAACTAGACCCAGTAACAACATTATTATACACTATTACTAAACATTTTATAGGAGATCTAATAAAACTTCAAGTTAGAGCAAGAGATCAACTGGAAAATCTTTATTGCCCATCTATATCAGATTATAGGTGGTATAAAGTTATGTTTCTATCAAAATTATCTCTAAGACCAGACAGTGCAGCAGATTATTAGAAAGAATGGTTTCTTCACAGACTTCCCAAGTTATTTGCTGAAAAAGTCAAAACATATATAGCTCAACAATTTAATGGATCGATACTATATAATTCATTAATATTTGGTCAAATCACTAGTTATGTAATAGAAATAGAACTTCAAATTTTTACTGACTATAAAATACAAAACAAACTTAGAAATGTGTCAAGGGAAAGTAGAAGAGAATTAAGAACTTTCTGTCAACAATTTGGAATAGATGGAATAAAGGCCCCTTCTAAACGAATTATATCAAAAACTCAAAATCTTGTTAAGACTTATAAAAGAAAAAAATGAATTTCAAAAGAAAAATTCATCACCCACTGTAAGAGCCAAAACATTTAAAAAATATAAAAAAAATCAAAAAATGAAGTAGTATGTTATAAATACAGACAATTTGGACTTTACAAAAAAGATTGTAAAATAAAACAAAAAATTAGAGAATTAAATTTAGGAGAACCTTTAGAAAAAGCATTCATGAATATTTTAATTAATAATCAATATTCTTCAACCTCATAAACAAAAGAAGATTCTAACCAAGAATTAGAAGTGGTATATAATATTCAAGAAGAATCTGATAGAGAATCTGATATTATAGAAGAAGAGTGTATAGGACCAGAACCATGCGACTGTTCAAAATGCATAAACTCTAAATTTATAAATGTAATAACAAGAGATCAAGCCTCAACATTAATCCCAATAATAGAAAAAATGCAGGACTCTAGTCTAAAACAAGAATTTCTACAACAATTAAAAACTTTTTTAGACGAAGAGGAAAATAGGAAAGACTACTAGAAAAAATCAAAATGAAAAATGTTTAAGCCAGATTCAAAACAGGTGAAAAAGAGGCCATTACTCTACTAGATTTACAACAAGAAATAAAAAATTTAAAGCAGAAAATAAAGCAGTTAAAACAAAAGGATATTGAGCTAGAATTCAAAATTTTAACATTACAAGGAAATCAGATAATTTCTTCTCAAACTAAAAAAGAAAAACAAATAGAAGTGTCTTCCTAATATCAAGATTCATATATAAATTTGTTAAGCCAAATTATAGTCCATAGATGGTGGTGTCCAATAGAAATAGTAATTAAAGAAGAAAGATTTCAATTCATTGCCCTAGTAGATTCTTGAGCATATATGAATTGTATTAGAGAAGTATTAATTCCAACAAAATATTATGAAAAAACTAAAGAATTGTTAAGCAGTGCTGATGGATCAAAATTAATTATTACCTATAAGTTATCAAATGCCAAATTTGTAAAAATAAAAACTGTTATAAAACTTCATTCTTAATAGTCAAAAATATTTCTGAACAAGTAAAATTAGGAACTCCATTTTTATCCTTATTATACCCCTTTACGGTTAGTAATCAAGGCTTAGTATCAAAAGCTTTAGGAACTGAGGTTCACTTTGAGTTTCTTAAGCCTTCTCAAATAAAAGAACTAAATTTAGTCCAAGACTCATTAATATCAAAAATAAATATACTTCAGAATAAACAAAAACAACTAAATATGCTAAATAAAGAAATTTAATATCAACGATTAGAACAACAGTTACAAACTCCACAAATCAAAAGTACTATACAACAGACATATTAAAAATTCAAAAAAGAAGTTTGTAGCGAAGTCCTCAAAGCTTTCTGGTCAAGAAAATAATATACTATAACATTACCTTATAAAGATCATTTTAATGAAAAAGATATTCTAACGAAAGCTAGACCAAAAGAATCAACCTACCCCCCATTAGAAACAATAAAAATTCCTATTAAAGAAAGAATAGAAATAGAAATTAGCCCTTTCAAAACAAGAAAACAATATACTATAACATCACCTTATGAAGATCATTTTAATGAAAAAGATATTCCAACGAAAGCCAGATCAATACAAATAAATGAAGAATATTCAAAATATTACAAAAAAAAAATTCAAGAATATATAGATAAAGGATTAATTAGGCCTAGCAAGTGTCCCTAGAGCTGTGCGACATTCTATGTCATGAATTCATCAGAATTAGAAAGTGGTGTTCGAAGATTAGTAATTAATTATAAACTTCTAAATAAAGTATTGAAATGGATATGATATCTAATTCCTAATAAAAGAGATTTAATTAAAAGAATTTACAATGCACTAATTTTTTTAAAATTTGATATGAAATATGGATATTATAAAATTCGGGTAAATAGAAAGGATAGATACAAAACTACTTTTTGTAGTACCCTTTGGTCATTACAAATGGAATGTTATGCCATAAGAACTCAAATATACCCCTAGCGAAATTCAAAATATTATGAATAATATTCTTAGTCCTTACACAAAATTTACTATAGTATATCTAGATGACATACTAGTATTTTCAAACTCAATAACTCGACATATTTCTCATCTAGAGCAATTTCTAAATATTATCATAGAAAATGGATTAGTAGCATCTGCAAAAAAAAAAAATGAAACTTTTTCAAATAAAAATTAAATTTTTAGGATTTAAAGTCTATCAAGGGACAATTACTCCTATTACTAGATCAATAGAATTTGCTAATAAATTTCCTGATGAAATAAAAGATAAAACTAAATTACAAAGGTTTTTAGGATGTGTCAATTATATGTCAGATTTCATCCCCAATATAAGAATTATTTGTGCCTCATTATATAAAAGACTTAGAAAAAATCCTCCTTTATGGGATAGTTCTATGACTGTGTTGATTATTACAATAAAATAATTAGTCAAAAAACTTCCTTGCTTAGGTATTCCAGATCCTGATGCTTTCCTAATAGTAGAAATAGATGCTCCCAAATTAGGGTATGGAGGCATATTAAAGCAAGTCCATAAAGACTCTTCAAGAAAGTAAATCATGAGGTATTACTTGAAAATTTGGCAACGAGCTCAAATAAAGTATAGTACTATGAAAAAAGAAATTTTATGTATACTACTATGTATTACAAAATTTCAAGATGATTTATTTAATAAAAAGTTTTTATTATGAACTGATTGTAAAGCTGCTCCCAGCGTATTACAAAAAGATGTTCAAAACCTAGTTTCTAAACATATTTTTACAAGATGGCAAGCTTTATTATCCTGCTTTGATTTTAATATCATTCATATAAAAGGACAACAAAATCATCTACTTGATTTTCTTACAAGAGAATTTTTGCAGGAAAAAAGAAAGAATCTCCCACTAAGATTCCATGGCTGCAAAAAGTAAGTCAATTTCAAAAGATCAATATAGCTCTCCTCTAAGAGCTAGTAATGTTCAAGAATCCACTTCAAGACTTCATATAAATTCAACACCTATTTCAAACAAATTTACCCCTTTAAACCCCCTTTTCATCAAAACCTACTTTACCCTCTACTCAAAATCTTTTACCCGAGTCCCAACTATATCATGAGAAATAAGACTGTTCACCTATTATAATCATCGAACCAGAATGGGCTCAAAATAATTCTACTCCCTGCCAAATAGCTCAAAAAATTTTCCCTCTTTCTTAGCATTATCCTCCTTCAGACCTTTAAAAGACCTGAATTTTTCATAAATTTATTCTTGTTGATACCGACTCTATAGAATTAACACATAGTCTAGACAAAAATGACTCTTTAAAAATCTTATTCTCAAAAATCAAAATCCTTAAAGTCTATTCCCCTTAAGACTGGCCGGTTCAAATGTTTACTCTTAGATCTTTCTCAAAATAGTTCACCCCTTAATATTATAACTACCAAGATTATATCAATACCTGGTACAACCTTTTCTTCTGTCAATCCTACACTTATTCCTGGTCTATCTAGTTTAAACGAGGAATTTCTTTGAACTTTCCAAAATGGTTTATTAAGTGGTTTCAAGATTTTGAACCCACTGTCCAAATTCTCCCTAATTATGCCATATCCTTTTATTATAAATTTAAAGACCAAATTACTTTCCACACTGGATATAGATTATTATCCTTAATGGCCTCTATGAACATTAGTTGTATAATGACTTGGGATTATGATCTAGCTCAACAAGACAAAGAAGCAGATATTAGGTGGCTGGTACGTAATATAAAGATTAAATGGTGGAATAAATTTGATCGAGCTTATTATCTGATCAAAACCTAAAAGAATGGTTCCAAAGAAATTCAAAATATCTTAAGAATAACTTAACACAGGATGTTTCATTAGAAGCCCTTTTCTTAGTCTAAAAGTCCAAGAACATGGTAGAATTGGCTTCCTCCATATCAAAAGAAGAATTTTCAAAAAAGTTAAAGGACATGCTATCTCACACCTCTCAAGAAGTAGAATAAGAGGATAATGATGAAGTTGGTTCAAGTCAGAGCTACACTCCACTCAATGAGGATGATTGCTTTGGCATCAATAATTTGTCCCAATATGAATAAAATCAAGACAGCTCATTAAAGTAACTTCCTTTCAATACAACAAAAAGTCAAGATAGATAAGAAGCAAGTTACTTTCGGCAAGACAACTCAATAAAGGAGATTCCTTTCAGTGTAAAAGTTGAAGATGCTCATCTGCTGAGAATCATTTGACTTTCAAAAAAAAAAAGCTTACTTTCTGTGCAAAAGCAGAATATGCTTAGCAGATTTTCAAAAGAAAAGTTCAATAGTCAAAAAGATGTAAATAATGTTGTCGACTGTATCATTATTATGAGATGCTCGAACTAGCCGAGGCTTCTTTATATAAGGAGGCCTCTTATTCTTAGAGAGGCATCGAAAAGATTTAGTATATCTCTCTCTATATATTCTCTTTGTAAACAAGTAAGATGTGTTTTCTTTCTCCCTTTGTAAACTTCTTTAACATCTCCCTGTAAGTTTTTTATCTTTATCAATAATAGTATATTTTGAATATTCTTATATTCTGTTTTAATCTTCCATACTTTTTAATTCTATATTCTTCTTTAATTTTTCACTTTTAAATTTTTATTTCACTTCTACCATTATAATGAGCTACCAGGGGTTCCAAATGATATCAGAGTAGGAAATAAATCAGTTAAAACAAAAGGATATTGAACTAGAATTCAAATTTTTAACATTAAAAGAAAATCAGATAATTTGTTCTCAAACTAAAAAAGAAAAACAAATAGAAGTGTCTTCCTCAGATCAAGATTTATATATAAATTTGTTAAGCCAAATTATAGTCCATAAGTGGTGGTGTCCAATAGAAATAGTAATTAAAGAAGAAAGATTTCAATTGATTGCTCTAGTAGATTCTAGAGCAGATATAAATTATATTAGAGTAGGATTAATTTTAACAAAATATTATGAAAAAATTAAAGAATCGTTAAGCAGTGGTAATGGATCAAAATTAATTACTACTTATAAGTTATCAAATGCCAGGATTTGTAAGAATAAAATTTGCAATAAAACTTCATTCTTAATGGTCAAAATATTTCTGAACAAGTAATATTAGGAACTCCATTTTTAACTTTATTATACCCCTTTACGATTAGTAATCAAGGTTTAGTATCAAAAGCTTTAGGAACTGAGGTTCACTTTGAGTTTCTTAAGCCTCCTTAAATAAAAGAACTAAATTTAGTCCAAGACTCATTTAATATCAAAAATAAATATACTTTAGAATAAACAAAAACAACTAAATATGCTAAATAAAGAAATTCAATATCAACGATTAGAACAACAGTTACAAACTCCACAAATCAAAAGTACGATACAACAGACATATCAAAAATTCCAAAAGAAGTTTGTAGTGAAGTCCTCAAAGCTTTCTGGTAAAGAAAACAATATATTATAACATTACCTTATAAAGATCATTTTAATAAAAAAGATATTCCAACTAAAGCCAGACCAAAAGAATCAACCTACCCCCCATTAGAAACAATAAAAATTCCTATTAAAGAAAGAATAGAAATAGAAATTAGCCCTTTCAAAACAATTCCTCATAATTCAATAAATAAAGCTATAAAAAAACAAGATATTCAAAAGATTTATCAGTAATTAAATTATTCTAATCATATGTTAAATACTATGTCTCAACATCTCCAGAGAATAGAAAATCAAAATATAAGAACCAATTAATACAAATAATTTAAATAATAATTTAGACCCAACTACACTAGTATATAAAATTATTAATATCCCTGAAAAGGAATTAAGCTCAATCATTTTAGGAAATAAGAATGACAATATATTAGAAAAAATTAAATGAAAATTAGAGCATTTATCCTTAGGAAGTACTTCAAAAATAAATACTTTAACAAAATTAGATCAAATAGAAGAAGAATTATTTGAATCACAAAGTTCAAAAATAAATAAAATGAAATTTAGTAAACCTCTGCTACCTACCACAAGAAACTATTACCCAAGACTTACTTTTCCTGATATATAATATGAAGAAAGATCAAATTTTGTAGATAGTTCTTACTCTGGTGAATCCATTGTAAAATGAAATATCAACAGAGCAAGTGATCAACAAATATTAAATATTATATAACAAATGACGATGGCAGTCACAACCTTCAAAACTAGAGGAAACTCTGACAAGAAAACTATAACATTACTAGCAATAGAATTCACAGGTCAATTAAAAAGGATGGTAGGATAATATCCTACTTCTTACAGAAAGAGAAAGAATATTAAATGCTGTAAAGCAAGAACCTAATGGACAACTTGAACAAGACGCAGTAACAACATTATTATACACTATTACTAAACATTTTATAGGAGATCTCATAAAACTTCAAGTTAGAGCAAGAGATCAACTGAAAAATCTTTATTGCCCATCTATGTCAGATTATAGGTGGTATAAAGATATGTTTATATCAAAATTATGTCTAAGACTAGACGGTGCAGCAGATTATTGGAAAGAACGGTTTCTTGCCGGACTTCCAAAGTTATTTGCTGAAAAAGTCAAAACACATATAGTTCAACAATTTAATAGATCAATACCATATAATTCATTAACATTTGGTCAAATCTCTAGTTATGCAATAGAAATAGGACTTTAAATTTGTATTGACTTTAAAATACAAAACAAACTTAGAAATGAGTCAAGGGAAAGTAAAAGAGAAAGAAAACACAGGACATATCATAGTACATTTCAAATTAGGTAAAGAAGTACATATTAAACTTCCTTTCCTTCAGGAAAGAATAGAATCCTTGAAAATAGAAAGAAGTTTGTTCTTTACTAAAGGTTGAAAAATATCAATTTTTTTTTAAGATTATGAGGAGCTTCAAAATCTACTCTTATCCATGGTTTATCAATTTAAAAGGGTTTATCTAATGTAAGCATATTAATAACTTGTGATCTGGTTGGAGAGTATTGAGGAGAATCAGATTGTTAAGTTTCTTCGTATAAAAGTTTTGGAACATTAGGCTAAAAGTTTACTCCTGTTAGGTCTATGTTAATAGTGGATCCATCTATAGAAGTCTGGAAGGTTGTCTAATAAATGTAGTGGATTGATTTTCTTCAATTTTTTGAGAGGTTGATTGCATCATTTATATTCTAAGATTTTTTTTTTCTTAAACTATAGATTTAATTTTTGTATTTTGAATTTTTGGAACAGATATAATTTCTTCTAATAGCTAATTTTTTGGCATTCTGGAAATAATCTCCTGATGAATCAGACTTTTAGGGGTTGTTATTGAAGCTTTTCTTAAATTTGCTTCCATTATAATAGTTTTGTTTTTCAATGAAGATCTTAGAGGTCTGAGATTATAATTAATAGTAGTAATCTTATAATGAATTATGTAAATAATTGAAATATTCTCTATTCCTCCTTCAAATATTCCTTCTGGTATTTTGACAATTAATATAAGGATTTTGGAGTATAAGAATTTTTTAATATCATTGAGAAATTTGGATAGCAATTGAAAAATACAGGGCCATCATGAAGGTTTGATTATAATATTCCTATTATTGAATCATTAGGTCTTAAGAGTCTGGTGCCTCTTAATAAAATCATTATAAGGGTGTTGACTCCTAACCGACTATGAGTTTTGGCTGCTACATGTATTAATCCTATGTGAATATATGTAAATCCATCTTTAACATGTTGATCTAATAAATTTTCATTTAATAAGTATATTGTTTCACATAATTTTTCTAAATTATGAAAGGATTCTATAGTTTGAACAACATCTCTTCACTTAAAATTAAATGTATTTTGTTTATATATTTCTTTATGTTTGACATCAGGTATTGACCAATTTTGTAGCTTGCTTTCTATGTCAGCTATTATTAATTGTTGGTTTTGAATTTGGTCTTAATCTACATGCTGAGAAGAAGAAGCAGAAGAGGAGGCTAAAACTATCTTATCATTTCTGCCTCTATTGAGCTCACTAAGTGATCTTAATAGCCTAGCCATTATTAATCTTGATTAGTTATGCTATTAGACTTATCAGGGCCACAGTGTTATCAGTTTGGGACCACCTTATTTTTGGCAAAACCCTACCTATTTTTGGACTGACCAACACACCACTCATTGCTACTTAAACAAAACCTTAATCTACCTACCAATGCTAAGTCTTTTAACACTCCTACTCTTGATTAATTTCTAATTAGACAGAATCTCAACAAGGCTCTGATACCATTCTGACCCCTGACAGCTCATAAGAGAGATAGTAAAATAAGATAAGAAAATAAAGTGGCAAAATATAGAAATTAACACAGAGTATAGAAATATTAAAATATAATATTATTGAAAGAGTGATCGGAACTTACAGAGAGTTTGATGAAAATTTACAAGAGAGAAAGAAGAGTACACTTTTTACAAAGAAGAGAATTTAGAGAGAGAAAAAGATACAAATTTTTTTCGATGATCTAATATGAATTAGAAGGCTCCTTATGTAGAGGACCGGAGTACCTTCTTACAGTAACCCTAATAATTCATGCCTACATAATTCATTACAACTTTTAACTAATGAGATTTGCTTTTCAAAAGTAAATAAGAATCTGATGATCATTATCAGGCATGTGAATAAATAGAAGACAAGCATTTGGTACTAAAAGTAGCCTAATGAGCATCTTTTACTTTTGTCTGATCAACTTTTTCATGTGACTGGAATTATTGTGCCAAAAGTAAATTACTTTAATGACCTGACTTATCTTTTACTCGTATTGAGATAGATGATTGATGTCATAGCAATCATCCTCATTGAGTGGAGAAAAACTCTGGCTTGAATTAACTTCGTCCTTATCTTCTTGATCCTGTTCTTAAGAGGTGTGTGACAACACATCTTTAAACTTTATTGAAAACTCTTCTTTTGATAGGGATACTGCTAATTCAGCCATGATTTTGGACTTCTCCGCTAGGAATAAAGCTTCTGATGAAACTTCTTGTGCAGAATTACCTTTGAGATATTTTGAATTATTTTGGAACCATTCCTTTAATTTTTGATTGGACAATAATGATCTATCAAACTTTTCCACCATTTGATTTTTATACTTTGGACTAACCATCTTATGTCTACTTCTTTATTTTGTTGAGCAAGGTCATAATCCCATGTCATTATCCAACTAATACTCATGGAAGCTACAAAGGATAAAAGGCGGTAGCCAGTATGAAAAGTAGATTGATCTTTGAATTTATAATAAGACGATATAGCATAATCAGGAAGAATTTGGACAGTAAGTCCAAAGTCATGAAACCACTTGATAAACCATTTGAGGAAATTAAGGGGAATTCCTCGTTTGAACTAACTAAATCAAGAATGAGAATAAGGTTGATAATAAAAGAGATTGTACCAAGCGTTTATATAATCTTGATAGGTATAATATTAAGGAGAAAAGTGCTTTGAAAAAGATCTTTAAATAAACATTTGGACAGTCCAATCTGAATAAGAATAAACCTTGGGAATCTTGATTTTCGAAAATAGAATTTTTAATGAATTATTTTTGTCTAGAGTCTGAGTTAATTCTATAGAATCAGTATTTACAAGAATGAACTCATGAACAAGTCTATTCTTTTGAAGATCTAAAGGGGGATAATGCCAAGAAGGTGGAAAGATTTTTTAAGCAATTTGTCGAGGGGTGGAATTATTTTGAATCCATTATGGCTCAAGAATCATAATGGGTAGACAATCTTGTTTATCTTAATATAATTGAGAGTCTAAAGGAGGATTTTGAGGAGAAGGTAATGAACATCGTATGGTAGAAGAAGAAGGAGTAAGCAGGATGAACCTATTGGAAACAGGTGTAGTGTTTATTTGGAGCCGTATTGAACTGGGAGTTTGTTGAACAGATTGTAAGAAACTTTTTGGACTTGATTCTTGAACATTACTGGTTCTTAAGGGAGAACCATATTGATTTTTTTAGACTGGCTTGCTTTTTACACTCATGGAATCTCAGTGGGAGATTCCTTCTTTCTTTCCCTGCAAGAACTCTCTTGTGAGAAAATAAGGTAAATGATTAGTTTTTCTTTTTATATGAGTAATTTCAAAATCAAAACAAGAAAGTAAAGCTTGCCATCTTACGAAAATATGTTTTGAAACTAGATTTTGAACATATTTTTATAAAACATTAGGTGCTGCTTTACAATCAGTTCTTAATAGAAATTTGTTATTAAATAAATTATCTTGAAATTTTGTAATACATAATACTATAGCTAAAATTTCTTTTTTGACAGTACTGTACTTTAGCTGAGCTTATTGCCAAATACCTGAATAATACCTAACTACTTGTTCTTTCAAAGAGTTTTGATGAACTTGTTTTAATATTCCTCCATATCCTAGTTTGGACGTATCTATTTCTATGAATAAAGATGCATCAGGATCTGAAATTCCTAGACATGGAAGCTTTTTTGACTAGTTGTTTTACTGTAATAATAGAATTGGTCATGTTACTATCCTACTGAGGAGGATTTTTTCTAAGTATTTTATATAATGGGGCACAGATAATTTTTTATATTAGAAATAAAATATGCTACATAATTAATACATCCTAAGAATCTTTGTAATTGAGTTTTATATTTGATTTCATTAGGAAATTTGTCTGCAAATTCTATTGATCTGTTAATGAGAGTAATCATACCTTGATAGATTTCAAATCCTAAAAATCTAATTTTTGTCTAAAAAAGTTTCATTTTTCTTGCAAATACTACTAGACCATTTTCTTTAATAATATTTAGAAATTATTCTAAATGTGATAGGTGTTGAGATATTGAGTTGGAGAACACTAATATATCATCTGGGTATACAATAGTGAACTTTGTATAAGGATTTAGAATATTATTCACAATATTTTGAAGCTCACTAAGGACATTTTTAAGTCCTTGTGGCATGACATTCCATTCATAGTGACTAAAGAGTACTACAAAAGTAGTTTTATATCTGTCCTTTTCTTCTACTTAAATTTGATAATATCCAGACTTCATATCGAACTTTGAGAAAATTGTTGCATTATGGACTCTCTTTTAATTAAATCTTTTTCATTGAAAATAGAATATCTTATCTATTTTAATATTTTATTTAAAGGTTTATAATTAATTACTAATCTTGGAGCACCTCTTTCTAATTCTGCTAAATTCATAACATAGAAAGTGGGACAACTCCAAGGAAATTTACTAGGCCTAATTAATTTTTTATCTAAATATTCTTGTATTTCTTTCTTACAATATTCTAAATATTCTTGATTCATCGTATGGGTCCAGCTTTTGTCGGGATATCCTTTTCATTAAAATTATCTTCATAGGGTAATGTTATAATATGTTGTTTCCTTGACCAAAAAGCATTTAGGACTTCACTGCAAATTTCTTTTTCAAATTTTTTATATGTTTTTTGTATTTCATCTTTGATTTTTAGAGTTTGTAATTGTTGTTCTATTCGTTGATATTGAACTTCTTTATATAACATATTTAGTTGTTTTTGCTTTTTTTAAATTATATTTATTTTTGATATTAATGAATCTTGAACTAAAGTTAGTTCTTTTATTTGAGGAGGCTTTTGAAATTCAAAATGAACTTCAGTTCCTAATGCTGTTAATATTAATCCTTGATTAATGAAAGAGAATGGATATAATAAAGTTAAAAAAGGAGCTCCTAATATCACTTGTTTAAAGATATTTTTACCATTAAGAATGAAGTTTTATAACAGATTTTATTTTTATAAATTTTTGCATTTGATAATTTATAGATGATAATTAATTTTAATCCATTAGCACTACTTAATGATTTTTTAGTTTTTTTATGATATTTGGTTGGAATTAATCTTTCTCTAATACAGTTAATATCTACTCCATAATCTACTAGAGCAATTAGTTGAAATATTTCTTCATGAATTATTAATTCTAATGGACACCACTGTTTATGAACTATAATTTGACTTAATAAATTTATATATGAACCTTGATCTAAAGAGGATACTTCTAACTATTTTGTTTTTTCTGCTTGTGATAAAATTATTTAATTTCCTTGTAGTGTTAAATATTTAAATTCTAATTCTATATCTTTTTGTTTTAGTTAATTAATTTCTTGTTTTAAGTTTTTTATTTCCTATTGTAATTCTTATAAAGTAATTGCTTCTTTTTTAACAGTCTTAAATCTTGTGAATACATTTTTTCATCTCAATTTTATCTATATAATCTTTTCTAATTTCTTCTTTGTCTATTAAAGATTTTAATTGCTGAAGAAATTATTGCTTTAAATTGGAATCTTGAATTTTATCTATTATTGAAATTAAAGTAGAAGCTTGATCTTTAGTTATTACGTTTATAGATTTAGGGTTCATGCATTTTTGACAATTACAAGGTTCAGGACCTAAACATTCATTTTTTGTATTATTACTTTCACTATTAGACTCTTCTTGAATATTATAGACTACTTCAAGTTTTTGATCAGAATCTTCTTCGGCTTCTGATGTTGAAGAATATTGCTCATTAACTAAAATATTAATTAATCCTTTTTCTAACTATCCTCCTAGATTTAATTATATAATTTTTTGTTTTATCTTACAATCTTTTTCTATAATGTTTAAATTGCCTACATTTATAACAGACTATTTTATTTTTTGATTTTTTATAATTTTTTGATGTCTTGGGTTTTATACTGGAGTAAGGTTTCTTTTGAATTTATTTCTTTTTGTTCAAGTCTTAACAATTTTTTGAGGCTTTGACTTTATTCTCTTTGAAGGGGCTTTAATTCCTTCTATCCTAAATTATTGATAAAATGTTCCTAATTATTTTTTACTTTCTCTTGATTCGTTTCTAAGTTTATTTTGTATTTTGAAATTAGTACATATTTGTAATCCTGTTTCTATTATGTAGCTAGAAATTTGACCAAAAGTCAATGAATTATAAATATTGATCCATTAAATTGTTGAGCTATATGAGTTTTAACTTTTTCAGCAAATAATTTGGGAAGTCTGGCTAGGAACCATTTTTTCCAATAATCTACTGCTCTGTCTGGTTTTAAACATAATTTTGATAAAAAATATGTCTTTATACCATATATAATCTGACATATATGGACAATAAAGATTTGCTAATTAATATCCTCCTCTTGCTTGAAGTTTTATTGGATTTCCTATAAAATGTTTTGTAATAGTATATAATAATGTTGTTACGACATCTTATTCTATTTGACCACTAGGTTCTTGTTTTACTTCATTTAGTATTGTTTCTCTTTTTGTGGGAAGTAGGATGTTATCCCACCATCCTTTTCGTTGACCAGTAAATCTATTACTAGTAAGATTGTAGTTTTCTTGTCAGAGTTTTCTCTAGTTTTAAAGGTTGTTGCTACCATAGTCATTTGCTATATTGTATCTAATATCTATTGATCACTAGCTCCGTTGTTATTTCATTCTACAATGGATTCGTCAGAATAAGAACTGTCTATAAAATTTAATCTTTCTTCATATTGTATATCGAGAAAAGTAGGTCTTCGATAATAGTTTCTTATAGTAGGTAATGGGACTCTACCAAATTTCATTTTGTTTATTTTTAAATTTTGGACTTCTAATAATTGTTCTTCTATTTGATTTAATTTTGTTAAAGTATTTATTTTTGAAGTATTTCCTAATGATAAATGTTCTAATTTTTTCTTGATTTCTTCTAAGGCGTTATCGGTTTTATTTCTTAAAGTAATTGAGTTTAATTCTTTTTCAAAAACATTAATAATTTTATATATTGGTTTGGTAGGGTCTAAATTATTATTTAAATTTTTTGAATTTATTGATTCTTTCATATTTTGATTTTCTATTTTCTGGAGGTGTTGTGACATAATATTTAACCTTTGATTAAAATAACTTAATTCTGATGAACTTTTTGAATATCGTGTTTTTGTATGATTTTATTTATTGAATTCTGAGAAATTATCTTAAACAGACTAGCTTCTATTTCTATTCCTTCTTTAGTTGATATTTTTATTATTTCTAATAGCGGATAAGTTGATTATATTATTTCATTATTGACAATTTTTTAGGGTATTGTAGTCTTATTAGTGACTGTAATTTTACATTCTTCTACATATGAGTTTAGTATTCTGTTATTAACACAGTACATTTCGAATCAGGTGAAGAAGTGTATATACATATATAGTATATATATATATAATTTATTTTTATTTTAAGCCAGGAAATATTTCAAATATTATGAGTTGATATTTAAATATTTTCTCTTCAGTGGATATCACAAGGTGGTGTTCAAATATAAAGTATAAAGTATATAGTACTATATATATAATTATATAGTATATAAAGTATATATATACTTTATACTATATATATGTATCCCCTATTTGGTCTTCATTTTTAAATTTCTAAAAATGCCATTAATCTTTTCCAATTAAAGACTTATGAAAAAATGGTTAAAAGTGTAAATTGGCATTAGTCATTACCTGCCCATTTTCTTTAGAACAGTTACTCTCCATTAGCATATAATTTGAACTTTTCCAAAAATATCATAATTATTCATTTAAACACAACTAAAAAATGGTAAAATTGTAAAGTACTTCTAATAATTTTTTTAATCGACTTTCTATTATGTTTTGTCACTCAATTACAACTGCCAACTCTTCTCACAGTTTTTTTTTTTTTTTGTGTACAACTCTTCTCACAGTTAACTGTTCCTTTTAACCAACTGCATTTTCTGCAAAATTGAAATGCAAATCTGCATCCCATGATTTTTGCATTACAGGAAAAAAAAAAAGATTGCACCTATTGAGATTGGGATTTCAGTTTCATGAAGAAAAGAAGAGAGGGAAGAAAGTTAGAGAGCGGCACAATACAAACAAAATGGAGGATCTATAGGAGCGTAGTTTTGAATGATAAATTGTCTATGCAATAAAAACTTTGCAGAAATATGGAGAAAATTCAGAGCCTTAACCCCAATCACCCGGTAATTTGGTTGCTTTTCTTTTTGATCTACGAAAAATAAATGGTCTTTCTTTTAATTTTGTATTTGACTGAGAAAAACCTATTTTTTCTCCAGTGAATGGTAGTAGGCCAAGAAGATTTTAAAGGGGAACCACAGAAAGAAGGGAACAATCCCCAAAGATTGAAATCTTTCACGAGAAGGTCACCAAACAAATTATAAAGAGAGGTTGTGGTCGTAAACCTTCCAAATATTCAAGGTTACAAGGGATTATACAATTTTTTTTTTACATTGTTAGTTGTGATGTTGATTTTGTTTCAGAGGTCAAATTTGAATTGAGTTCATTTGAGAATCATATGAAAATATAAATAATTATTAACAATTTCTTAGATGCACAAATACTGGTCTCAATACTTTCAACCGTGCATATCACATTTGAAAATGAATTTGAGCAAGATTTATATATTTTTAATCAGTTTGATTTTTCATCAATTTTTTCTCAACTAATATGCTTTTAAGGAAAAAAAAAAGGCAGGATAAAAAATTGTTCATGAAGAATAGAGAAAGAACAATGATATCGTGGACAAGTAATGAGATAATTAAAATTCTACTAACATTAAAAGATATTTTTATTTTTTAAATAATTAA
Organism: Castanospermum australe; assembly: GCA_019955255.1. Taxonomy (NCBI): domain Eukaryota; kingdom Viridiplantae; phylum Streptophyta; class Magnoliopsida; order Fabales; family Fabaceae; genus Castanospermum; species Castanospermum australe. Next base: position 1,383,770 of record NSJW01000228.1, on the reverse strand, counting down.
AAGAGTAATTAATGATAAGTTTGAACAAATATGGAAGTGGCAATTGTCGTTTGACTATAAATAATGAAGAATGGTATTTCATAAAAATCAAATTAAAAATAATTTGATAAGAGTGACAATAAATAATTAGAAGTAACAATAAATCTTTTTTATAATTACTTTTAAAATTTAAACATATTTTAATTTATAAAAAAATATATTATTAACATAAAAATACAAATTGAGAGGCATGTTAGTGCTCTCAATTTGCTAGTATATATATTATATATCTATTATCTATTATTTATCTATTATTAATTATTAATTATTAATCTATTACTATTATAAGGTGATTGTGAGATTTGGTCTCCAACTTCTACTCTTTCAAATTTGCCATTCCTTTTTATTTTTTAACAGTACAAGGAGGAAATTGTAAACATACAATTCTTTAACTGTCTCACGTTGTAATTAGTTTTATACTTCCAACCACCATATATCTTTTCAAATTCAAACCCACTCTTGTCCATAGCTGGCTGGCTCTCAATAGCCCAAATTTAAGGCTGGATTGCGTACAGAAGCAACTCAAGCCATGGTGTGCTCTGACCAAAAAAAAAAAGAAGCTATGGTGTGCCACGGTGCTTATAGAATGGAGAAAACAGAAAGATGCATGGAGCAGAACAACACTCATATATTACTTTTTTTTTTAATTTGCAATGTACAAATCCATGTCTATTTATTAAAATAAATCCATGTATATTACGATTTGCGCCATGTGAAAGCTGTCGATTCCAATTTTATTAAATAATATTTTTATTTTTTAATGAATTTTTTAAATAAATAATTGTTAACTATAAACAGATAATTATTCCTAGCATCTCAATACTTGCATTATTTCAAGTGGAGTACCTGCATTATAATGCAAATTTATTTATAGCATAAGCTAATGCTCTTAACGTAATGCACCTTTCTGTAAATTTAAAGTATTTTTAGTTTTAATTTTATTATTATTTAAAAGAATAATGATCCATATGGTACTACTCTATATAATATAAAAAAAAAATACAAATTGACAGAGACACTAGTTAATGTAATAGGATTGTCAGGTTTTATATCCACTTTTACTCTTCCAAATTTGTCATTTATTTTTGTTTTTACAATTTTACGTATTGATAGAATTATAAACCAACAACTCTTAACTGACTATCACGTTTTGCTACTTCTCTCAAAATGCCATTACATTGATTTGCAAACATTGAAACAGAAAGGATAAAACTTGTATTGCTACACATTCTATCCATTACTCTCACAATAAACAACTGCTATTAACTAATTCTCTCTTCTGCCTTCTACTATTTCTTCCTTCTCTCTCTTTTTTGGCACTTTTTCTCCACTCAACGCAGCCTTTCATCTGTTTCATTCAGCAATATTTTCACAAAGATGTTTTCCGACATGCAAGGCTGTGGCGGATACGATCAAGGAGAAGAGCCCAGAGAAAATACACACAACTTTCAAGGTGATTAAGAGGAAGAAACCAATTGGCTTTTGAGTGAGAAGCCTGTGTAGATAACTAGGATAGGTTTTAAGGTTTGTTTCCAGTAGTTATTAGACAATAGTAGCTCAACCAGATTCAACCCTTGGTTATTTTTCTTACTGTAAAAAAAAAAAATCTATTACTGTACCGTAAACTCTATTTCTCATATGTAAATTGATGTTCTTAATGTAAATGTTCTATAAATTAATGCTCCTCTTTCCGTAACTTCACTTTTGGTTTTGATTTTTTTTTTCTGGTTATTACTTGAATAGTCTTTTTTCAAATTACAATCTGCTTACTTTTCTTTGAGAAATATAAATCCTTTGATTTTAAATGCCAATAGATATAGTTATCAGGTTTCTCATTTTTTTCATTATTAGAGGCTTGAAATTAGCGGGACTTGCACTTGGATCTTAATAGTTACCTTCCTTTATGTGATTGAAAAGCAACTTAAATATGGTGAGATGATGAATATGTTAGTGATATGAATTTCTGAGCATACATGAAAAAAAGATCAAATGCGAAAAACTATCACTTTCTCACGTTGCTTTGATTACGAAAGTCAATAACCAATTTCCATGGAATTATGTGCAATTGCAGTATATTATTTACAACAATCTTAATTTGCGATACTGTTGTCATTTTGTGATACTATCAATAACAATCTCAATTTCTTTTGACTATTGTCAATTTGTGATACTGTTCATCGCCGAAGAATGGCATTGTGAACGATTTGGGTGTTCATTGCCAAGTGGGTGGTTGACAAAACTTCTATTTTATTTATTTATTTATTTATTTTCTTGAATATGTATTTTGTGACAGTATCTTAGATTAAAAAAAATCTTAACGAGTTTATATAAAACATAAAAAATTACATGTTAAATTATTATTTTGGTCCTCTAAATATTCATTTGACATTAATTTGATCGTTCAAAAATATTTGATATCAATATAATCCTTTAAAGATATATAACATCAAGTTAATCCTCTAAAAATTTAAAATGACATCAAAATAATCCTCTAAAATAGTCTTTCGAAAGGACCACTTTGATGTTATTTTAAATCTTTTGAGGACTAATGTTACATATTTTTAAAGAATTATTTTAATATCATTTTAAATTTTTATATGATTAATTTGATATCACATATTTTTGAAAGATCAAATTGATGTCAAGTGATTTTTTGAAGGATCAAAATAATAGTTTAGTCATTAATACATAACCAAAAAGTGCAAATATTATTTATTATGAAAAAAATACTATTTTGATAAAATGAAGAAAAAATAAAAAAATCTTAAAAGACAATTAAAAATTATGAATCAAGAAAGACAAAACAAATATATTATATTTATTTTTTAAAAATAAATTGAAGGTTATTATTTTTGATAGAACACTGATCATATATAAATGTGAAAAAAAATACAAATTGACCGAGGCACGTTAGTATCTGACAATGCGCTAGTATAATATAAAGAGAGTTATTCCCTTTTGGTTTCCAATTTCTTTATTCACAAAATGCCAATATTTTTATGTTTAAACATAAAAAAATAAAGATAAAAATATAAACTACATTTCCTCACACTCATCTTCTATCAGTTATTCAATTTAAAATATTATTATTATTTATTTAAAAATTAATTTAAAAAAGAGTAAATTAGAAAATCACCTACGTTTCTATAATGGAAATTTTCAAATTTGGTCTCTAATTCCAGTGCTATAGATGACATTTTCCAATTTTTAAAAATATTACGGTTACAAAGTTAGTTTTTTTTTACAGATTAGAAATTATTTTTTATCCAATTTTCAAATCATATTTTTAAAATTATTTATTTTTTATTGGACAAGAAAAGAAAAACCCCTTTACAGTAGTAATAAGTAACTAAGTATAGATTATTAGATAAGAAAGGATTTTGATTGAATTGTAATTAATTAATGCGATTATGTTAGTGCAGTGTGATGGCGGTCTTATCTGTGCTGTGACAGAATAATTGGATAATGTCTGCTAAAAGTTTCTTTCGATAATGCCAGGATTCGATTTCTTTCCGGTGGTAGCCAATGTTTTTCTATTCTTCAATAAAACGATAAATAAAAAATAATATATAACTATCTCGTTAATTAGTATTTGACTTGGGTTACACCTCCCAGAAAGTATATATATATATATATATTAACAAAGGTGCTTTTTATGGTGTTTTTGAAATTGAGAAGATTTTAAAATTTTGTTGAAGTGGACTAATCATATGAAAATATGTCGTTAATTTTGATTGATACTGTAAGTTGACTTGTAAAATTTATTATTATCTTAAATATTTTTTTTATTTTACATATTCACCCCATTTCAAAATTAATTTGCTCGAAATGTTATTTTTTTTCACAAAACCACCCCATCCTAAAGCTTGAATGGAGGACGACAGTAAAGAAATAATTGCCGGAGCGACAGCACCACTACTACCGAAAAAAAAATGTCATATAGTTACGAACAGCTTTAGTGACAAATATAAAAACTATGAATATATATAATTTATACTTATAGTTTTACATTTTTATCACTATAAATTTTAGTAATACATTCAAAAATTGTAGGCAAATAAAAGCTATACCTACATAAATAATTTTTTGTCACTTTATTTTATATTTCAACTTAATTTATAAAAAAATCATTTTTTTTTCAAAAAAGAAATATTATTTTGTGGAATGCCATATTTATATTTTCACCAAACTCTTGTTCCTCTCTTGCTTCAATTTTTGAAAACCGCTAAATTCCTCTCTCCCCCAAATCCTTGAATGCCAAAACCAGCAAAGACGACGACGACGCCGATGATGGCAACTCCTCCATCCCTCTCTCATTCTCTTCTCCGGCACCGGCAGCTCCGACGACGAAGACGACAATGGCAGAGACGCAATACTTCAACTTCTTCTCCCTCTGCTCCGGCTAAGTAGCATCCGCAAGGTTGTTTTTCGCCGCTGCAGTTGAACCAGCGAGGCTCCTGCTTGTCCTTAGGCTTCGCGATGTGTTATGCGCCAGACCGCCATGTCCTGGAGAGTTATTCTGCTATTTCTCACTCTCTGTCTCTGTGTGTGATTGTGGCTCTTAAGACTCAAATTCAGGGTTTTAAATTGGAGTTACAGTCGCGGTTTTAGTTGCGTTGCGTTTACTATAATTGCAGACATTTCAACTCCTGCGATGCAGGTTACGGCACGGTGGCTGTGAATTTTTTTTATAAATAATATAGTAAATAATTTTTTTAAAAAAATTTCTATATGAAAATCACAACCTTGCGGCCGTTGTGGTTGTGATGCAGCCGTTGAGGTTACAATGCGATCACTGAGGTGTGAATGAAAATCACCTCGCAATTGTGGGGTAATGCGGTTGCGGACACTGCTGCAACCGCAATATTGCAGCCTCATCACGTGATGCCATCTGCATTTTGAATCACTGCTCAATTTTCCAGTACCTATTTTAAAGAATTTTCTTTGTTTGGAGTTCTCTTTCCAATTTAGTGGCATTTGTTGGTTCTGCTACGTTCATAAAATTTCGCTATGATATATATATATATATATATATATATATATTTTGGGCATTAGCTTGAGTTCCTGACCTTCACTTACTTGTTTTGGTTTTTTGGTGCTTTAATTTGGATGAATTTCTAGGACTCAAGAAATCTGCCTCTGTTGTGATTTGTGATGATATGGTTTTCCTATTATTTCCAGTTCATAGAAATTTTTAGAGCTGTTTTGAACTCCTATTTGCAGATTACTATGTAAATCAACGAAGTTGGTAGAGCTGGTGGTGGCCAATGGAAATCGATGCTTGATGTTGTGAGTAATTTGCTCTTTATTTTTCTGAACAAGGATTTCCCCTTTACTATAATGTTTGATGATTGATTTCAATCTATCATCATTATGTGATTTAATGTAATTCATTAATGCCTTTCAGGACAAAGCTTTCTACATTGCTTAAGCAATGAAAAAGAAAGAGTAGTATGGTTCAGTTTTTCTTTATTAACTTGGTAAATTTCACAGATAAATGGTTTCTGAGTTGTGCCATCTTAGTAATAGTGTTCTAAACTTGGCAAGGAAATTGAAATATGTGAATCATTGTAAAGGAGAGACCCCTGTTTGGCTGTTAATTGTCAAGTCAATGAGAAATTATTGAACTAGTACGTCTATGAAATAATTGTAAAGGAATATAGATAACAAAAAGAAAAAGTTGAATTGTACCAATCATCTGATAAAGAGCAGGTTACAGAATTGTATGAATGATTTTAATTACTTGTATATGGTTGAAAATGGGTACACCACTACGTACAAAGAGTTAAAATTACCAAATTTTTGGTTTCCTTCTGTTCATTATAAGTTTGACAAGAGAAAACTTTTTCTATTGGATTTGATGTCCTTGACATTTTTTCATGATTAGTATTTAACATATTGGTAATTTTACCTCTCCAGACGGGCGATTTGTCTGGATATCTTAAAAATGCTTGGAGCACAGCTTAGACACTTCAATCTATCTGTGTGGAAATTCAAAATATATGCCAATTAAGTATTTTTTTAAACCACCACATGCTCATCAATTGTACCTGAGAGAATGGGTAAGAAGGTGGCATATGCATGCACTATAATTACATGTTTCACTTAATGCAGGCCTTTGATGTCTTCAACTGCAAGCTGAATTTGACATGTAAATTTCTAGATCTTTTGTAGTTGATTATAGAACTGTCAACTACAGCATTTTTGTATTATTAGGAAAACAAAGAAATTCAAGTACTCAAGCCATCAACTCATCCCAAACCTATGCATTCATTCTAATGCATTGTTTCTTCTGATATTAAAAGAAGTGAACTGAAAACTTGTAATGTTGCGGACCAATATTAACGTAAACAAATTGTTTTTTATTTTTATTTCTTTTATTTGGTGTTACAGGTAATCATTTGTTTTCCAGTGATGTTAAAGGGTGCCAGTCTATGGCAAGAATGTACACGAGGCTTGCAGCAATGGCAAAGATCCATACATAGCAATGGATCTTTTGTGTAAGGTAATCTTTCGTATAAGATTTTGCATTTGCCATTCAATTGCTCTCTTCTTTGTTTCTCAATTGCAAAATGTTTGGTGCCTTTTACTTCCCTTTCTTTGCCATAAGAAGCCAATGGAAATAGTATGTATTTAGTATTAAATAAGTGATTTAGAATTTTTTTATTTAAATTATTAATATTTTCTATAGTGAGTTACACTATTAATCATCATGTTTTATTTTTATTTGCAGGTGCTAATTAGAAAGCCAATTTGTTTATCTTTGTTTAAATTTTACTTGGTGATTGTCTTAGACAATGTGTGTAATTAGATATGCGTCAATATGATTTCTTTGTAATATTTGAATTATTGTAAGACTTGACTTTATTTTTAATATTAACGGTATTTTAATTTAGTTCTTAAATATATTGTTTTTCAGTATATATATAATTTGAAATGATAATAAATTATGCTTAAAAATAATTATGTTAGGTTTTACCCGCAGATTATCTGTAAGTGCAAAAAATAATCACAATAGGATTTACCCATGGAACATATCCATTGGTATAGGTTTTACCTACAAATTTTGACATTTTATCAAATTTGTAAGTAAAGCCCATAGTGACAGGTGAAAACCATAGGTAAATGTATATGTGTTTTACCGATGGACAAATGTATTATTACTATAACCTTTAGTGACAGACAAAAAACTATGGATATAGTGAATCAAATCTTATGAAAAAAAGTGTTTGTCGGTATAAGTTTTTAGGATTATATCCATGGTTTTTGGATTTTTAGTAATGATTTTTTACTGTCACTAAAAGTCAAGTTTCTTGTAGTGACACGGTTGGCATGGACCCATTCCCTTGTGCCCATAAGAAGTGTTGCCATGCTAGCTTCCACTACAAAGCACCAACCATCTTCTTTCTTATTAAAGCAGATGCTTCTCTCTCTTTTTGTGCAGCTCTCTCCTTCTCCCTCCTTCAATGCTTGTCACACCCGCCCAAAATGTTAAGAAAGTTGGCAAACAATTGAAAATGAAGAAAGGCTCAAAGTCTGTCAACTTTCTATTGTCATCAGTATAAGTAAGAATCCAAATCTTGCTCGGCCTCTTGTAAGGCATACCAACGTGGGTTGAAAGCCAAGTATAAATGTTAGAAATGTTCTCTTCCATCTCCATCCTTCTCCCGATTCCATCTTCTTGTCTCTTCTTAGTTTCTACTACTTTAAATATGTTAAGATCTTCTCATGGGTCTCTCTTTCTGATGTTTACTTTCTATTTTTATCAACCCCATCCGTTACCAGAGAGGCCATTCATGGCTGCTACACCCTTATCCTTAAATATTGTGTTATGTATTAGATTTAGTTTTAGATTTAACAAAAATGAAAGTGGAAAAGAAATAACACTAAATGCCCTCATTCAATTTTGACACTCCCAAGGTTTTTGCCGTGGTCGTCCTCTTTTCTTGCAAGTTGATTTTGTATTGGGATGGTTTTGTAAAATAAAACAATATTTGTGGCAAGAATAAATTTTACAGCTCAGCCTATTGCATCAGCGAAAATTAACATCGTGTCTTCATCTTATTTATCCACCTCAAGAGGGTTTTAAAACCCTCTCCAATTTTAAAGGTACCATAGTCTCCACCGTCAACCAAAAAAAAATACATTGCCATAGCACATAAAACATCTTAGTTTCCCTCATGGATATCTCGCAGTTACCATCATATTTCGACACTAAGGCATTTTATGAAAAAGCAAGAATTACTGCCATGAATCACCGTGAAGATCACCTTCTATGGTGCCCACCACCGGAACCCCTCATCTCGAGTCCACCATCCTCACGCTTGCACTCTCCACCACATCGCCTCGTGAATACGTGAAGCCACTACCACCTTTTGCAGATGATCCTTCTTTCTTCCACCCAATGATGTCAATTAATTATGACATTTTGTTTGTATAATATGATATAAGTTATAAACAAGTATTTATACGTTGAATATTATTATGATACAATTATTTTAGACTATGCACACCTTACCTTATATTGATTAGTATAGATTGATAATAATATAAGCATTAACCCAATAGACATATGATAAGAAGATCTGTTAAGTTATTTTAATATGTGACTAGATTTTCTTTGCACTCCTTAAGAGAAAACATTCTAATCTCACATGACAGAAAGACCTTATTAGCTTACCCTATTGAGTGCTGCGATAGAAATTAGTAGAAGATGCGGAAGAAGGCTTAGTCCCCATTCTTGTAGGTTCTGCATCAACATGAGGATTTAAGGATGGCTCTTTTCAAATCTTTAATAGGTCAAATCTAAATATAGTATTCTAATTATCATACAATAGTTATCAAAGTGGAGCTTCATTGATTCTCAAGCACAGGATAGTCCTTGTTTCTGATTATATGGTAATGGAACAAATTTTTTTTGGCTGATTTTGGTTATTTTCTGTGTGTTGCGACAATTCAATATAAATTTGGCTCTGTTCCAAATATTCTAGTTTAGTTGGGTGTTTTTGTTATTTGCTTTTGAATTCTATCTCATTCTGGATCATTGATGTGTATATCTATATTAGCAATATATATAGTTCAAGCTTGTTAAAAGATATATATTTGGGTACATCTACCCAAGTTTTTCTTCCTAGTTATAAAATTGTTCCTGTTTCTTCGTTGGATGTGATAAATATAATTAAACATTGTAATTTGGTCTGCAAGTGATAGACCATCGTTGATAATAGAATTGGCTTCCCAATCCGTTTGCAAAATAACACAACAAAATATTACATTGTATTCTATGCTGGTTTGGATGTGCTTTCTTTTGATAAAAATAATGTTTTTAGAAAAAATATTTTTGTTATATTTTAATATGTTTAGTTGAATTTTTTAAAAAAAATTTAAAACATTAAAAAAAGCTCTTTTAGTGCTTTTTTTAGCTAGATTTTTATGTTTATAAAAAAAAATATCTTTTTTGGAACCTAGAGATGCTGCTTAAATATACATCCAAACAACAATACAATTAAAAAATACTTTTTAAATGTTATATTCAAACATAAAATGATTTTTTAAAAAAATCTTTAAAAAAATTCATACAAAAAATGGGTTTTTTCATTAATTGCTTTTGAATTTTATTGTTTTTCATTCTTACGAGTTACACCAATTTTGCCATTGTAGTTTGGTGTGCTGGTGATCTAATAATGGACCATTGATGTGTGTTAACAATACATTTCAATTAATCCTATTTAAAATTGTGAACCAAAAGAAAAATCCTATTAAGAAATATATATTTGGGCACATCAAACCAAGTATTTTTGTTTCTAGGTTTAAAATTTTCCCAGTTTCTTCCTTGAACGTGTAATCCATTTATCTATATTATTATACAAAGGATCGGTCTCAAATTTTTAATTTTCCAAAACACCATTAATAATTAATTTATTACAAATAGAAAAGATTATAAAATATAAATTTAAAGATTTTTTTAATAACTACATTAAGGGGTTCTCCTCTTTGATATCAAATTTTTAATTTTTTAAAAATTTATTAATAACTAATTGAACATGAATAGAGAAATAGATAAAATTGTAAATACAAAATATTATATTTTATAGTTAAATTAATTTCAAATATAGAACCCAAGAAGTATTAGTTTAGTAGAAGTAAGCTACACTCCCACATATGAGAGTTGCAGTTCAAACCTATATAAACACTCTTAGTATAGTTATCTCCTTTTTATATATACTATTATAATATGTTAGTACTATTTTCTCTCTTTGATTTCAAATTTTTAATTTGTTAAAAAATTATTAATAACTAATTAAATATAAATAGAAAAGGGGTAAAAAATTAAACAGAAACTTTTTTATAATTACATTCTTACTTATAATTACATTAAAATACAGAGAGTTATTTTCTTATTTTTTTTAAAATTATTTTTATTTAACTAATTAATTTATAATTATACTGAAATTACAATTAATTAATTGAAAAAATAATTATATAAGTAAAAAATAAAAAAAAAAATACAAATTGAAAGGCACGACATTAGTATATATAATGTTGGATTATAGAATTAGAATTTAACTTGATTTCAAAATATGAAATTTTTAAAATTAAATGATTGGTTGAGAGGACAAAATAAAAGAGATTTGGATTAGAATAGGATTTAGATTCCTATTATCGTTAAGTTTTCTATCTTTAAGAATTCTGTTTGTATTAAGAGATTAGTCACAATCTTTTTAATATAAAAAGGGAACTAGAGAATTTTTTAAAATAACACAACTTTAAAAATAGAGAGAAATACTTTGAACAGGAGAATTCCTTAAAAATACCGTGATTACTTTTTTATTCTTTTATTATCTCTTAACAAACTTGCTACATCTTTTTCTTTTTCATAACCTCAATAAACAGTGCTCCTATAGAATGCAGTTTCTATGAAAACTTATGAATGACATGACACTAAAAGAAGATTGCACAAACATGTTTGATCACATCCCCAAGCCATGTGCAACACGGCTCCCACTCATTCGTAAGATGCTTTTGTGATATATACAATCAAAAGAAAAGTAACGAAGAAAGACTAGAAAAAGAAAACACTGAACATCTTTATCTTTTATTTTACAAACCCATTTTTTTTATTCCAATCCCATCGTTTTCAATGTCCATTGATACGTACACACACACACACACAATCCCCACGAGGCAAAGAATGAATAACACCAAGCGGATTCTTACACTAATATCTAATCCTTGATTTCATATATATAAATATAAAGGTTCAAAATCATATATTTAATGATAAAAGAGGGTAAGAAAATCTCATTTAAATAAACATAAAAAATAATAAATTTATATTTAATAAAGAATGATGGTAGATATTTTAAATTTATTATTAAATTTATTTCTTGTAAAATAATTATTATATTTTGTTTTCATAAAATTTAATTCCCCAGATGTACCAAAAAAAAAACTTTGGGTTATCCTATTGTATATTGTTTTAATAATATCTTATTAAGTAAAAAAAGTATCTTATTAATCATATTTTATGAGAAGAATCATACTACTATAACTCCCAATCTGGAGAGATTAGACTTATGAAGCAATCCAAATGGGTAGAATCTTATGGAAATACTCTTAGTTTACATAAAAAGAAATTTTGTTAAAATTGTAAGAGTGAGAAAAATGAATCTTGATCATTACATCTTTTGCATAAATGATCAAGATTAAAATATAAACTCATGTGACCTTTAAGTAACATTTGATCCTAATCATTCATGTATAAATTAATAGTTATGTTTTACTCCTTTCGCGTTTTGAGATATATATATATATATATATATATATATATATATATATATATATATATATATATATATATATATATGTACATCCAAGGAAGAAATTGGTAAAAATTTTATAATTATATAGCAAGTTAAATGTATCCAAATATATTTTTTCTTAATGAATCTGAATTTGATCAGCTGTTAATGTAAAAAATTTTACTTTATCATTCGATTATTTCTTGTAATGCATTGTTATAACATCTACACATCAATGATCCATAATTAGATCACCCGCAGACCAAATTACATTGGCAAAAAGGGTGTAAAAGTGAAAAACAATAAAATTAAAAAGCAATTAACGAAAACACCAAACTTCGAGTAGAATATCTGGTATAGGGCCAAATTTATATTGAATTGTTGCAAACACACAGAAACTAACAAAATCAGTCAAAAAAATTCCTTCCACTACTATGCTAAGTCGAAGCAAGGATTGTTGTGCTTGACAATCTATGAAGCACGACTCTTAACGGTAACGGTAAGTTTGTGTAGTTTAGATTAGGCCAAGTTCATGGGTAGTTGAAAACCAAAAATTTAATATATAAAAATTAAGATAGGTGCTCATTAACACCAAAAAAAAAAGATAGTTACTCATTTATCTTATATATTAAATTGTGTATCAAAAGAATATCTTATATAGTACATTATTGCATAACTGATATTCACATTGTTTTTTTTTTGCCCGAAGAAAATGATATTCACATTGTTAAGTGACACGTTATGGATTGCTCATGTACCTTATATTTTTGTTTGGTACCTGAATTAGTTTTTAGTTTTATGACTTTAAACATTTGTTGACAAAAATAATACTTAATAAATATTTGCAAATTATCTATAATATGAGTACATAACAGCCAAAGAAATCTCAATTCAAGCCTAACGAGGTTTCAAATATAAATCAAGAATAAAAAGGGAAATCATAAGATACACACTTTATTTCTTTTGATAGCTTGACAATAATTTACTCTCTAAATCTTTAGACAACATCTCTCTCCAAATACCATAAAATCCATTCGTTTTTTTAGTTATTTTTCCTTATGCTCGGAATCATTAACAATTACATTTTATTTGATTTGATTTAAGTTGAAGTGATTTAATTTAATTTAGAAGTTATCTCATGCTTAAAAATTATTATAAAATTAAATCAATTTCTATTTTATTTAGAAATAAAATATTTCATTTATAAAAGGTAATGAAAAAAGAGTTTAAAAAGGGCAACTAAATCCTATCATAAAGGAAACTAAATCGCAAATAATTACTCTGTCATATATATGCCAATTTCAATACCTATTACATTCCTCTTCCCTTCCCTATAGGAGGTGCTTGTGTGCAATCTGCTTGGAAGAGTAACACAGAATACGCCATTGAAATGGTCACTTATTTATTTCTATATTATAAACAACTCGACTAGAATATATGGACATAGAACCAAATTTATATTGCATTGTCGCAGCAAACACATAGAAATTAACCACACTCAGTAAAAGCAATTTGTTCCACAAGCTAATATTCATCTACTCGAGCATCTATATATGTTACATATGAAACTCCACTTTTACCCCGTGGCCTTGGTGGTATATCAGAGCCACGAGATTCTTCTCCTCTGCCCCCATAAATGGGAATGATGTTGTGCTCAACAATATGACCCCTGCAAGCTGGGCATTGATTTGATGGTTTGTACAACCACTGGCACAAGCATGGCCAGCAGAATAGATGACCACACGGCGTCACCGCTGGTTGTTTCGCCATCCCTAAGCATATTCTGCAGTCAAAGACAGAAGCAGCATCATCCTCTGCTGCAAGAAACTCAGTGCTACCTCCTCCATTATTTTGCCCATCAACAAGAGTGTGACGATGATCGCGACCAGAAAAGTATTGGCTCTGTGTCTGCATCGATGAGGGACCGTGATGATCACCGGAGGACCCGTGATGGCGTTGAAACTGAAGAAAATTCCAGTTCTGGTTCAAAGGTGTGGTTTCAACTGGGGCATCAATGGACGGCGTTGCGAGAGGAGAAGATGTTTGTGCAAGGAGAGGGTGTGGTTCGGAGCCCAAGTACCCATCATTCGCCACACCAGAAGGATTCAACGATGGGTGGAAGAAAGAAGGAGGAGGATCATTTGCGAAAGGTGGTAGTCGTTGCACGTATTCACGAGGGGATGGTGGTGGAGAGTGCAAGGGTGAGGATGGTGGACTCGAGGGGAGGGATTCCATGGGAAGATCAAGACACCATAAAAGGTGATCTTCAGGATGATTCATAGCAGCAATTCTAGCTCTTTCATAAAATGCCATAATCTCAAAATATGATGGTACGTGCGAATCCATGAGCGAAACTTCCCTAAAATCCATGTGGCTGTGCTTAGCTATGGCTATCTCTATATATAGACACAGGGCACTAGTGAGGCGTGTTGCGCAAGTAAAATCATAATAAAATAAAATCATGATAATTTCTAATATTATTTATTTATGATTTTATTATTTAGACAATAAAAAATATTATTTTATCTCGAATTGGAAAACTCTGCCATTTAGTGAGTTACCGACATTACCCTCAGCCCTGATATACTTCTGACTTGTGAATGAAATTTTCAGAATTATTGAACATATACTGGTATCTGCTGTAATAACTTTTTCTAAGAGTTTATTTTAGCACAGGTGATGACCATATATTGGCATATATTTATCATTGAACAAATATAAGGGATGTAACTTAAAGTTACCATTATTTAATTTCTTGGGGGCTTATATGTTGTGTCATTACTTACTGAAATATATGCTACGCCTTAACCCTTTACTTTTTTTATTATGTGTGATCACAAAAATAATAATGTTTATAAGTTTAATTTTTTATTTATTTTTAATATCAATTTTTTTATTTCTGATTTTTTTTATATTGTATAAATTAAAGAGGGCTTAATTTCACATTGGTGATGTTGCTTTCGTGATGCTTTGTCCGTATATAAATTCCTTTCTTTAAAGAGGGCTTAATGTCACCTTGGTAATGTTGCTTTCGTCATGCTTTGTCCGTATATAAATTCCTTTCTTTAAAAACCCCTAGTCTCCTTTTTATACTGAAAAGATATTACTAATCTTCTAATATAATAAAATTCCTAAAAATAGGAAACTTCACAATAATAGGAATTTAAATCCTATTCAAATATGAATCTCCTTGATTATATGCTAATTAGCTAATCCCTTAATTTTAGGAATTACAGACTTTGACATCAGTTAAATTCTAATCATAATCAACATTATATATATATCACAAATCTAAGGAAGAAACTGATAAAATTGTATAACTAGCAAGAGAATACTTGGTTAGTTGCAGCCAAATATAGATTTCTTGATAGGCTTGTATTGCTAACATATACAGATAAATGATCCATAAAAAGATCACCCGCAGACCAAATTACATTGGCAAAAACGGTGTAATAATGATAGACAATAAATTTCAAAAGCAATTAACCGAAACACTTAACTGGATCGACTAGAATATTTGGTATAGAAGCACATTTATATTGAACTGTCGCAAACACATAGAAATTAACAAAATCAGTAAAAAAATTTCGTTCCAATACTATACTAATCAGAGGCTAAGATGATAATATAGACTCGTCCTGCAAGTACCTAACCCACTCTCCTATGTGTGGAATGGGTTTTTTACCAGCCCCACAAAGTTTAGGAACACGTTAGAGTTGTAAATTGTTATTCGGCAAGAAGGTTATAGGTTGAAAACAATTCAATTCGCCCTGCACCCTATATATACATATATTTAAATTTTATTTAAAATATATAATAATTTATAGATTATTGTATTAATTTATTTTTTAAATTATAAATAAAAATAATAGAAGTAGACTCTTTTAAACAAGTTATATAATTTATATAAAATAATAATTAATTTTCAAAATTATGAGTAGTTGTTATATAATTAGTATGACATGTTCATAAGTACTAGACAGGATAGTAGGGTGCAAGTTTTCAATATTTTCATAGAGACATATTCAAATTTTGTGTAATATTTTAAAGAATGTAGAGCGAGATTGTGTTATGCAAAAACTCGTTTTTACCTGTCTTATTGCCATCTCTAGAGGCACGGCTCTATTTATACTATGGCCATGCGGGTAAATGAGACCAAATACAGCATTAGCGTTAACGCTAAAAGTTTGTGTAGCTAGATTTGGGCAAGTTTGTGGATGACTGAAAACTCAAATTTTAATATGTAAAAATTAAGACTGGTACTTATTTATCTTATACATTAAATAATAACGTAAATGATATTCAGTGTTAAGTGACAGGGTCATGGATTATTTCATGATTCATATTTTTGTTTGGTAACTAATATCTAAGTTTGATAAATTATTTACGGTCAATACCGTAAAGGAAAATTACCAATGTGTGAATGGGTGGGATCCATGACAGCGAAAGAAATCTCAATTAAAGCTTAATGAGATGTTAATTATAAATAAAAAATATAAAGGGAAATTAGACGATTTCTTTTTATGGCTTGAAAATAATTTAGTCTCGAAATCTTTATACAGCTTCTCTTTCAAATACCATAAAATTCATGCCTATTTTTAGGTTAAGTTTGATCCTATAGAGCCAGCAATAATGAGCAAACACTTTGTTTTCACAATAATGAGTAATGACCATCTCAGAACTTATTAGCAAACATGAAGCCGGTGATGAGCTTGAAACGCGAATAACAATTATTCGAAGGCATGACGTCTAGAAATTAAAGAAAATGAGAAAAGACTTCAGGAAACTAAATCCTTTCACAGTTTGATTACACAAGGGAAACTAAATCGTGAATAATTACTCCAAAAAAAATCATAAATAATTGCTCTGTATTTTTTTTTGTTGAATAATTACTGTCTTATATTGGCCAATTTCAATATGTAAGAAAAATTATATGACCGTTGTATAATAAGTAGAACCATATTCAGATCTGACCTATTGAATATTTGAAAAGAGTCATCATTGAATCTTAATACTGATCCAAAAACCTATAAGGATGAAGAACTTTCGTCTGCATCTTCCACTTCTTTTTACATCAGCTCTCAATAGGATAAGCTAATAGAATCCTTCTGTCATGTGAGTTTAGAATATTTTCTTTTAGGGAATACATGAGCGAATATACTCACATATTAAAATAATTTAATGGGCCTTTTCATTATAGGTTTGTTGGGTTAAGACTTATACTATTATTAGTTAACACTAATTAATATAAGGTATGTATAACCTATAATAAATTGAATCATAATAATATTGAGCTTCTCAATACTTATTTATAATCTAGATTATATTATTAGTTCAATTTTCACAAATAAAATATTATAATTAATTATAACCCACATAAAAAAAGTCTAGCACCTTGATCATCAAATATTAGCAAGTATTTAACATTCTTGATTTCACAACCCAACCGGTAGAGGTCACGAAGCAAGTTGTACTGAAACCTTGCATGTAGGACAGAGAGTAACATGGCCTACGCCTTTGAAAATGTCACTTATTTATTTATATATTATCTATAATATAACAAATAATAATATTTAAACTAAATCACTAAATTGATCCTTGAAAGATTTTATCGATTTTATATTAGTTAATAAGAGATTTAAATTTCATCTTAATTCCTGAGAAATCACTTCATCATTCAAGTTAATTCCTCTTTAGGACTAATATAATTGACTTTTAAATTTTTTATAAGCTAATTTAAATGATGGAATGATTTGTTTGAAATTATAGATAAAATTAAAATCTCTTAAAAATTAATATAAATTTAGTGAAATCTTTCAAGATAAATTTGGTAATTTAATCTAATATTTATGTTTTGGAGTTATGCTCGGAGCAGTGATTTCGCGCGGCGTTATTTTGGAAACGGATTCTTTGGAAGCCAATTCTATTATCAACGATGGTTTATCACTTGCAGACCAAATTGCAATGTTTAATTATATTTATCAAATCCAACGAAGAAAATGCAAAAAATTTATAACTAGCTAGAAAAATTTGTTACATTACCCATACTTATCAGAAGCAAGGACTATCCCGTGCTTGAGAATCAACGAAGCTCCACTTTTACTCCGTGGCCTTGGGGTGTATGAGAGCCATGAGGCTCTTCTCCTCTGGCCCCATAAATTGGAATGATCTGGTGCTCAAGAATCTGGCCCCTGCAAGCTGGGCATTCATGAGATGGTTTGTACAACCACAAGCACAGACATGGCCAACAGAAAAGATGACCACACGGCGTCACCACCGGTTGTTTCGCCATCGCAAAGCATATCCCGCAGTTGAAGACAGAAGCAGCGTCGTCCTTTGCTGCAAGAAACTCAGTGCCATCAACAAGACTGTGACGATGATCACCATCAGAAAAGGGTTGGCTCTGTGAACAGCAAGGATCGCTTTGCGTCGATGAGGGACCGTTAAGATCACCATAGGACCCGTGATGGCATTCATAGTGAAGAAAATCCCAGTTCTGGTTCAAGGATTCGGTTATAATTAATGGGGCATCAATGGATGGCGGTGCAAGAGGAGAAAATATTTGTACAAGAGGAAAAGATATTTGTGCAAGAAGAAGGTGTGGTTCAGAGCCTAAGTACTCATCATTCACCACATAAGAAGGATTCAACATTGGGTGGAAGAAAGAAGGATCATCTGCGAAAGGTGGTAGTGACTTCACGTATTCACGAAGCGATGGTGGTGGAGAGCGCAAGGGCGATGATGGTGGACTCGGGTTGAGGGGTTCCGGTGGTGGGCACCAAAAGGGGTGATCTTCAGGATAATACATAGGAACAAATCTGGCTCCTTCATAAAATGGCATAATCTCAGAATAATATGATGGTAACTGCGAATCCATGATTGAAACTTCCCTAAAATCAGACTTATGTGGTTGTGTTTAGCTATGACAATATCTATATATAGACACAGTCACAGAGGACTTGTGTGGAGTCTTGCGCAAGTAAAATCATAATCAAATAAAATCTTGATATATTTATAATATTATTTATTTATCATTTTATTATTTAGATAATAAAAAATTTATTATTTTATCTGGAATTTGAGTCATTTATTCAGTTACCGATTCCATTACCCTCTTTCCCCTCAGCCCTGATAGGTGCCCTTATTCTTACATGTGAATGAAATTTTCAGAAACTTGAGACCAAGTAAAATTTTTAATTTCCCCTTCCTGCACCAACTTTTTAAAGTTAGTGAACATGTATTGGTATTTGCTCAAACAACTTTCTAAGGGTTTATTCTAGCACAGTTGATTGACCATATATATATTGGCATATATTTATCATTAATAATAGCTATATGTGTCTGGTCTTGGGTTGCAGAAAAAAATGTGGTAAGAGTTACCATGATAATCATACATACTAATTAAGATAAATCATATATGTATAGATATTTAATCTAATAATTAATATTTACTAATATTTAAAAAACGTATTCTATGTTAAAATAAAATATTTATATGAAATACTAATTTATTTTAAAATTTTATAAAATTTTATAAACTTGATGATAAATTAAATTGGTAAAATTAACAGAATCAAACAATATCATATATACCAACTTAAAGATGCAAATCCTCTGTATATTATGAATTAATTTATTAATAAAAAAAAGTCAAAAAGATTTAATAAGTTACGTGCATATTCACATATAATCATATTAATGTAAAGATTTGAACTCGTGACCTGTTACAAATTATTAAAACCTTATACCACTAAATCACTCTTACTGACCTATATTTATTTTTTTATTAACTAAAATACATACATATTTTTGTAAAATAATATTCCATATGTCCAAAATATATTTACATAAAATGAAATATACTGAGTAAATGGAAAGATAAAAGTGTTTTTTTAGAAAAATATTACAATTTGTCAGAGTCTTCAAAATAATAAATTATTATTTTTTAAGTATTAATTATTCATAACTTAATATAATTTATTTTAAATTTTGTTAACTATTACACGAAAAAAAAATTACAAACACCAATGTTACGATTTCATTATTCCCCTTTAAAAGTTAACATGTTTTTAATAATGTCATTAATTGCTTATCAAGTTAGTTTTACTACATCGACGTAGATTCATAGATACATGAATAGTCATTAAATATATTAAATAACAAGTATTTTCTTATTCAAATAATTAAATAACAATAAGGTCCACCAGTGTAGTTTTATTTGTTAAATTAAATGATAATAGCTTCCTTTAATACACTTTCAATACCTAAAATTAAAATATTTTTCATACCAACAAAATTCTGATCAGAATCTTCTTCTATTAGTGAAATACCATAAGAGTGTCTTATTAGAGAGAGAATGAGACAAAAAGATTTTAAATATAAAAAGTAAAATTTATAATCCATCATATTAAATTCTAATATATTATAATCTGTCATGAGAGATGATTCAAATTGACAAAATTCGGTGCATAATTTTTAATCACAAAAATATTATAAGATGTGTAGTTTGTTTTTCATTTTTATTTTCAATTGATATATTTTCGTTAATAATTATAAAAATGTCATCTTATGCTCATTTTATTTATTTGTTTTTAAAATTTTACGAAAGAAATTATAAAAGTAACTATTTTCTATTTTTATTATTTCATTCATAAAATTTTGAAAATAAAAAACAAAAAAAAAATAAGATAACATTTTATGTAGTTATTAATAAAAACATATTAGCTAGAAATAATAAAAGAAAATAAACCAAATACCCTCTTGAAACTCAATTTCCAGTGTTGAATTTTTCATTTGTACCAAACATGTATGTCCTTAGTCTCTTAACCTTGAATTAAAAAAAGTAATTGAAAAGAAAAGTATATTTATGGTAGATGCTATGTATGAAGCCACTAGAAATGTGCATGAAGTCAGGTCTAAATTACCATGTTTGTCATTGTAACCAAAAAAACGTAAGAGATGCTATGCTTTTTTTTTTTCTTTTGATTGTACTTATTTTTTTTTTCTGTAACAGAGTAAATTATTTTCAAGCAAAGTATGAAAGGGAACAATGCATGTGCCTTATACAATTTCCGCATTTTAAATAAATATATACAATTGAATTGAATTGTTTTTACACACACACACACAGATATATATCTATATATATATATATATATATATATATAATTGAATAGAGATAATTTGGCAAATGCTGACCTTATCAAGCGTCACACGCGCCACAAATGTGAAGATACTGCAGCATCTAACAATTAATATCCTTTGCTTTTGAAAATGTTGGTAGTAATTAAGGGTAATAATATATTTAATGGAATGAGCAAACAATCTTGGTCGGTCATATTTTACAATACTAATAATAATAATAATAATAATAATAACTATTATTATTATTAGATAATAGAAGATTTTGATTGAATTGTAATTAACTATTGTATTAAACCCATGCAACGCACGGGCTAAATAAATATATAAATATATTTTAAGGTTTAATTTTAATATATATTTATTAATATTAAGTTATCAAAATAAAAAGAAATAATAAAATATATCAGAAGATAACTTAAATGCATAAAGTAATAATTATATAAATAATTCATATTGAAGGATTAATAATTTTTTCAACTTCAAAGATGCAAAATTATTACAACTTCTCAGAAAAAACTTTATTGCACTGTACAGAAATTGGAGACTTGAGCAAGAGCCTCTCCAATTTATGTAAATATAATTGTTAGTGTTTTGCGCGTAGAGATAAGAAATACCAAGGTTGCAGGAGTGACTCTGTTATGTCAATAGAAAATATCATATAAACGATATATTGTAATCCACCATAAAGGAGACATATGATTAGCCTTAATGAATATAAACACATACATACAAGAAAGCTCTCATGTTTGTTCACTTGAAAACTGGAGCTACTGACCCACTCAAGCTAATTTGGAAAAAAAAATTCACAGAACAAAGATTAGACAGTTGGATTGTATCAATATATATTCATGTAGTTCTGTATCTTTTTGAAAGACAGATAAAATTACTCTTCTTTATACCCTTTTCTTCCTCCTCTATCAACAAATTTTAAATCAAAACCGAAATGCATGAAACATATAACCAACAATGTGAGAGCTTACAGTCATCAAGTTTTACTCTTCAAAACGCAAACATAAAAGATTAATCTCATCCTAGCCTTTCTCAACAGCCAAACAGAGAAAATTTCTGTATGATACATTGTACTCCACATATGTACAATGATCTTGTAGCCATAGATACGAAAAACAAAGAAGGAAAAAAAAACTCAAAATGGAAAATATGACAAGAGAAAAAGAAAATAGAGCACACAGAAATTATTCCTCAAGACTGTTCTTGTGGAGATTGCTCAAGGACAACTGGGCATTTTTCCCATTGCTGTTTAGAATAGTCCACTATCTTTGAGCTGCATAGGGTGTATAAAGATGCATATATAAGCAAAGAATAAAACTGTTGCCACTAAGATAGATCACAAGCAATGTAAACTTGAAATTTGAACCCATAAAAGCTTGTGAATAATGCTACTCCTACATCCATCCATCCCTAGCTCAAAAGTTATTGTGCATGGATATTTTGGCTATTTCTATGTCTTAAAAGCATTCAAATGAAGATTAAATACTTTAGTTAAGTGTAAAAGATCTTGGACTTAAATGGTGTATAAAAACACTTTCTGTGTTAAATAAATGGCATTGTTTCAAAGATCAAATAATTTTAGACTTAAATGGTGTATAAAATCACTTTATGTATTTCCTGTATTTCATCCAAGAAACAGAGAATCACATTCTTGAAAATGCAATCACATGAAAATTTTGCTTTTGTGACTGTGTCTTTAAGAGAAAGAATCATTATCAATTCACCCTTAACCTTGCACACATAGATAGAAAAATAAAGAGTGAGGAAAAAAGAGGGAGGAAAAAAGATGAATTAAGAATGTTGAATTAAGAATCTTACCTCTAAGGGAGGTCAAACTGAACTGAAGAAGCCATCTGGATAATATCCAAACCAAGAACTCTCCTTTAATATCAATACAATGCCATGCTCAAACTATCTATAAAATAAGATGACAAATAGATGAGTGTTTCTCATGAAATCAGCCTGCAATATTCATAGTATATTGCATCCTTTCTTATGATGTTTTTGCAACCAATATCCAAATATTTTAACCCATTAAACAGTGAAAGCAAATTGCAAAAGAACTAATGCAACACTTAGTGGTTTTAAAAAAAAAACTAATGGTAAGAAATAAAATCACACCAGCTTGAGTCTCAATTAGATTAGTGTGCTTGAGCATTCAGATTTTTAACTTGTTGATTTTATTAAACAGTCAAGCTCTAGCTCACTATCATAAATTTATTGCGACTCGTATTTGAGTTTGTTAATATGCATGACAGGGAAGAAAAAGAACTAATGATTAACCATTTAGTAAAATAGTAGGGACATCTGAGTCAAATAGCATTGAAACACTAACAGGTAACAGGTGGATTGAAATGCAAGATTTACCAAAGCCAACTATCATATCAAGGAATGATATCAAGGAATGATCATCCTTTAAGCCAGCTATCACATAATCCATGGTTCAAATAATTATTATCTTTTGACAACTATATTCAAGCAATAGTTCGAAACATAAATAGAACCACTGAGAGAGACAACAATGAGTGCTTTTCCAGGAGAGAAAAAAAAAAAAAAAGAAGGCACCAAGAGAGGGAATCATGAGTGATTATCAGCTTAATTAAAAGTTTACCAAAAGAAATTCCAATGGAAGGCACAAGTTTACCAAAACATTCACTGGTAACTGATCTGAACTAGGCTTAGTATGTCTCTCAATTCGTGACTTTTGTGCCAACAGCAATGATTCTATCTCACTCACGGAATGTGGATCTATTCTTGAATTGATGGATACAATAAATGCATCGTGTTCTTCTGGAAGTCCCTCCAAGATAACTTCAATGTGTTCTTGCTCTTAAACTGTATAGCCTATAGAAGCTAAGGAATCTATCAAAGCTTTGATACATAACAAATATTCATTCACAGGCTTGGCTTCTTTCTTAGTGTTGCTTAGTTCTGATCTAAACAATCTAACCTTTGCTCTAGTCTGAGTAGCAAAATATGTTTGAACTTTACTCCAAACCTCCCAGGAATGTACACAACCTACAAGCCTAGTCAACATAGTCTCTGCCATAGAAGATAACAGCCAAGACAGCAAGAGCTGATCTTGCTATTCCCAATCAAAAATACTTAACCGAAATCTTTCCAGCTATTCTATCTTCATCAGTAGCATATTTTGTAGGAATCAAATCCTTACCAGAGACAAATTTGTGCAGTTTGTGACCTTTAATGGCTGCTTCAACATGTTGACGCCAGAGCAAGAAGTTCTTCTCATCCAATTTAACGGAAGATGGATGATTAAAGGTCACCAGATTCAACTGCTTCTGCAGTTGCACTCCATTGTTCGCAGACGTTAACATATTACTTTCCTCCATTGCTGAAGGATGTGAGCTCAAGGTACCATATTAGGAAAAACAGAATGCAGAGAAAGTGAAGGAAACAGAGAGAAAATGAAACTTCAGATTTGATTGTATTGGTCTGAATTGAATTACACTTGCTAAAGTTCACACACTCTATACATGTTGATTAATCTAACAGACTCACAATAGATAACAACCTTATAACTAACACTTAACAGAAATGCATATAGGGATGTCTGTTGGGTTGGGTTGGGTTGGGTTGGGTTGGGTTGGGTCAACAAGTAAACTATTGGATTTTGATCTAAATCAATTTATAATTGATGTATTGAATTGAGTTTGCAAGTTAGGTTAAGTTTTAAAATTTTCAATTCGCAAATGATAAGTCAAGTTACAGATTAGAATTTTCCCAACTTGCAAATTTTCCCAACTTGCAAAACCTGATCCATACCCCATATATAATTTTCGTTTTTATTTTTACAACACGATGTTGTTTTGATAAGGATGAAGGAAGTAAATTTTTCTTGAGAATTTAAATGACAAGAAGTTCCTTAAAAAATTGACAATGAAGTATTAGCCATGAATGACAGTTACTTTAATTGGCTATGCGACTTATTATTTATGACTTTTGGGACTTGTGTATATTTAAGACTTCTTATATTTAAAACTTATTATGTTTAAGTTTTTAATTTGTTTGAAACTTATTGAAAACTTGATGTGTTGAATTTTGTTGAGACTTGTTATAATTTGTGATGAATATTTAATTTTGTATTAGTTTTTATATTTATTTTAGCAGATAAATTCTTTTCTTTTTATATATGTAGGACTCACAAGTTCAACTCAATCCAAACCCACTTATGTGATTGTTAGGTTAAGGGCTAGGTTGAGTTAAAAAAAAAAAATCTCAATCCAACTTACCTAACCCACTGCTTTAATGAGTGGATTAAATACAAAAATACCACAAACTTAACGCAATCCAATTCACAAACACCTCTAAGTACATTGAGACACCATGTAAAAAAAAAAAAAAAAAGTCACATTATATAGATGGGAGTGGCCAAAAAGTACTGATCTAGCAAGTCTGATTATACCAGGTTGATTTAACATCGCAACTCCGTAAGATTCCATTCTGTCTTCCCTTTTATTCCTTTATTAGTTTCTTACATTGTATATCTCTCTATTTGTCAGGCTTTTTGGAGTGGATCAGCGGCGCAATCAGGATCTCGAAGGCTCATGCTGCAATCGTTTGCCCAATTTAAAGGGCATTTTTGTTTGTTACTCGTGGGTTTGCCTCATCTACTAGTCTGCACAGCAGAAATCCAGTATTAACGAATGTTCATTGGAAACCTCCGAAAGAAGGTTTTATTAAACTTAACACTGATGGAGCTTGTCACAATGAAGAGTTTGGTTATTTAGCTGGTTGTGGGGGAGTCTTTAGGAACAGCTCTGGTGAATGGTTGGGTGGATTCTCAAAGCATTTGGGTTTTTCTTCTGCAATAGTTGCAGAAACCTGGAGTGTTTGGGAAGGACTTTTGCACGCTTGGAATCAAGGTTATAGATATACTCAAGTGGAGTTGGATGCCAAAGAGGTTGTTTCCAAGATTCTTGGAGATGTGATGGGCAATATCACTGTCAATTCACTGATTCGCGGGATACAACATATGCTCAATTTGGATTGGTCAGTAGAGTTTATGCATGTCTACAGAGAGGCCAATATGGTTGCAGACGGCCTGGCTAACACGAGTCTTTCCCAGGATGCTATCTTGAGGTGGTGGGAGCAACCTCCTTCATTTATTGTGCCTTTTCTTAATCATGATGTATTGGGAGTGCCTACTCCCAGATTAGTGTCTCTAGTTTAGCTTCTGTCTTGGGATTTTAGCCCCGTTTTTTTTTTTTTTTGTTATTCTGTGTGCATTTTTCCTTTAATTATTTATAGAATAAAACCTGAATAATTGTAATACTGTGTTACTATGACTTGGGAAAAAATTAACACTGTTTTTTGGACAAGTTCCTGGGAATGAAAATCCTTCTGTTTTGATTTCTTTTGCCTCAGAGACAATGCTGGTCAAATTACATCCAAGTTGCATGTTATTGAGCTAGGTGCATATATATTTTTACCTCATTCGCATTTCCATCTTCTGTATTTATTCTATGGGCAATATGTCTGTTAAATAAATATGTCTTTTAATCCCAATTTTGTTGTCCTATCATTGGTTTCTAGGTTTTAAATATTTTCTGATAATAGAGGTGATATCTCAATATCATCTCATTGAAAAGAATTACCCTTTGTAAAAGAGAGAAATATGGCATTTAAATCATTGGGTTCCAATTGTTTTGAGTAGAAAATTAATATTACGTTTAGGTTTTTAGAGTGTTGGAGACTACTAATTGCTACTGAGTGTCAATTTTTCTCATTGCAATTTGGTATCATGTACAGAGAAAGGGAAAGGGAAAGCAAAGCAAAGCAGGAAGGATGCATCGCTTTCCTTTGCTTGCCTTTGTTGTGGCACAGACCCCTCAAATGCTGAAAAGATTAGTGTTAAGCTTTTCTTCTATCCTTCATATTATAACCAGATATATATATATATATATATATATATATATATATATATATATATATATATAGGAAAATACTAATAATATACACTCATTTATGTATAGATTAGCATTCTACACTTTTTATTTTAACAAAAATATCTTTTTGTCTTTTTGTACTTAATTTAAATGACTATATCTATTTTAGTCATTATATACTTCATAACTAACCCATAAATGAATAAACATTTCTCTCTCCTAATAATTATCAACTTCATAATTTCTCTCACATAATAAATATCAACTTTAAAAATTAATTATGAGATTGAAAATAACTAAAATAGATATGGCCATTTAAGTTGATTAAAAAAAGATGAAATGATATTTTTGTCAAAATAAAAATGTTGTAGGATGTTAACCTACGCATGAATCAGTGTAGGTTAGCATTTTCTATGTGTATGTGTCTATATATATATATATATATATATATATATATATATATATATATATATATATATATATATATATATATATAAGATAAGATCAATTGACATCGGTGTAAATCAAATTCAATCTTGAACCATTGAATAGCTTTTTATTGGATGATTTTTTTACAAAATCTACCGTTAGATTCAAAGTTCCTATTATGTAAATCATATATGTATAATTTTAGATTAATCTAAAATTATTTTATACTCTAATAATATGTCTAATGATTAACGTAATATATACCTTTCAAATATAAGAAAATATGAATTATTTAATTACATCCTTATTAATGTTTAATTTTTTAAAAATTTGACAAGAATGATCAACATGATATGTAAGTTTTCTTCATAGCATTTCTTATATATATATATATGTACACACACACACACACATATACACATATATAGAATGGAGATCTACTTACTTCAAAATAAGTATTAGTATACTTACATCTGTGAATAATCTTTTCTAAACATTAAATTTTACTAATTTAATCGTTGAAATAAAAATTCTTATAAAATAAATTAAGTTCATAAAATTTTAAAATATAAATGAATGTCAATTATTATATGTATATATATATATATATGTATACGTGCGTGCGTATTGAAAACTCTTTCTCATTTATGTAAAACTTATATAGTGGAAACTTATCGATATACTTGTGTAACGTCTCTCCTTTATATAGAGAAAATGATGAGTGTAGACCTTCTAATCTCATAGCAATTATAACCTGAGAAGGCTTATTCGTCTTTACCAGAAATGTTAATAGCAATACTCCCTTGGCTCACAAATAAGTAGTAAACGACACTTTGTTGCAAACACTTAATGCATTTTTTGATGGGTCCAACAAGGTCTGGTATGACATTCGTTACAACATGCTTTTTTCCTTTTTACTTAATAAATGAAACTTAGTTGCATCCACATTGCCTGCTGTTTTCATATCAGTATATGAAATTAATTGCAACATGACTACTATGTTAATCTAATTTTCATCAAATAGGGAAGACATTACTTGCGAAAATACTAGCTCGGTTTGCGAAAATACTAGCTGATGCAACAATCGTAATTAACACAGGCAAGAATGCACTTACTGTTGAGGTAATGTTAGAACTGGGCAGAGTAAGAGTTGAACATAACCAAGTTAGTAGATATTGATTTATCCATTTTCTTGTGCCAATAGTATTAGCAAAAGTATTTAGCTTCAATTATACGTCAAATATTTTTCATGTATCATACATATCTAATTTAATTACATATTTTATTGAGACAATCTTTCTCTAAGTAATACATAATGCATAAAAATTGAAACACACTTTTCTAATCAAATAAAAGTTAAAATAATTTTTTTCTATTTGCCCACACAATGCTCGGGTCTACATCTAATTTCTTTTAATGTTCATCTATAGCAAACCCAATTCTCTCGGCTTCAAATGAAAGTGTGGAATCATATTTACATGAAAATAGTTTTTGAAATCCTATATTCAATAAAAATCTAATATTCTAATTTAAAGATTTAAAGAAATAAAAAATATTTCAAGAATCAAATACTCACAATTTTTTTTCTATAGTGTGCCTAGCTATCTGCTCTAGTTCAAAAAATTTGAGAACTTTACTATTTCATAATGAGTTTTCTGCGCTAAATAAAATATGATGAACAAAGCATTTCTTTTTTTAAAAAATGTGGAGATGATTATATTTAAACTATCATATAATTAAGTAATTCTTGTAATTAATATTAGAAAAAATTACACTCACTTTTCCTAAAGTCATAACATATTACACGACACCCCTTTTATTTTGGGACATGACATACACCTCCCTTATAACGATTCCTTAAGACAGTATGGGTATCTGATTTAAACACTTGCCATGCATGTAACAAAAAAAAAACCACATTCCTCTTTGCACGAAATGACTTTCTTGCCCCTATTAATAAATTAAAAAAAATCAATTGTTTCCAAAAAGTTGACAAGCTCAACTTAGAGGTATCTCCTTCGAAATTATTCGTGGCTCATCCTCAAGAATCCTTCCCATCCATCCCAACAATGAAAATTCGGTTTCAGCGGGTTCAATTCTGGATTTTCAGAAATGGATCTGTTCAATTTGTGTTTTCATTTTTTAGTTTTCAAATTGGGGTTTGTTGCTTATGATTTTGTAAGGATGCTACAGACAATCACTTATCCCTTCTTCTTTTCACCTTCTTCCCGTAAGAATGCCACTTGTCTCACTTTCTCTTTTAATGAACCTACTACTGAATATAATAAGTTCTATATATATTCTCTCGTTGTTATGTTTTTCTCTCTTTCCTTTGTTTTTTAATAATAAAATTATAAAAATATAAACTATTTTAATAAATTTTAATTTTAATTTATTATTAAAATAAAATTTTAATAATAATATTGCGTCAAAGAATAAAATTTTGATAATAATATAAAAAAATTTACATTTAGAAGAGATTAAAATTAAATTCTTTAAACTTTTAGAAAAAAAAAAAAAAAAAGCTCTGTACACACGTTAGTAAAGTCACAGGAAAAAAAACAAAAACAAAAACAAAAACAAAGGAAAGAGAGAGAAAAACGTAAGTGTGAGAAGATGTGAAACTTGTTATATCGAGTAGCAGGTGCATTAAACAAAGAAAATGGGACAAGTGGCATGCTTATTGAAAGAAGGTAAAAAGAAGAAGGTGTAAGCAACTCTCAATAATATCCTCAAAATGACCATAAATATCTTTAATAAAATTATAGCAATAAATTAAATAGATTTTTTTTATTACATTAAGAATGTTTTAAGTCATTTTTTGTGCATAAATTGAGACTAAGTTTCACTACAGACAATCTTCCCACGTTTGATTTGGTGTATCTAAAATAATTAGATGTAAACTTGCGTGTTGCACAGTTAATTTTATCACTGTTTTTTCTTTCTTTGTGTTTTCAATTGAGTGCAAATTTTAATTTAAATATATTATATATTATTAATATAAAAAAATAATTGCAAGTAATCCATAAAAATAATAGAGGTTATGAGTTCGTGAATATTATACAGTAAGCTATTTCAAATTGATAAAAGTACTGTGATCCTAATCAAGCAAAGGGATGACCACATCATTATTCCTCATCCTCCAGTTATGTACTTTTCTTCTCTTAATTTTTTTTTAATCAAAATGGAGCGCCAACAAAATCACTTCATGAACCCTGAACATAAGATATCATCTTTCACCAATGTCCTTTATGAAAAAAGATGTCAGCATAGAGAGAAACATTATAGAAAAGAAACAGTTCTAATGAGTTCAGTATTTAAAAAAGCATTGGGCTTTCGAAGCTATGTAAAAGAGAACAAAACTCGAAATGGGTAAGTGAGTATCCTCTGAAGAAAACTTGAGTTCAATGGCATCAATATTTCTATGACTCATCCATCTAGCCCAAAGTGGTCAAAGCCATCGCTTATGCTGATATGCATCTAGAACCTTGAGTCTTGGGTACATGGTTGACTTGTTGGTGATAGTCTTTTCTGTAATAGTACCAGATAATAGGAAAATCAAAAACCTTAATTTCAAATACATATGAGGAGCACTTTGGATTTCAGGACATCTTCAGAGCAAGACAATGTCAAGGCAATGTTTACAAAGAAAAGGATTGAA
Source organism: Castanospermum australe (assembly GCA_019955255.1). Lineage (NCBI taxonomy): Eukaryota > Viridiplantae > Streptophyta > Magnoliopsida > Fabales > Fabaceae > Castanospermum > Castanospermum australe. The sequence goes on along the minus strand of NSJW01000228.1, from coordinate 1,352,781 downwards.
TTTGCCCTTTATATGTTATCTCTTGGGTCCACCAGTGGCTTGTATTGAAGACCATGATATCAACATATGGTAGTTGTCTGGTTCATCAAATCCAATCTAAAAGTCTCAGATGACCCATTTTTGCCTTTGAAAATTAACTTTCAGAAAATGAATGGTGAACTAACAATATCCACTAAACAATTAGAATCTAATAAATACAGCAAAAATATCCTAATATCAAATAACATTACAAGATGTATTATTATCAAAATATTATAGATGTATCGGAAACTTCCTCAAATCTAGACGCATAGACACCTTTCTTCTTAAATTTTCTTCTTCCTGAAATTTCATAAACATGTTCCTTCCTTGTCCCTGATACTTTGATGGAGGATATACAAATCATGGACTCCCACATGTTCCTGTTCAGCGAATCCCCACAAAAACTGGCTTCTGTCCTTGCAACCTTTTTCCTTGCTCTTGAGTGAATGGAAAGAGTTTGTGAAACGATGACGGAAGAGGAAGAGTCTTGAAATGGTGGTGAGGGACAGGGAACGTTGAAACGTAGTGAGTAAGTGTTTGATATTAATAGGAAATTGAAACAGTGACAGAAGAGAAAACTGAGAATAAGAGTAACGGTCCATGTAACAAATTAGGAATTGAAAGGTTAGGAATAAGCAGGGAGTGACAACTGTGTAAAATTGCTGATTTGGCAGCTAATTAAGGAATGAAAATGTTGAACTGGCAACTCTACATGCCTTGTTTCAGGATTTATCTATTACTATATGTAAATCCGCGTGTTGCAGATAGACAAACGAAATTATTTCAAATTTTATTTGGTAATTGAAAGTTTGAAACAATAATAATTCTAATAATAATTTGGTAAGTGAGATTTTTACATTTTATTTACAATCCATTTAGACAAAGTTTACAGATTTCTACCCACTGATCTTGTAATACCCATACTTTTATATGTACTACGTTACATAATAACTTATACGTCATTGAACACAAGTTAAAACAATTTAATTTATTTAATGATTTAATTTAATCCATTTGATTAAGAATTACTTGTCCATTTAATTAAATACTTAATTAAATAATGCAATTAAGCAAATGCGTATCCATATTTAATTATCTCTAAGAGATAAAATTCTAAACTATGTGTCGAAAATTTTTTATACTTTATAACAAATCATAAAATTTTCGTCACGTGATAAATAATTATAGTTATCTTAATAAAATTCTTGATTACATGTCATATTTACTAACATCAATTTGCTTCTTTACTACATTACATAACTAATATATTTAATTAATTAATCTAGTTGATGATGTGATTAGCAATTGACAATGTATTTTAAAAAAATGAATTACGACATTCATAAACTTATTAATCTCTAATATAACACATGCACTAAGATAAATAACTCTAAGCATACATCGAGTATGGCATAATCTTATACACTAACATTTTTTGTTCACATACAAAATACATCGGTACACATTATTTTATTTTTCCATTACATACTACATACTCAAAAGAGTGTTAACATTGGTTTTTCACCTGTAGGAGAAACTATATAGATATCTACATCAAAACATCTGGCCTTACTAGGCCATGCAGAAAAGAAATCATATGCTAACATATTACATGATAGAATATATAACTAATAAACTCGCACACAAAATAACGGTAAGTCACATTCTACACTACCAGCTCAAATACATCATGCTCAGGGATTATAAACTAATTCAACATCAATAACTAAGAAGAGAAAAACTCTCATCTTCACTTGATTGCAGAAGAATCTGAAAAAATTACATATGATAGGGGTGAGAAATATAATTTCTCAGTAGACACTCAAATAAATTTTAAAACAGTAATTAAAACAATGACATTTCTAGCTGTATGATATACAGAAAAACAGTTTCATGGCTAGTAAACAATCAAAATATGGATAAACTATAACAAATTGCCTTCTAACATCCTTTTCTTACATGCTCGCAAAACTTTTACTTAAGACTTGGCTTTCTTTCAATCATCTTTGCTTACATGGTCCCATAACATAATCATTAATCATAACCATGACAATTTGCATATTTGAGAATTCTCTCTTGACATTGGACGTCCCCTAACTTAAGTGGTCATACCACACCCTTTTGGTAGATTCTACTCAATATATCCACAAAGTGGATCATAGACACATGTAAGACTTCTCATGAACCTTTTTCTATGATATTTTATTATAAATTCTTTTCTGAATCACCTCTAATTTATTTTCTTTACTTTGAGGATCATTTCCAAACTTTCATTGTATCTTTACTTGAATTAAAGTGAGCATGTAATCATTTTGTTCTTAGTTACTAAATACATTTAAATATGCTAAGCTCTCTTATAGGATGTCATCTTCTATGTTAATATCTATAGAACAAGTAAGGATATTTATCTAGCATCTCGGGTACACAAATCATATAAACCTCTTTCTAAGTTGACACTATGTTAAATCACCTAAAATGCATTAAGGTGACAATAGAACACTTAAGCCTCATTAGCATTTATATGATTTAATTACAACCCCCCTTGAACAACACATAGTCGTGAGCCACACCTAAGCGTACCTTGGTTCTTATTTAATAATATTTCACTTGAATGAAATTAAGATAACCTTAGAATGACTAAGAACTAACTCTTACCTAATTAAACCATATGATTGCTTCAATAACTACACTATGGCCGTGAGTTACACTTAGAATTAGAAAGACCCTCTCTTCCATGTTTTATTTGAAATGCATCAAGAAGATACTAATTCACTTAGAAGTCACACTCTATCTTGGTTTAGTAACACAATTTCCTCTTCACCCTAATGCAGCCGTGGATTTGATAGCAATACACCATGGGTTTTTAAATTAATTTCTCTAAAAGAATTGTATTAAAATTTCCTCAAAACCCTTAAACTTTTCTATTCACTAACTAATTCACAATTTTCCCTTCTACACAACTTGGGCCATGGCACACCTATGAGTTAATTGAGTTATTTTATATTTATTTAGCTATAATTACACCTAGACTATCACTAAAACACTACTAAGACTTCATATTCATTTCTTCTTATCAAGATTCAATTTAAAGTAAGTAAATTACAAAGTTTCTCTCTTGAATCCTAGTATAACCGTGAGCCTCATTAAGGTGCACCAAGCAAATTTAGTCATTTGAATAAAATTCTACCTTAATCAATATCATAATATCATAAGCAGTTCATAACTACATAGAAATCTAAATGACCCACTTTAGAACATATCATGGTCGTGAGCCATATAAGTGGCCATCAAGAGAGTTTGAGCAAATTTGTACATAATTCATCCATAAAACAAAATTTAATCATCACATGGAATCCATATCCACCCATAATCACTAAAATCAAACCAAAGAGAAAGTTACCCATACAAACCCTAGTCTAGACATATTAGGGAAAAATTCAAAACCCTCATGTTAGAAAGCTTATCATCAACACAAACTTAGTCTCTATTGCCATAAACCATCCATATTCAAGTTCAAAGCTCAAAGAACATAGAAACCCATGCATCCAAGAATGATACCCACCATGAAACTCAGTTTTTCAAGAAGAAAAAGCTAGGTTTGAGTTCCTACCTCTTGAAGCTTGAGTTTTTCTTGGTTATTTTGGGGTTGTTCTTCACTTTTCTTCCTTTGTTCCACTTCTTCTCTTCTTCCTTTCTTCCTTGGCCGTGAACTATGGCTTCTTCTTCTCTTCTCTCTTTTTTTTTTTTTCCCCTCTCTTGTGCTTGATTTGGCCGTGAGCTAGGGAACTATTAGGGATTAGTTGGTTTGTTCATTACCTAAGCAAATTTGTCTTGTTAGGTAAACCAATCAAATGCAAGCCTTTTGTCTTATGTTTATCCAACTAATCATAACACCTAGTTAGGATGGAACTAAGCTAGTTTGGTTAGAACTAAATGAGTGTAACTAAATTAATCTAGTCTAGTTTCTCTAACTAGATAATGATGGCTTTTTTTTCTAACCAATGGTGAGCTTCCAAGTGTCAAGACATTATTGGCCAAGTTTCTAACCAATTACATGCTTCCACTTATCACTATTCTATTGGTCAACCCTTGGTCAATCACATGCTTCCAAGTGTCAAGCTCCCATTGGCCAAGATTCTAGCCAATCACACATTGTCAAGTGTCACAATTCTATTGGCCAAGATTCTAGCCAATCACATGGTGCCAAACGTCACAAGCCTTTTGACCAATTTTTAGCCAATTACATGGTGCCACTTGTCACTATTTCATTGGCCAATTTCTAGCCAATCCTAGCCTCCACGTGGCACTCTCTCATAGGCTAAATTTTCATTCAATGACATGCTTCTACATGTCATGTTCTAATTAGCCAATTTCAAAAATGTTACTTTTTTATTAATTTTATTATGTTGTTATCATCTAATTAAATTTTAAAATGTCTTGAAATATATTAATAGACTCATTGGTCCATCTCAACTAATTAATGATTCTCTAATTTTTACAAGACAAAAATGCTCCTATTCATAAATTCAAAATTACTAAATTGTCACTGTTAAGATTTTACTATTACACTAAACATTTCAACTGATGTTTACTTCCTCTAGGTAATTTTTAGTGTCCTCTTTAATTTGGACAACACAAAATAATTTTTAAAAATCAAATAGGATAATAAATAGTAAATAATAAATAAACAACTATTAGGGACTAATTAAGGTTTTAGAACCTAACTTAAGCAAATAGGGATGTTACAAACCTCGTGTACCATGTCATATGGAAAGGCCTTCAAGTATGCATTGAAAACATCTGTTTCACAAAAATAGAGAAAACCCATTTTTGGAAAATGCTTTTGTGCTACTTAAAACCACAAACCTTTTTGTTTCATATCACAGCTCATACTTGAAAATAGACTCAAATACCTTAGCTCTTTCATGTATATATCATTGTATCAGTAGCTTGCCTTCATTTCATGGTTCAAAATGGCTTTGCTACACCAAGTCTAAAGTCACTTCATTGTTTTTTTTCGAAAACCAAATTAATAATATGACTTAGAAACACTGAATGTTCCAACATAAACAGTTTTGCAACACCCAACCACTAACTCAACTTATACATGTATACATAATATCATTAACAGTACCTCCAACAGTTTAGCACACCCACCATTAAGTACACATGCCAAGACCTTTGTCACCAGCATGAATATCTGCCTCAAGCATCCCTTCCAATAGGCCTTGCTGTAGTACAATTACAAAGAACGTGCAAAATGAAAGTTTGATTTAAAATCAAATATAAAATATAAATTATAAGCAAAGTAAATTTAAATATAAATATAATAAATTAATATCAATATCACGATTCAAATAACATGAAAACGTAGGCTTGGGAGTACAGGGTCAGCTGTGGGGTTCATTCATGCTCAAACTCTATCATATCATATTCTTCCCATATTACATATGCATTTATAAAATAATACACAATACATCACATGCTGGCAAATTTGGATGATCTCCAATTTTTTTTTCTAACAAAGAAACCTACTGACAGTATTGTTTTAATTAAAAAAAAAAAGACAAATGATATAAAAGATTGTAAGCAGCACCGATTCATTGTAGGAAGTATAAAGATTTAAGTTTCTTTTTCATGTTCTTTAATCTTTCGTTCCAATTTTACCATAAAATGCTTCAACATATAATTGTGTTAAAAGAAAAGACAACTAACATTAGTTTCAAGAAACAACCAATAATTAAGCAAGCTATTCCAAACAAACTTTAGCACAGGCAATTCTTTAGGCACTTGACAGACCCACCTAAACAATTTCAAAGGAAGAGAAAGTGCAGCTCAACTTCATCTGAACAATGTGAAGCTTTTCTATGGAGCAGAGAATCAAAGAGGTGAAGTTGAAGCAGAGAATGCGAGTTTTCTTGTTATGCAACCTGTAAAATAAGTCTAAATTATCAACACCCATTCACCAACCAAAGAATGGAAGCTTGACATAACAAATGCATTTGACGCCGTTTATTCTGTTTTGACGTGATGTTACGTCATAGAATTTCAGAGGGCATATGTAAAATGTTAAACATTGATTCTAATTTTTATACCATATCAAGACATCCTATTCCCGGAATTTAAGTTCCAGCTATATTTATCATGACATACAGATGCAAGGTTTTAAATTGCGGTTGCGGTCACGTTCACGTTGCGGCGGTCGCGGGCTGATGCTGTCCGATGCGAGCCGCAATCACAGTATGTCGCTGTCGCGGTGGCTCTCGTGACTGAGATGTTGCGGCTAGGGTGTTGCCGCCACAATTTAAATCCTTGTACACATGTTTTATGCATGAGTGGAATAAATGAAATCTATCACCTTGCTGATATGTATATATATAGCTAAAATGAGAACCCTAAGAATGGAGATCCTATTAAGCAAAACCAAGTCTTCCTTCCCCACATCACAAAACAATAATAATACTGGTAAACCACATTCAAAAATCAATCCGGAAATAAAATTTAGGTAGCAGAAACTCCAAAAGGGTAATTACTCAAGACAAAAGTGATAGGGAAAAGAGTTTTGTGTGAGAGAGCAACAGAGAGGTTTCAATTCTTTTTTTTTTTTTCAATATCAGAAAAACACAACTACAAGCCAAAGCCACGCTCAAATAAAGTTTACGACATATTTATTGCAAAAAAGCCAAAAAGAACCGTTTTGAGCAGAGAATCATCGAGGTGAATTTGAAGGGTTAGCTGCCAGAGTGAAATGGTTACTAAAAGAAGATGTGAGACAATTATAATGTGGAAACGTTACAAGGACAAATGTTGAAAATGAACTGAGAATAAATTGGATCAGCAGATGAAAAGACGCTGGATGAGAAAGTGACAACTATGGAAATTTGCTGATGTGGTTGCATGAGATGGTGTGTTTCAGAATTTATATATTATAAATAGATAAATAGATTGATTTCCTTAAATACTTGTTTAGATATTTGAAGTTCAAACCCGAGTAATCAATGCACAAAGTATACCTCCTTAACTATTAAGTTAATCCCTTAAGTTAAATAGATTTGATTTGAGTTAATGAAATTAAATTACACTAATTTAAAATAGATAATGCTATAGACACTTTTAATGATCTATTAAATTTTCTAATAGTTACCTTAATCTCCGTTTATTAATTGTCTTCAATTAAGGGTAGGATTATGGGTACTTGCATTTTACCCAAAAAGTGAAAATTACTTACTCAATGGTATTTAAAGTAGTTTTTTTTTTTTTTTGAGGGTGGTATTTAAAGTAGTTAGAATAACAAGTAGTAAAAAGGAATTGTGAAATAAATTACTAAAGGTATCAATAGGCATACGTTCAATTGTACGAAAATTTAAAAATAATTAGTAGAAAGCATGAATAGACAATTAAGATTCTCAACAACTAAATCATTGGTATTTTTTTTTTTGTTAAAAAAATTAAGAAAAAGAAAAAGTTACTATATTTCAAGATCAGGACACATCACAGTCCTGAATGAGAAATTACCGTAATATTTACAATTCAGTTACTGAGGGGGCCGGGCATTACTTTCAGCTAAATCAAACATAAGTCTTTTAAACAATGTACTTTAATCCTTACCATTAATTGAACAATCCTAGTTCACAACCAGTTGCATATTTCAGATGGAAGAAGTGGGAATATAATGTAAAATGAGTGTGACATGAAAGAATAATAATGACAAAAGTGGGTTAATGAAAGAATAGTTGTTGGAATGAAAAGGGTAAGTCTAGTTGTCCACAGCTCCACAGGGATGGCTTTCCAGCCCACCAGTTTAATTAGGTTTCGTCCTTTTTTGCTTTTAATTTGATTTCGAATGTGTGAATATGTATTGGTTTTTCTTACATATAATTGTCTACAATTTTGGACCATGGAAATCAAGTCTATTAATATTGGAGAAAATAGCGTAGTGTTAGGTCATGCATGCGTTAATTTATGATGCATACTATTGTTCATGATTTATTGGTACTTCCATTATATAGTGCAAAAAATCAGATATATTGAAGAAGAGTCTAATGCTACAATCATGTAAGAAAAAAGGGAGAGAATAACGGTAGTGGCTGGCATGATAACATCTCTAGCCATCACTCATGAATTTTAAAGGAGATGCTGAACAAACAAATTCAACAATCTCCTCTAGTGTCACTCGAAGATTAGATTGGATTAAGTACTTTCTATTAGCTCAAAAGATATAATTGATGACAATTATGTAACTTTATTTCTTTAATGTTTCAAAATCGTGTTAAGCATTAAAGGGTTACTTCCATTATAGGTGATATGAGTTGGAATGTTAAACCCACGAATCCTAATGGTGAACAAATAAATCTAACAATATATATAACTTTATATGATTTAATTTTTTCCAATATTTTTGTGATATTAATTAATTAAGATTGTTCGATCTTGAATTTTTGCACATATTAAACATACTCATGTAAGATGCATGAGAATTCATAGTCTAATATTGTGTCAAGATAAGGCATTTTTAAAATTTTCAGGATTTTAAATTCAGGAAAATTTAAATAACGTGATTGAGATTTCAGAAATTATAAAACATTGTGTCTGGATTACAATTATAGTTATCTCAGAATTCATACCCACTTTTATTGCCACCATATGAACCAGAAGCAATTCACCACCAATTTCGAAGGTGAACTCTATATCAACCTTGTCCTCTTTGTCAAATTGTTGTCGCCATGAGAGAACTTGAGATGATAGATGCATGGTATTGTGGCAACTCTCCTAGCGGACCATCACTTATTTCCATGCTTGTATGGAACCAACATCGCTGTCGATAGAGTCGATGAATCCTCTTCTTTTATAACACACCATGACGTCTTCATTGGTGGAGACTAGACATTGCCCCGCCCATAGAGAGATGAGCAAAAGAAAAAGGGAAATAATAAATGTTAGGAAAAGAATCTAACCAAATAAATTACGAAACAATGATATCCATTCAATTTTTTACCCTAGCTGATTTCTGTCATAGAGTGAGTGTAATTGCTTTAAAATCTGAGCCTTTCATTTTATACCACATCATTCGTAATTTGTTTTCGTAAGAAAAGCATCGTGACAAATAACAGTTCTAAAAGAAAAATGAATATGACAGTGTAATTAAACTATCATATAATTAAGTTATACTTGTAATTAATATTAGGAAAAATTACACTAACTACTTTTAAAATTATTACATAATACACGGGACTTCCTTTTATTTTGGGACATGACACACACACCTCCCTTATTATAATCCCTTAAACAATAAATAATTATATTTCATCCTAATCTATCTTCTTAATAATCTTTTTATTTATTAAATAAAATAAATTTTAAATGTTTTTATATTTTTAAGATATTAAATACTTTATATTTTATTTAATAATTACTTTATTAAATATTAAAAAAAATTTAAAAGAATATAACAAAACTCTACAACATTACACGTCTGATGATACACTTGTCATGCACGTGAGTAAGCTGGTGTAAACTCTAAAGTCAATGTTTACACTTTCCTGTGTGCACGAAATGACATTCTTGCCCCTCTTAATTATAAAAAATCAATTGTTTCCATAAAGTTGCAGACAACCTCAACATAGGGAATTATCTCCTTCGGAATTATTCATGGACTCATCCTCAAGAATCCTTCCCATCCATCATAACAACAATGAAATTTGGGTTTCAGCTCAATTTTTTGATTTGGAGAAATGGATCCGTTCAATTTGTGTTTTGACTTTTGAGTTTTCAAATTGGGGTTTGTTGCTTATGATTTTGCCAGAATATATTAGCCAGGCAGCTAGACAGAAGGTATCGTGTGTAATATGTTTTAATGTCAGCGAAAGTTAGAGTAATTTTCACTTAATATTATATACATATTTAGTTTGGAATTGAAAATAAGTGTAAAAAAATTCATGATTAAGTTCAATAAAAAAAATTATATAAGAAAACCATTTATAAAATCTTCACCTTCACTTTTACCCCATACTAAACTGATTGAAAGTTTGCCTGTGATAAGTACAATATAAAGATAACTAAATTTAATTATTTTATCATTGATCATCAAAGATATTTTTCCCATCTTACCTTTTTCTGTTTTTAAATTGCAATTAAATGATAAAAATTATAATGAATGCGGATTGATTGGAAGAAATTAGTTAAGAAAATAGAATTTTCATTTAACTTGCATTTTAAATCATAATATAGAGATTAAATTAAGAATATATATATATATATATATATATGTGTGTGTGTGTGTGTGTGCGCGCGCGCGCACGTGTGTGTAGAATTATAATATTAATTTATTATTAGAAATTATCCAAAGATATGCGTTAATAAAAATTTTATGGGAAGATATGTTGTTAGGTGAATTTTACATATTTGAATCCAACTATCATCATTGTAAATTTTATGAGAATAAATTATAACAAATTTTTCATATAAATTTGTTAGAGTCTTTTTTAAAAAAAATTTTAACATATTATATTTTTTCTTTGTTTCACATGGACTGAATTAGTGTTCAATGTACCTGTAAATTTTTTTTTTGGTAAAGTGTACCTGCGAATTATTAATATCTTTTATTGAATCCAATTAGTTTCGTACATATTAGGTTAATGTTCATTATATTATCTTGAAATTATTATGAGATAAAATACTAACTTAAATTTTGATATATCTACGTTAGATTAGGGTTCATTGTACCTAAAAGAAATTTTTTTACATGTTATATTTTTCTTTGTTTCATGTGGACTGAATTAGTATTCATTGTACCTAAGAATTATTTTTTTATTGAATCCCATTAATTTCATCTATATTGGGTTAATATTCATTGTATTTGTCTTGAAATTATAAGGGAATAAAAATACTAACATAAATTTTGAATAATCTAGATTAGATCATGGTTAATTGTATCTAAAGGAAATTTTTTTACATATTATTTTATTTTTCTTTGTTTCATGTGAACTAAATTAGTGTTCAATGTACCTAAAAAGTATTGATGTCTTTTATTGAATCCAATTGGTTTAATTAATAATGGTTTTTTTGGTGTGAATCAAGATTCGTCCCATTTAAACCTCTCATAAAATGAGACTCCCAGAAATCGAATTACAATTTTCATGCCTGAGAGCGTAACTCAATTTCACTGCACCAACAGCTTATGAGTTAATTTATAGCAGGTTAGTGTTCATTCTACTTATCTAGAAATTATGATGAGATAAAAATACTAACTTAATTTTTGAATTATCTTGATTGGATTAGGATTCATTGTACCTAAATGATTTTTTTTTACATATATTATAGTTTCCTTTGTTTCATGTAGATTGAATTAGTATTCAGTGTACCCAAGAATTATTTTTTATTGAATCCAATTAGTTTCATCTATATTCATTTAATGTTAATTGTACTTATCTTAAAATTATGATAGAATAAAAATAGTAACTTATAGTTTGAATTTTCTAATTTGGGTTCATTGTACTTAAAGGAAATTTTTTACATATTATATTTTTCTTTGTTTCACATAAACTAAATTAGTGTTCAGTGTACCTGAAAATTAGTAATATCTTTTGTTGAGTCTAATTAGTTTCATCTATATATTGGGTTAATTTTCATTGTACATATTTTGAAATTATGATGGGTAAAAATACTAACTTTAATTTTGAATTACAAAGATTAGATTAGGATTCATTGTACTTGAAAATTTATTTTTTTTTACATATTCTATTTTTTTCCCGAAAATTAAATTAGTGTCCAAAGTTCCTAAAAATTATTAATGTTTTTGACTGAATCCATATATATATATATATATATATATATATATATATATATATATATATATATATTGGATTAATGTTTATTGTATTTATTTTGAAATTATGATGGGATAAAAATATTAAAATAAATATCTTATTTTATTAGAAATTTTTCTTAAGAAAAAATTATTTTATATTTAGATATAATATTTGAGAAGTACTCTTGAGTACTAAGAGGAATTTTAAATTTGTTTAGATAAAAAAAAATAGAAGTATTTTTTATAACAAAATTATTGCAAAGGACATCAAAAAACACTTTTTTAACTGTTTAGATAAAAAAATATTTTTTTAAAAAATTAACAGATGTACTATTATGCACCTAATTATGTTAATAACTCATATCAAGTATGCCATCACAAAAAGAAGAGAGAATGTGAGCTATGATATGTAAGATGTGATGAAATTTGTTGGCAGAATGGGGGCAAACATGTTTTCAAGTATGGCATAATAATAGGATAATAAAAAATAAGACATGAGATAGTCAAAATATATCTAATTATGTATTTAAAGGCTTAACAATATTTTGTTAATGTTATTTTTTTAACCTTCTTTAAGTGACATGGTGATGAAAGTTAAGCTTCAATTTGAAGAACTAAAGCACAATGGTTAAAAGCTAAGTTATTTAGAATGTGAATAATAAAATTAGAGAAAATATGAGATGTAAATTTTAATAAAGGCAAAGAATATTTTTATTAAAAAATTATATCAAATATCACTCTTCTTTTTATTTTTTTAAAAGTTAGAGATTACTAACTTTTTTTTTCAAAAAAAAGTGACAAATAAATTTTTTTAAATTTTATTTTTTTTATAATTACATCCAAACACATATGCAGAAGTATTTTTTTAAGGAAAACTCTGTTTTTATAAAATAAATTTATCATAAGGCACTAACCACACCCTTGCAATAATAATTCTTTAATTGCAGTTTGTGGAGTATCTATTATAATATTTAAAAAGAGAATAATAATTTAACTTTATTATATAAAAAATTTAACTGTGCCTAGTGAAATTATGTTAACTTTTGCTTTTAGCAATTTTTAATATTTAGATGTTTATTTATGTTTCCCAAATTTCCCAAACAATCATGTGTGTCTGAACTTAATAAAAGAGGAAACTGAAGAGTTCTATTGAAATCTTTATCCTTCCTTATTTGAAAATCCCTCCTTGATTTTTCTCTGGTCGAGAACGTTTAGCCAATAGCTAATAAGTATACTTGCACTTTTCTTTATTGTGCAGTTGAAAGAGTTTTTACTTTTTTTATTATTTTTTTATGACATTGTGCAATTGTTTTTCTTCGTTGGGATGAGGAAGCGAGCGAGGTTTGATGTTTCTAAAATAATTTTTTTCTTTTAAATTACTTTTATTTTAAAAAAATTTAACTGTGCAATTATTTTTTATTTTAAAAACTGTCATAATTTTTTTCTCAAAGAAATAGTTTATGAACAATAAAAAAAAGTTTAGGTAAATTTATATAATTTTTAAATTATGATTTTACAATTTAAGAATATTTGTTAATTATCATAAAATATAAGACAGATAAAAAATAATTTCTTATTATATGAGTTTCTATAAAGAAGTTGATATATAAACCCTGGTTTTAATAGTTTCGGTATTTAAATATTTGTTTATGGCCTCAAATTTTTAATAAATTCATTTTATATTAAATAAATTAAAATTTTGGAAACTGAAAAGGCAGTGAGAAAGAGAGAGCTCTTTCTCCTCTTTGTTTGGTATGTTTTGGATCAACTTCCTAATAAAAAAAGATTCCAACATTTCTATTATTGTTATTTTTATTTTACGTTTAATTCTTGGTTCTTCTTTTATAAAATTTTTGAATAATCAAGAAGTTCAGTTTTTATTTGTTCTAGAATCCCTATAGGTGGCAATATAACAAAGCACTCATACTATGGTAAATATGCTGAATCATTTAACACAATTAATAATATTATGTTTGAGGAAGTATTTTAAAAATTTCAATAGGTAAGTCATATATTTGATTTCTTAGTATTTTACACATGAAACAGTTGTTTATTTATGTCATAATCATTTATATAATTATGACTTTAACTTTAATATGCAGGGAATTACTTGAAGGATTTAAAACAAAATTTTCTTACTATATTAAGAACTTGTTGAAGATGTAATCTTGAATTATCTAAAACTGAAAATGATAATAGTTTTTTCTCTTTTTAAATTTTTTCGTACATTGCACAAGTGTTATACTAATTGTATGTACGTGTATCTAGTGTATTAATATATATATATATATATATATATATATATATATATATATATATATATATATATATATATATATATTTACTTTTGATCGTCTTCAACCTCTAGTTCATAAGTTGGTCTGGGTATACTTGACGATGTGTCAATACCCTTAAGTTTGTGATCCTTAATGGATATAGGGATTGTAGAGGTAGATCTCTTAGAGATTGCAGATCTAAAATCATCAGACTTAAAGTCATCAGATTTGACCAAGCTACTAGAGCTGAAAGATTTTTGTATATCAAAAGTAATTTCTACTTTTCCAGATAGATATTGTTTAATTTCCTTAAAGTTAGGAGTTATCCTAGGCTGAGAAGGAGTTGCTTTGTCTAACGTCCATTTTTCAGGAAGATTTACATCTTCCCACCTGATGGTTTTTGGGACATTGACATTTGCTTTGGAGAAATATGTAAGAAACAAAGTTGTTTCTCCTCGTTTGGTTTTTGGTTTGATCATCCTAGACATAGAGGAATTCATAACTTTATACTGAACCCTATACATCAAGGATAAAGGATGACAACCTTGCAGCATATCTATACCATGAATATGGATATCTAAGTGCAAGACTTTCATGATATGTCTGTCTGTTAAACTAACAGTCAGATCTAGAAAATTGTTAAAATAGATTGGTTAGGAAGTAATGAAACTTGCATAAGAGAAAATAATATTCAATTCAAATGATAAAGTTAAATTTAGATCTATCTGTTTATTTCTATGGAACCAGGTGATGGTAATGATATCTCGGGGAAGAAAAATTTATATATTTTTATGTCTTTGTTCAGATCCCTCTCTTCTTGCTTTTTCATTCGCTCTTCCAATCCCGACTCTTCTTCACTCACTGAGCAACAATCTCAATCCCAAATTAGGGAACCAACCAATATCTTCGATGAAGAAATTCATTTCGAAGATCTCAATCAAGACATCGGAAATTGGGAAATCCCAAGATACCAACCGATGAACTTTACAAACTAACTGGAAAATTCTTCTTTATTTCTGATTTTGTAATCAGAACAGTAGAAGAAAAAATTCCTTTCAATCTTGGAGAGAAGGATGAATATGAACTTCTTTCTCTCAAATCAATCCTCAAACATAGGCAAAAGTATAAATTCCTCCACATAGGATGCGTACAAGTTGCCATTATACCAATGATTACAGAAGCAGTTAATGCTTCAGTATTCTTATGTCTCAGAGATGCTAGACATAACAAATATAACTATTCCTTTATAGGAACCGTAGAAGCCAGTCTAGCTCAAAAACAAGTGTCCAAACAGACCAAAGCCAATTATGCTTTGCCTATCCAAACACTTGATAATCTAAAAAGAGACTTAACCCATCTCCCCAAAAAATCTTGGGCAGAAATAGTCTCTGAGGACGATTCTGATGAAGAAGCCCAATCATTGGCTATCCTCGTCTAGAATCTTAAAAACAAACAAACCAAAATCTTACCTTCAGGTGAAGTAATTACTAGAAAACTTCCCAGAAGCCTAATCGGTCCAACCTCAAAAGAGATAGTATCTCAACCTGTCCCTATCTCTTCAAAATCTCCCAAATTACAAACAAATTACGTTGCTAAAAATAAATTTGTCAACGTAATCAAAACAGAACCAAATTTTTGGGACACTAATCCAAATAGGATCCCAAGAAAAATCTTTCCTAAAGACTTGCACTTTCAACCGGAAGCCTTAAACAAATCCCAACGGTTTTATGAATTCATCCTTGTGGATTCTGACTCCGTTTCAATCAAACACTACCCTGATCCAAAAGACAAGGATCAATATACCCACTCAACCATCCAGATTCTTAAGATAATTAAACCTAAAGAATTTGGATAGGATTTGAATAAAATCAAAAATATTTCCCAGATTTTTGACCCAATTGGTTATAATTACTGGAATTATATCAATGCTTGGACCAATGTGTTCTGGTATCAAAATAAAATTAATCATCACTCTTAGTTAATTTATTTTAAACAACATATCCAGTACAGATTCCCTCATTGGGTCTCCAAATGGTGGGATTTCTTCGGACCAAGCATTGAAATTCTTCCTTCACCAGTTTTGGAAGGATTAACAATCTTTACTAAGAAAGTAGAACTATTGGATGATCCATTCCCAGTAGACCTACATTTCTTTTCAAAATTATCTTTGGCCTAGGTTTTCCAATGGAGATATAACTTCGAACCCAGATCATCTCAATCAGATAAAGGCCTGTTGCTCCCCATGCTCAGAAAGCAAGCCTTTATCAAATGGTGGCAGGAGTTTGATGGCTCAAGAGCTTATCTTGACAGCATCAACCTTTGGTTCAAAAGGAACCCTAAATTACTCAAAGCAACTGACCCAGAAACTTGCAGATTTCTTAATCAAAGAGCTCAAGTTATAACGGCATTGACAGCTTCAACCAGCAGAGAAGATTTTGTGGAAAAATTGCAAGATATTCTCAAATTCTTAAAAGCAGAAGAAGGACCTTTAGAGCAGAAGCAACCCTCTTCTCCTTCATCCTCCGGAGACTCGGCAGAAGCATTCTATCAGAATGAAGACCCAGACTTCGGCCTCAATCTTGATGAAGATTGCTGACTTATTGGTAGTCGTCATCAGCAGTACTGTAGCAATATTTGTAACAGATACTGTAGCAAACTTGTACTGTTTAAATAGTTCCGGTTGAAACCTGCACTGTGCACTTAGGCAACCTGTACGGTAGAAACAGTAGAATCTGCGGTTATAAAAGGAGGCATCGTCTCATTTGTGAGGGACCCTTCGAATAACCCATTCTAGAGAGAGTTTAGAGAGAGACCCTCCAATGTGCCTCTGTAAGCTTTCTTTAATCAATACATTTGTATTCCAATCTCTTCTGTTCTCCCTCTTCGTCGGTTTTGTGCGGACTACCGCTGTTCCGGTCTTTTATTTTTCTTTTCCTTTACTTTAATTTTTGCATTTTCAATCAATGTATATATATATATATATATATTAATAAGACAATTAGACATAGATTTATTCTTTCTCTGACACCTTTTTTTTATTTCTAATGTGACAGTCAGAGACAAATTCTGGCTAGATTATATTTTTTATAAAAAAAAAAATGGATTGTTAGACACAAAATTACCCAGAGATGGAAAAATTTTATCTCTAAATTTCGTGTCTAAAATGCTTTTTTTTTTAGTATTGTAAAAATGCTAACATAAGTTTTGGATAATCTTGATTAGATCATGGTTCATTGTATCTAAAGGAAATTCTTTTACATATTATTTTATTTTTCTTTGTTTCATGTAGACTAAATTAGTGTTCAGTGTACCTAAAAATTATTAATATCTTTTACTGAATCCAATTGGTTTCATTTATAATGGGATAGTGTTCATTCTACTTAGCTAGAAATTATGATGAGATAAAAATACTAACTTAATGTCACATCCCAATATTAGGGAATATGACCAATTAGGAAATTAGGCACTCCTACTCCTGAAGCCTCATTAACATATGTTAAACTCAATGTATTTTAATTTAAAACTATAATCATTTAAGCTTCACCATATCAAATATAAAAATATATTGTCAAAATATCTTACACACACATGAGTAGTTTAGATTTCTTGTTTATTTATTTAAATTACAGATACTCAATACACAAGACATTGACTCAATCCTATGACTACAATATTAGATATACATGTCTTCATATCATCTTTATAAAAAAAATTTGTCTTACTTTAGAAGTGAATAGTTCTCTAGGCTGGAGGGGCAAAAAATCTTGATCAAGCTCTGGAAAAGAAATATAAAAAAGGAGTGAGTTTTGCAACTCAATGAGCACAAGAATACTTAAGTGCCACTAATCAAAAATAATACAAGTATACTTTATACTGATAATAAGGATTAAATATTATAAATGTACTCCAATACTTTTATCAGATAATCAATAAAATTGAATTCAAATATCAATATATTAGAAATATTTTTTCAGGAAATTCTTCTTCAAAGAATCTCATATTTATAAAGAATCATTCTCACAGAAACCCTTGCTCATCAAACAGTATTTTCTTATAAGAATATTTTCAGGCTTTACTATAAGAATAACTTAACATATGCATCAACCTTTAAAATTTTTAGCCCCATATATTTTTAGTTAGGTATCAGCCAATCATTTCTATAACTCTAAGTATTTTCAGTTGGGTATTAGTCAATTATTTCTATAGTCCCACGTATTATCGCCTGGGCATCAAGCACACATAAATCTCAAAATAGTATGATCATTTATCACACCATGGTATACCAAGAGTTCTTCCTAGTGCCTCTGATATTCCCAAATATATTATCAAAATATTAACATCATAATTTACACACATAATTATAGCATAAAATTATAAATATGGATAAACATAAATATAATGTTTGAGATATACTGGTACCATAAATGATGCGAACGTCGTCAAGAATAATGAGACCCGTCAACAACTAAGGTACCACAATCGTCTACAATCAGATTTTTAGATGGAAAACCTCGACCCGTTACCTATGTAGAGGTAAGAACCTTGGTATGTCGAAGATGCCACAAACGGTGGTGGAAATTTCGTTTGATAAGTTGAATTGTGAACGCCACGAAATGATTCCGATAAGTTCAAAAAGTTCTTCAAAGAACCAAAGAGAAAACTCTCAATTTTTTTGTGAATAATGCTGTGCTGTTTCTTTCCTTCATGTACATCTTTAAATAAGCTGATTACAATAAAGGAAAGTATATGATTAAATCAATCAGTGCTAACAAATAAAGGAAAGTATCTTATTGAATCAATCAGCCCTAACAAATAAAGGAAAGTCTCTGATTGAATCAACCAGCCCTAGAAAATAAAGGAAAGTATCTTATTAAATCAATCAGTCCTAACAAATAAAGGAAAGTATCTAATTAAATTAATCAGCCCTAACAAATAAAGGAAAATATCTTATTGAATCAATCAGCTCTAACAAATAAAGGAAAGTATCTGATTAAATCAATCAGCCCCAAATCATGTAGATTTGCTGCTGCAATTAGGTTGAGTTTGAATCACATTGATGCTTCTTTGTTGAAAACATAGGTTATGCTCAATGGGCCATAAATTTGATTGAGACCAGATTTCTTAAATCTGCCCGTTGAGTGCTTCTTTAAAATTTCTTTGCCTGAACTCTCGTACCTGGACCAACTGGGACTTGGACCGGATCCTTTAATGTCGTAACTTCATTTGCATCATTCCCCTCCTCTTGAAAAGGATTTGTCCTCAAATCATCACCTACATCAAAAGGAAGTCAAGTCAGTTGACATTAAAAGTAGCACTAACATTGTACTCACCCGGTAAATCCAGCTTGTACGTATTGTCATTAATATGCTCGAGAACTTGAAAAGGACCATCTCCTCTCAGAAGTAGTTTGGAACGCCTTTGAACAGGAAATCTCTCTTTCTGCATGTGCAGCCAAACCCAATCTCCAGGTTCGAAAATCAGCTTATGGCGCTCTTTGTTAGCTTGTTTTGCATATTGCTCCGTTCTCTCTGCTTAACATTGAGTCTTGCCTTCTCATGGATCTGTTTAACAAATTTAGCTTTCTTTTCGCCATCTAAATTCACATGCTCAGACAAAGGTAAAGGAGATAAATCAATGGAGTCAAAGAATTAAATCTATATACAATTTCAAAAGGTAAAAATTTAGTAGCAACATGACCAGTATGATTGTAAGCAAACTCGACATGTGGTAAACACTCTTCCCATGTTTTGATATTTTTCCTAATGATAGCCCTCAACAACGTTGACAAAGTCCTATTTACTACTTCGGTTTGACCATCAGTTTGTGGGTGACACGTAGTAGAAAACAAGAGCTTAGTTCCTAACTTGCACCATAAAGTCTTCCAAAAGTAACTCAAGAACTTAGCATCTCTATCCGAAACAATTGTCCTAGGCATACCATGTAATCTCACAACCTCCTAAAGAACAAATCAGCAACATGTGAAGCATCATCTGTTTTGTGACATGGAATCCATGAATACCTTATTCATCAAATCCATGAATGCAGCTGAGGCATTAGTAAGTCCAAAAGACATTACTAGAAACTCATAATGACCATAGCGAGTCAGAAATTTTATTTTTGAGATATCCTCATGTCGAATTCTTATTTGATGATATCCTAACTATAAGTCTATCTTTGAAAAATACTTGGCACCTTGTAATTGGTCAAACAAGTCATCAATTCTTGGCAAAGGGTACTTGTTCTTCACAGTTATCTTATTCAACTGGCGATAATCAATGCACAATCTAAAAGATCTATCCTTTTTCTTCACAAAAAGTACTAGAGCACCCCAAGGAGAAGTCCTAAGACGAATGAATCCAAGATATCTTATAACTGTTATTTTAATTCTTTTAATTCAACAAGTACCATCCTATATGAAAGAATAGAAATAGGTTGGGTATTGTCCATCAACTTTATACTAAACTCAACTCTCTCTGGTGGTGGCCCAAGTAAATCTTTAGGGAAGATATCTAGAAACTCTATAACAATAGGGACTTGTTCAAGAGAGGGAGATTCTTGCTTAGTATCTTGAACAAAGGATAGAAATCCTACATACCTCTTTCTTAGTAATTTCTCAGCATTTATTGTTTAGAACCATACTCCTATCTCCTAGATAAAAGAAGATAGGTTCCCAAGTATTTCAAAGGATACTGTCTTGTCATGACAGTTCAAAATGACATTGTGTGTAGACAACCAGTCAATTCCTAAGATTACGTCAAAGTCAAGCATCCCAAGAATGATAAGAAAATGTCTCATCTCCTATCATAATATCGTATACTGGTAGATACTCATTAGCAGGAATAATCTCATCCATAGGAGTGGTCACAACTAAGGCTGTTTCTAACATATAACTAGCCTTGCCAAGTTATCAAACAAAATAAGGTGAGACAAATGAATGAGTGGCACCAGGATCAAATAATACTTTGGCAAAATGAGAAGATATTTGAAGTGTACCTGTAACTACTATATTGCTTGTCTAGGCATCTTGATGAGTGAGTGCGTAAACTCTAACTTGTCCTCTTCCTGAGGTGTTTTGACCTTTACCATAACTTCCAACAGGAGCTGACATAGTTGATTTGGCTGCTAAGGCTGTTAGTACAACACTTTTGCTGGGTCTACCTTCCTTGACGAGACAATCATGATTAAGTTCCATATCTGTCCGCATCTAAAGCAAGTTCCAATCTTCTTTCGACAAGTACCGGTATGCCTATTCCCATAAGTACGACATAGAGGAATTTTCCCAGATCGTGGAGGAATATAGGAGGCTGCTTATGACATAGTCACTTGTTCTGACCTTCTATCTTGGCCTCATTCCTGGGATGTTTCTCGAAAATCATGACTAATGATAAGAATATTTTGGGTTCTATAAAGTACAGAACCCAATATTTTTGCCCTTTTCTGGTTTCCTTTATTAGCCTGTCGAGTATTAAATCGCATTTTAATTTGCATGGATGCATTATTAGCTTAGGCATAAGTCATTCTTTCGGTGATAGTCACTGTTCTGAATAGGTAATCTTTTAAACCATTCACAAATAGGTCCACCGTCATCTACTTAGTTGCAACAAAGTGAGGAGTAAAACGAGATAATCTAATGAACTCTACATCATAGTCAGCTACTGACATATTGTCATATTACACCAGTTGTTCGAACTTACTTGCTCGTGTACTCTTGACACTTCATGGAAGAAAGTGATTTAGGAATGCATTGCTAAACTGAGGCCAAGTTAGGGGGTTCTCTATTATTCTTGCACTTAGTATAAGAAAACCACCAGTCATAAGCTACATCAAGGAGTTGATAGCTTACTATTTGTATAGCTTTGGTAGAAGAGCATCCTAGTGACATACACAATCGGTATGACTGTTCTAGGAATACACTAAGATTCTCATGAGGATCAATGCCTGTGAACTTAGGAGGTTTTAGATCTCTATATTCTTAAAGCATTAAATGCTTCTCTGTCCTAGGTAGTGCTGCTAATTCAGGACTGTGAACAAATTAATTTTGATATTGTTGTTGCCTAGCCACCAATCACCTCAAGACTTTTTGCATATTATTTATTGTTTCTACTAGTTTATCTAGTTTAGTATCAGCAATCCTTCCACCAGTCATTCCTCTGCCAAAATCTTCTTGATCCCATTCCCTTATTGTTGGTTCACGGGGTCCTAAGGAAACTTGATTAGAAGGGTTCTCATGGAAGTTCTCAAAAGAGTTCTTTGGGTAACTTGCCATATTAATCTAAAATATTTATAAAACAAAAAATAGAGATGTACATATTTGATTGAAATGAATATAAGAGAGATAAGTATCTTGCAAGTGAGTACCCTAAGTATACTACCTATGCAATATCTTCTACTATTTACAATCATAGACCTCTAGACCATGCTCTGATACTAACTTTATCATATCCCAATTTTAAGAAATATGACTGGCCAGGGATTAGGTACTCCTATCCCCGAAGCCTAATTGACACATGTTAAACTCAATGTATTTTAACATAAAATCATAATCACTTAAGTTTCACCATATCAAATATGTAAATATATTATTAGAATATCTTACACACACATAAGTAGTTCAAATTTCTTAATTATTTATTTAAATTACAGATACTCAATATGCAAGATAAATGTACCCAATCCTAGACTGTAATATTAGATATCCATGTCTTTATATCATTTCTATAAAAGAAATCTCTCACTTTAGAAGTGAATAACTCTAGGCTGGAGGTGCAAAAATTCTTGATTAGGCTCTGAAAAAGAAATATGAAAAGGGATGAGTTTTGTAACTCAGTGAACACAAAAATACTCAAATGCTACTAACCAAAAATAATACAAATATACCTTATACTAATAATAATGATTAAATATTATAAATGTACTCCAATGCTTTTATATGATAATCAATAAAATTAAATTCAAATTCCAATATAGTAGAAATATTTTTTTTTTCAGGAAATCTTTTTTCAAAGAATCTCATATTTATAAAGAATCCTTCTTAGAAAAATTCTTTCTCGTCAAACAGTAATTTCTTACAGGACTATTTTTAGGCTTTACTAGAAGAATAGCTTAACATATACATCAGCCTTTAAATTTTTAGCCCCAAATATTTTCAGTCGGGTAGCAGCCAATCATTTCTATAACCCCAAGTACTTTCAGTCCGGTATCAGCCAATCATTTCTATAACCCCATGTATTTTCACCCAGGCATTTGGCATATATAAATCTCACAACAATGTAGTCATTTATTATACCATGGTATACCAAGGGTTTTTCCTAATATCTCTGATATTCTCAGATATATTATCAAAATATTAACAACATAATTTATACACATAATTATAACATAAATTAATAAAATTATAAATATGGACAGAAATAAATATAATGCTCAAGATATAATGGTGCCATAAATATATATTTAACTCAAAATACCATAATCATGCAGTAAAATATAATAATTTAAAAATTAGAGTATTTAACTTTAAGCTTATAAATCATATTGCGTATAACAATAACATATTATAAACCATAATAAAATCAATATCATAAGCTTTTAAGAAAAATTAAATAAAAGCAGGATGATACTAGTGAAGTAACTCAAAAGTATTCTAAATACTCACAGCGTACCGATACCAAAAAAAATAAGCTTTACAGAAAAAAAAAAAGAGAAATAGAAGGATTGGATAAGTATTACAAAAAAAAAAAAAAGAAAGAAAGAGGTTTGTTATTTAAGTTTCACATTTGAAAAAGAAATCTAATGTTGTTTTACTTTTAAGTCCCACATCAAAGAAAGAAGTCTAATGTTGTTTCTACTTCAAAGTCTCACATTGAAAAAATAATAAACTCTTCCTCATTTGAATGGTTATATAGACCCTAAGGTAAGCAAGTTTAATTATATTTCCCCTCTAGGCTCTTTACAAAAGAATAAGAGGTTCTAATAAATTTTGGGAGCAGTATCTGACGTCGATTCGATTCAGAGTTCGAGCTGTTCTGGCTTAAGTTAGATGAGTGGATATTTTACGTAATAGCATTTTTTAATATTTTTTTATTATTTTATATTTTTTCATTGAACTATTCTAGGTAGCAAATTTAGATTTTGATATCTAGAATTATTTAGAATTTAGGAATTAAATTAGGTAATTTAATTGCCTATGATTGATACAAGAATTTTTAGTATTTCTATGGATATAGAACGATACAGGGATCCTCCAGTTCACCAAAGCAAATTGTTAGAGAAAGGTCCAATTGGATATTGCTAGTACTGTGAGTGGTTTCCATCTGCTATACGTCTATTTGAAATTTCTTTCGAAAATTTTATAATAGATTTTTATTATTAAATTTTGATATTAGTAAAACTTTAGGAACTCTTGGGACAAGCAAACTTTTGAAAAACTAAATCTAATTTGTGAACACTGTTATGATAAACTATTAATTGAACTGAAAATTTTTGTTATCATAAAAAATATTGATTTTTAGATTGTCAAGTGTTTGGACTTATATCAAAGTAGTTTTGGACCATTGAATTAGAAATTTTGCGATTATGAAATATGTGGGCTTTTTGAATTGTCATAAGTATGAACTTGCATCAGAATGGTTTTATACTATTGACGGATATTGATATGAACATTTGCTATGTTAATAGAAGAAAAATTGAGAGTATGATAAAGTTTGAGTTTTCTAATGTTAGAAATCGTTTTCTTGAAATAAGTTTATTTTTATAAATTTGATATTATTTCTTTTTATAAAAAATTTTATTTTTAAGATAGATGTTAATAGAATTTTTGAAATTGATTTCTTTGGGAGAAACCCATGTCAAAACATAATATTTAACAGTAGTAAATGTTAGCTTTGGCGCACCTAGGAATAGACTCTACAAAGGAGATACTAACTCTATGTTTAGTACACATGAGTTGGTTATAGATTTGGAGCGTGTTGCTCATTAGTACAAGCTTTAGGCTTGTCAAATTGGTTAGCTTATCCTACAACTGTGTATTTAGTTTGTTCTAATTCTGCCTTGTAAATTCTCCCATAATGTTTATGTTTTCATTGCTCACTTCAGATTTTCATATATTGAAAATATTAGTCTATTGACTTACTATTTTGTGAAATCTTTTTGATAGAAACTATTATGATCACAGGTTTGAAAGATTTTATTTCAGAAAATATTATTTTAATGTTATCTTGTTCTTTATTAATTCTTAATTAATTCTCTTTATATATACATATTAAGTATTTATTTTTAAATATTTGTTTATTAGAAAAATTAGGGCCTTCGCTTATCTCATTTTTAGTGTAGTAGGTAGTAACTGCTCACTGAGTTGTAAACTCACCCATATTACATGTTTTTCAAATACAGGTAATGAGATTATTTCTAATTTCACTCATCTGATTTCGTTGAGGGACTTTTGAGGTATTTGGTGAGCTCATCAATTCTTCGTGTGGGAAAATTTTGTTTTAGATTTTTGTATTTGGAAGCTTAGTGGACTGACTCTTAGATGTGCTCCATTATTTCCACAAACAGAATCCATGTCAATTAGAAATTGAATTTACAATATTTGGTTTTAAGTGAATTGTTGATTATCAGAATTTACTTGTCTGATATTTGTAAATATGAAGTTATAAAGTATAAGTTTTTCTTTTGAAATAAAGTATTTTTGAGGTTCTATGGTAGCTATTTTGAATTGTATGTTCAGAGTTATAATTTTGAGGTTTCTATAGTTTGGGTAAGCTTATGGTAAGCCCTTATCATACTCCGGTCATGAACCCCAGTTCAAGTCATGACAAAGTTATAGTTTTGAGGCTTATGTGGCTTGAGGGATTTTATGATAATCTCTTGTCATACGCCAATCATAAACTCTCAGTCTGAATTGTAAATACACAAAAATTATTTTAAACTGGTACTTTTCTTTCTAATATTACTAAGACGATAAAAAAATAATGAAACTCTAGCAAATATTTCTCTCTTTCTCACCAAAGCCCTTTACTTAATTGCGCGTGAATTTTTGCTACCGGCCTATGCATATGCAGAAACAAAATTTCACACCCCACACCGCGATTCACTCACCTGCAAATCTATCCATGTATAAATGCATGTTTCCGTGCACGTTTTTATTTCTGATACATGGTTGTGCTTTCCGAAATGGAGGACCCACCATTTAATGCATGTCTCCGTGTTTGTTTTTATTTTTGTTTTTTTTTATTTTTTGAATAGGTTCTAACACTTAATTTTTGAATTATCTAGCTTAGATTAGAATTCATTGTACCTAAATGAATTTTTGTTTACATATATTATAGTTTTCTTTGTTTCTTGTAAATTAAATTAGTGTTAAGTGTATTAAGAATTATTTTTTATTAAATCCAGTTAGTTTTATCTATATTTGGCTAATGTGTATTGTACTTATCTTGAATTAATTATGATAGAATAAAAATAGTAACTTATATTTTGAACTTTCTAATTTGGGGTCATTGTACTTAAAGAAAATTTTTTACATATTACATTTTTCTTTGCTTCACATGAACTGAATTAGTGTTCTGTGTAACTACAAATTATTAATATCTTTTATTGAGTCTAATTAGTTTTATTTATATTTGGTTAATTTTTATTGTACTTATATTGAAATTATGATGGGATAAAAATACTAACTTAAATTTTAAATTACAAAGATTAGATTAGGATTCATTGTACTTGAAGAAAATTTTTGCACATATTACATTTTTTTCACGTGAATTGAATTAATATTCAAAGTACCTCAAAATTATTAATGTCTTTGATTGAATCCAATTAGTTTCACATATATATATATATATATATATATATATATATATGGGATTAATGTTAATTGTATTTATCTTAAAATTATGATGGGATTAAAAAATTAACTTAAGAGTTTATTAATTTCATTTGATGGAAATATATTAATATTCAGTATATTTACTTCAAAATTATGACTGAAAATTTAGGATAATGAAATCTGATAATAGTAATTTTATTTAAATTAAATTATTATTTAATGTATTTTATTGATAATAATTATTTAAATAATTTCATCTAAATGAATTATTATTAATATACTTTTCTAATAAAATTTATTATTATTTAAATAATTTTATTTTAATTGAGTTAGTGTTTTATTGAATTTAATTAATTTCATATATATTGAATTAATATTCATTGTTTCGGTCATTTGTAAGCATTGTGTTGAAGGTAACTTATTTAATAATATTTAATAATATTTAAATATTTTATTTTTATTTTAATTGAGTTAATATTTAATATATTTTAAGTAATAGTATTTATTAAATTAAGTTAATTTTAGCGTATGATAAATTAGTCATATTTCTAAAATTTTACATTACTGTTTAAATTTTATCTGACTTCTTGATATTATCTAAGTTCTTATTAATGCAAAAGAATTTATTTTTTTTTTTACAAAATTCTGAGTAATTATTGTTAGAAATAAAACAAAATCAAAATTGAAAAGGATTACTGGAAATCTTTTTAAGCACTTTCATCTATTATTGCATTCGTGACATTTGATAATTACTATAATTTACTTGTGGCACTATCATTTTTGTTTTGGTTATTTCGTTCCAAAATTAGATGTTAATATAAGACTTCTTTTATAACAAACAAATTTTTCTTTTAGAGGTTAACAGAGAAAGACGGAAGAAAATTGCGGCACGATGCATGGAAGGGGAAAGACATTGATAACTGCCCACTGGTAAAGGTTGTTGCCTCTTAATGAATTAATTTCATTCGTTCATTGTTGTTTTCTTTATTCTTATGAATTATTTTCATATATTATAAATATCAAAATGTTATTTATACTAAAATTCTAATATTATTTTTATATCGATTAATCATGTATAAATTTATGGTTAAATATGTATATCAATTAATTAAACAGATTAATAAACAATTACAATAAACAGTAATCAATTACTAGTATTTAATTAAAAAGTTACACATAATTAATCAGTATAAAAATAATGAGTAAAAATTTTATGCAAATAGGATAATTGTTTTAAATATAAGAGTAATATTTTCTTTAGTTACAAAGATTGTTCCTTCTTAGTTCTTATGAAGTGTTTTTGAGCCGAATCAAACATTGGAATTGTTGGTAAAACTTATTCTATTAAAATGTTAATATATTTATCATTAAGTCCTACAAAAAAAATATTTATCATTAAGGGCTCATTTAAATAAATTTATGAAAAATTTTATTTTTTATATATCCTTTTTTATTAGAACTTTTTTTAAGAAAAAATTATTTTATATTTAGATACAATATTTGAAAAGTACTATTGATTACCAGAAGAAATTTTAAATTTGTTTGAATAAAATATAACAGAAGTATTTTTTTAATAACAAAATTATTAAAGGACATTAAAAAGCATTTTTTTAACTGTTTAGATAAACAAGTGTTTTTTCAAAATAAAAATTTAACAGATGTATCATTGTGCACCTGATTATGTTAATAACTCATATTAAGTATCTGTCAGAGAAAGAAGGAAGAACGTGAGCTGTAATATGTAAGATGTGATGAAATTGTTGGCATAATGAGGACAGAGATGTTTTCAAATATGTTATGATCATAAGGTCATGGAAAACAAAATATGGAATAGTCAAAACATGTCTAGATATAACCTTAAAGGCTTAATAACATTCTGCTGATATTATTCTTTTTCACTCTCTATAAGTGACATGATCATGGAAGTCAAGCTTTGGTTAGAAGGACTAAAGGCACAATGGTTAAAAGTTATATTGTTTAAAATGTGAATAATAAAACCAAAGAGAATATAAAATATAATTTTTAATAAAAATAAAAGATTTTTTATTAAAAAATTATATTACAAATATTTTTTTATTTTTTTTAGAAATTAAAGATTATTAACTTTTTAAAAAAAGTGACAAATAAATTTTTTTAACTTTTTCTTTTACAGTTACATCTAAACGCATATGTCAAAGTATTTTTTTAAGAAAAGCTCTGTTTTTATAAAACAAATGTATCATAAGGAACTAAATCACACCCTTGTAATAAAAATAATTCTTTGTTTGTAGTTTGTGAAGTATCTATTATAATATTTGAAAAGAAAATAATAATTTAATTCTTTTATGTGAAATTTGACTATACTTTGTGAAATTATGTTTTGACATTTGGGTTTAACAATTTTTAACATTTGGATATTTATTTAAGTTTTCCAAGTCTCCCAAACAATCTTGTGTGTCTGAACTTAATAAAAGAGGAAAAGAATTCTATCAGATCTTTATCCTTCCTTCTTTGGAAACCTCTCCTTGATTTTTCTGTTGTCGAGAACGATCAGCCAATAACTGAGGCGTATCCTTGCACGCTTCTTTATTGTGCAGCTGGAAGAGTTTTTACTTTTTTTTTTTTTTTACATTTTGCAATTGTTTTTCTTCGTTGGGATGAGGCTGGCTGAGAAAGTGAGCTCGTGGTTGAGGTTTGATGTTTCTAAAATAATTATTTTCTTTTAAATTACTTTTATTTAAAATTTTTCACTGTGCAATTTTTTTTTGTTTTAAAAACTTACATAAATTTCTTCTTAAAGAAATAGTTTATGAACAATAAAAAAAAGTTTAGGTAAATTTATATAATTTTTAAATTATAATTTTGTAATTTAAAAATATTTGCTAATTAATGTAAAATATAAGAAAGATAAAAGTAATTTCTTTTTATATAAGTTTTTTAAAAAAAAAGTTGATAAATCATAATTTTAATAGTTTTTGATATCTTAGATATTTGTTTATGATCTCAAGTTTTCAATAAAATTGTTTTATATTAAAAGTTTTCTACTGTTGTTGGAACCTGCTGCTGTTCTGTCAACAATAGGAAGGTGTGCTCCTCTGATGTTATTTTCTGGATGGATATGTATGGCAGCAGGTGGAGTAGCATTGGTTGGTAACTCATAATCTGGTATTTGGTCATAATATGGAAATGGCAGGGAATGTGTCTGCTGCTGTACGGTTGAAGAATGTGGCATAGGAATGTGGTCTGACGTATGATGTCCTCTGAATCATAAAATTGTGTGATATTAAACTCAGCCCCATTATCACTTCTTATGATCTTGACCTTGGTTTCAAACTGTCTCTACTAAAACAACAAAGTTCTGTACTAGTGATTGCGTTTCAGATTTTTGTTTTAATAGAAAAACCCAAGTATGCCCAGAAAAATCATCCACAATTGTAAGGAAATATCGATGACCGTGGACAGAATGAACTCCATATGGCCCCCATATATCAGCATGCAGTAACTCTAAAACTTCAGAAGATTTTGTATTACTATGTGGAAATGATAGCTTTTTCTGTTTTGACATTGACATATGTCACAAACTTCAACTGTACAATATGGTATATAGGAATGGGATTTGTGAACAGCATTTAAGCTATCATTAGATAGGTGTCCTAATCTAAGATGCCATAGGTAAAACTAAAACTTGAGTTCTCACTAGGTTCCTATGTGTCAATTTCTGAAGAGGTCGCATTCACAGAAGCATTTTGGTTTCTGAATTTGAAACCAGGAGGATATCCATGCTTCTTAAAGCATGTTTCTACCGTATGCCCATTCTTGCTGCAGTAAGTACAAAATTTGCTTGCATTCTTTGACTGACCACGGACCCTTGGATGATCTCCCAGTAGAAAGTCCACTGTGCTGTCCTCTTCCTCCACCATATACAGGCGTATTCTTTTGATCACCATTGGCAGAATTGAAGAGAACTTTGGGTTCTTGAGTAATTCCCCCAAGAAGTTCCCTCTCATGCTGAATGACCTTTGAAAACACCTTACCAAGACTTGGCAGAGGCTCCATTAACATCACTTGTGATCTCACAACTTTAAATTGATCATTCAACCCCTTAAGAAATCTAATAACACTATCATTCTCTCTGTATGTTCTAATGGTGGGAATCAAGTCACAAGAACACTGGATAGCACAGTTATAATTAGGAATAGGCCTAAATTCATCTAGCTCTTCCCCCATTATTCTCAATGCAGTAAAGTAATCAGTGACTGATAAATCACCTTGCTTGAAATGAGAAATCTCCTCCTGTAAATCCGAAATTCGATACATGTCACTCTGCGAAATTCGATCTTGCAAATCTTTCCGCACACGTCCTGCATTGTTCATCCACAGTACACTTTGAGCAATAGTGTAATTGCAGAACCTAATGATCCAAGACAATACCATGCTTGTTGCATCTTGACCAAATAGGGTACAAAGCATCAATTCTTGGTGGTGCAACGATCGTACCATCTACAAGACCGAGTTTGTTCTTTGTTGATAATGCTACCTTCATTGCTCTTACCCACGAGTGATAGTTGGTGGATTCCAAAACCGGAGAAACAAGAACAGCAGAAGGGTTCTCATTTGGGTGAAGATAGTAAGGGTTAATAGGATTTGTTTGAAAATCTACTAAGAAAGCATCAGCCATGGCTTCATCCACCATTGAAGCTCAGAGTGAAGTTTCGTATGCAGCAGAAGCAGAGCTCTTACAAGAAGAGCTCTGATACCATACTAAGATTTGGGAAAAATGAAAGTTACATTCATGATTTGAGAATCGGGTTTATATCTGTACATTGGTTCACACAATTAACACGTGTGCTCAAGTAAAAGAAAATAACTAGAATAACAAACAATGAACTGTCGGTAATATCACAAAACTAATCCAGGTTCCAGTGGCTTCTGATATAAGAGTTTTCTGCTCCTTTGGTAACTGCTGCTGACTATGCATCTCCTTCGTTCGATGTGTTTTTTATCCGCTTGGTAATAAAAAAGATTCCAACTTTAAATTTTTATTATTTTTATTTTTATTTTACCTTTAATTTTTGGTTCTTCTTTTAAAAAATTTCTGAATAATCATGAAGTTCAGTTTTTATTTGTTCTAGAATCCCTACAGGTGGCAATATAACAAAGAAGAATTCTTGAGAGATTATGTGATATGATCTCATATTATGGTAAATATGTTGAATCATTTAACACAATTAATAATATTATGTACAAGAAAGCATTTTAAAAATTTTAATAGGTAAGTCATATAATTAATTTATTAGTATTTTATACATGAAATAATTATTTATTTAATAATCGTTTATATAATTATGACATTAATTTTAATATACAGAAAATTACTTTTAAACAAGATTTTCTTGCTATATCAAGAATTTATTAAAAATGTGATCTTGAATTATGTAAAATTGATAAGGATAATGATTTTTTTTGTCTTTCTAAATTTTCACATACATCCCACAAGTGTTATATTCTTGTATGTACGTGTATTTAGTGTGCTAGGAAATAATAATAATAATAATAATAATAATAATAATATTATTATTATTATTATTATATATACATATTTAAATTATTTTTAATTCAAAATTATTATGATTATCTCCTTTAAGGTTATAACAGTTTACTTTACAAGAAAAAAATAAAAATTATAATTATTGATAAAAAATATAATAATAAAATATTTATATATATATATTATAAATTATAAAATTATTAAAATTTATCTCCTTAATTTTTTATCATTTATCATAAATATTCATTCTCTTTATTTAAAGAAAGAAAAAAAAATAAAAAAAGAAAAGAAAAAGAAATAATAAATAAAAAAAATTTCTCTTGTTATACTTAAATTTAAAAAAGAAAACTATATTTAAAAAATAAAAAATTAAAAAAATAACACATCCTCACTTTTTTCCTTTTATTATTAGTTTTCTTAAAAAAATTCTTCACGTAATTGTTTCATCTTATATTTTTCTACTCTTACAAGTAAGCAAAAATTTTCAACCCCACTTCCTCTTTTCTATCCAACAAAAGATAAGGAACTATATCCAAAATTATTAGAGTATTTAATAATTTAAACATTAATTATTTAGGTTTATGTCGGCAAATAAGTGTGCACATATAACTTCGGCGCCTTTCACTTTATATCTCTCAGAGATTGAGATAAACACAACGCGAGAGGCCACAGAGAGAGAGAGAGAGAGAGAGAGAGGATGACAACGACGATGACAACGACGGTGATGTCGGTGTTGCTGAAGTTCGTCTTCCCTCCGCCGCCGTCTCTGATAGTCTGGGCCATGTCGGTGATAAGCTTCGCGGCGCTGGCGAACGCTGGCTGGTCCGAAATCCGAGGGAAGCACTTGAACTATTCCAAGTTCTCGAACGCGAACTCCTCCGATGGGCGAAAGCAGATCAAGCTTTCAAGCAGAGCCGGCATGCTCTTGGTGTACACTCCTGCTTTTCTTGCTGGGGCTGCTTCCTTTTGGGTCTTCCCCCATGAGGGTCTCAGATCCACAATCCTTCGATCTGCTGTGACCCTTCATTACTTCAAGAGGATCTTTGAGGTAACTGTTTTTTTTTTCTTTCTATTTTTGGATTTATCGTCTCTCTCTTACCCACAAACACACCGAACATACTGTGATAGAAAAATGTTTTTTAGTAAAAAGAATAATATGAAAGAAATTAATTGTATGGTTCATGATGCGATATATTTTAGCAAAAAATTTTAATTAAATTTTTTATACTTATTTTTAAAAATAAATTTTACAGTTTAGTCTCGTTCTTTTTTATAATCAATATGAATATAGTTTAAGTAAATTATTTCATTATTTTTTTATTTATTAATTTTTTAAATAAATTTTGTTAATATTTAAAATTTATACAAATTTTCTTTCTCAACAAAGTTATGTATAAAAATATGTAAATATTTAAAAAATATATGTGTAAAATTTTTAAAAATATATAAAAATATATATATAAATTTTATAAATAAAATAATTTATATAAAAATAAATAAATAAAGATGGTTAAAATTTTATTTTAATTTTTAAAATTTAATCAAAATTTTAATTTAATTTTAAATATTTAATTTATATTATTTTTATTTTAAATGTCAAAAAATTATGTCAATGTTATTTTTTTATTAATATTATTTTAAATCAATTTTATAAATTAATTTTATCTTTAAAATTAATTTAAAGGTTACATTATAAAATAAATTTAATTTGATAAAATAAATTTAAAATAATATTTATTAAATAAATATTATTAATAAAAAAATTATATTAACATAATTTTATAACCTCTAAAAAAATTGATATAAATTAAATATTTTAGATTAAATTAAAATTTTAATTAAATTTTAAAGATCAAAATAAAATCTTAATAAAAAAATTAAAGTAATTTACTAATATAATTTTGTTAATCGAATGGCTTGTAGAAATTAGCACCTCTATTGGAAGGTTTTATCAAATACTTGATAGCAAACAATAAAAGTGTTTGATTAGAAATGAGCTTGCTTTTGTTTATAAACTTTTTGAGCAGAGAGTTTTATTTTACTGTTGTTCTGCCATGGGATTTTCTGCTCAATCAAGAATGCTGTTTTTGTGCAGGTTTTGTTTGTTCACCGATACAGTGGCTATATGGTTCTTGATTCTGCAATCCCCATCACTCTGAGTTACTTCCTGTCTTCTGCAACCATGATCTATGCCCAACACCTCACACAGGGCCTTCCAGAGCCACCAATTGATCTGACCCATCCTGGGATTGTGTTGTTTCTGGTGGGCATCAGTGGCAACTTCTACCACCACTACCTTCTCTCCAAATTGAGAGGAGAGGGTGAAAAGGAATACAAGATTCCTAAGGGTGGTTTGTTTGGGCTTGTGATATGCCCCCACTCTCTCTTTGAGATCACTGGGTTTTATGGGGTTTCGTTTCATTTCTCAGACACTCTATGCCTTCTCCTTCAGCTTGGGCTCCACTTTCTACTTGGTGGGAAGGAGTTATGCAACTAGGAGATGGTATCTTTCCAAATTTGAAGATTTCCCGAAAGATGTTAAGGCTCTCATCCCATTTGTGTTCTAAATTTTGATTCTCTTCTGTAATAAAATTATTTTGGTAAAAAGAGATAGAAATAAATTATAATGTGTTAGAAATTTATAAAATTTACTTTTTATATTTAAAATTTTGCATATCATTTTTTCTTTAAGTCTCCTGTTATTTATTGATACTTTTATTCTAAATGTTTTCAGGACTTATAACTAAAGTACTATATTTATTATAATAATAAATGCTGTTACCCAACGATAATTGGTTGTCAGATTTTGATATGGCCAAATAAGGTGGCATGTTACTTCAAAAGGGATTGCCATTGCTATCATGCTAAAGGGCAGCGAAATTACACTGAAATGGATTCTGCAAATTATTAGAAGCATATTCTATTAACAGGGTTTTCTTGATGATTGCTAATTTTAAAAGCATTAAATTAGTGCAGAGTGACAATAGATAATTAGAAGTGCTGATAGTTTTACTTAGCTATTTGTACTTTCATTATCTATTTACATTCCTTACTATTTTTGTTCACAATCATTGTTCTTAATCAAATGTGAATAAAATATGAATATATTTAATTACTGATAGAACCAAAAATTCATTTAATTAAGGATAATTTTGAAATTATAATTAAAAAGTAATTAGTAGAAAGTGTGGATAGAAAATTAGAAATATTAGTAGCCTCACTATCCTAGATTCTTAAAAGCAATCTTGACCTATTCCAAATCTTAAATCTTATGCTACAAAATCAGTAAGTAGCCATTTTTCAATTACTCTAAGCAATTCAAATGCATTTCACACTTGGTAATTGAAATAATACTAACATTCAACTTTGGCTGTATCGCAGTAGCAAGTCATTGAATGTAGAGTGAGAGAACAAAAGGGGATTGCTACAGTGCACGATATCTCAAAAACATCCAAATAAAAGATTTCACCTTAGATGGAGATTTAAATTTCAAGAAATTTTTTTTCTTAATTTAAAGAATTGAAAGAAAAAAAAGTGAAAGTAAAAAAATAGACCTGTAGAATTTAGTACCAGAGTCCTTTCCTGGTTAGAATACAAAAGAACAGAATCAAGCAAAGGCAAGATATCCCATTTCAAGAGTTTCTGTCTTTCAAGTTTCTTAGAAAAAAATTGTAAGTTCCTAGACTACTTGTTATTATCTAACAAATAAATTAGAAAGATAAATTACAAAAGCATACAGCTAATTTCTCATTGAATATATGAGTAATTAATATTCCTAGTTATCAACTGTTCACTGTTCCAAAGTGCCACGAACAAATTGCATTCGTGTATCACCATCACTTGTTGATATGTGACAAATATCTACGGCTATTAAATGGGTTGGTACAGCCCGTCATGGGTGATGCTTAAATAAGTCCGGTTAAAGTTAACTATAGTATCAATTTAACTCAAATTGACGTTGGCCTACAGGCCTAATCAAGCTGCTTATTTAAAAATAATAAAAAAATTTTAAATCACTTCTTTTTTTAATAAATTCAAAAACCAAATTAAATCAATCACTACGTTACATTACAAAATCTAATTGTTTAAATTTAAATATAAAAATTATATAATTTATTATTCAAAATTATATATTAACAGTTTTTTTAAAAAAATTATATGAACAAATAAATTAATAAGTGAGTAAACGATTTAATCTGTTAAACTCATTAGTTAAATAGATTAAATTATTTTAATTTTAAATAAATTTTTAAATGAATATTATATATTTTAAATATTTTATTTAATAATTAATATATATTTTTAATTTTTAAAAAATAAATATAATTTTATAATATAAATTTATTAAATTTTATATATATTAATTATTAAAATTATTAAATAAAATATATAAAATCTACTCAAAATATATAAAATCTCGTTGATTTTTCAACCAGCCGGTCACATCAATGTTATCAAATAAATTGCAAATGAATAAGTTATAGGTTTACGTAACAGAGCAGTGATGGGCCTACCTCATAATAAAGGGTATTGTGGATATACATAGCAAAAGTCAGATTTGAGGTGAAAGTTGTCATTGACACAACCTTTATCCACATTTAAATTTAATTATAGAACTTGTTTGTTTTGGATGAAATCTCAACGTAAAAATGTATCAAAAAAGAAAAAAAAAATCTCAACGTAGAAGAAACGGAGCGACTTTCGTACTCCCGGTCCAGTAGGGATTACTGGTGCTTCAATTGACAAGAACCGTTAATTTATAATAAAAAAAATAAAAAATTAAAATTAAATACCTAACTTGTTAAACAGGTTAAACAAAAATAAATTAATTTATAAATAAACTTTTGATTATTACAATCCAGTATTATTAATTAATCCAAAATTCAAACATTCAGAAAACAAAAAATTAGAAACATTATTTTAAAATAAAATAATAATTATGACATTAAAAAAATTTAAAATTTAATTTTTCTTATGTTAATTATTTATAAAAAATTTTAATTTGTTTTAATAATAATTATATAAATTATATAAAATATCACTTGAAGAAAGTATTTTTTTATCTTTTATTAAGATATCCCAATAAGTATATTGTAAGATAAACTTTTTAGATCGGAGATAGTAATTAGGAAAAGCTTTTATCAAAATGGCATATTTTTAAAAAAGTGTCATATAAAGACTTATCAGGACGTCATCAATTTTAATATTATTCTTATCTAAGCACATTTTATTAATTTTAAACATTTTTTTTTCAAAATTATTTTTAAAAAAATTGTCAAGAATAACACATAATCAAAAATATTCTAAAATAAATATTTGACACAGTAAAAATATAACATAAAAAATTTAAAAATTATTTTTAAGTAAAATAATAATTATGACATAAAAAAAATTAGAATCTAATTTTTTTACATAAATTATTTATAAAAAATTTTAGTTTGCTTCGTCAATAATTATATAAATTATATGAAATATTACTTGGAAAAATTTTGTTATCGGTCTTTGACCAAGATATCCCTATAAGTAATACTGTAATACTAACCATTCGGGTAAAAAGTAATTGTTAAGTAAAGCCTTCTCCAAAATAGTACATTTTAAAGAAGTGCAATATAATGATTTCTCAAGAGGTCATTAATTTTAATATTACTCTTGTCTAAGCATGCTTTACTAATATCAGACAATTTTTGATCCAAAATTATTTTCAGAAAATTGTCAATAATATAAAATAATCAAAAATATTCAAAAATAAATATTTGGCAAAATAAAAATATTATACAAAAACTAAAAATTATTTTTAAATAAAATAATAATTATGACACAAAAAAAGAAAAAAATTTACAATCTAATTTTTTTTATATTAATTATTTATGAAGAATTTTAGTTTGTTTCATCAATGATTATATAAATTATATGAAATATCACTTGGGGAAAGATTTTTTTATTTTGGTTTTGACTAAAGTATCCTTACAAACATTACTATAAGACTAACTCTTCAAGTTAGAAGTAGTGGCTAGTTAAAGTTTTCTCCAAACGAGTACATTTTTTAAAAAGTGTAATATAAGAACTTCTCAAGAAGGTAACAGTTCTAATACTACTCTCGTCTAGGTACGCTTTACTAATTTTATACAATCTTTGATCTAAAATTATTTTTGAAAAATTGTCAAGAATATCAAATAATCAAGAATATTTTAAAATAAATATTTAGTACAGTGAAAATATAACACAAAAAATTTAAAAATTATCTTTAAATAAAATAATAATTATGACACAAAAAAAGAAAAAAAATTAAATTTTAATTTTTCTTATATTAATTATTTATGAAGAATTTTAGTTTATTTCATCACTGATTATGTAAATTATATAAAATATCATTTGGAAAAGGTTTTTTTTTTCCTTTGATCAAGTGTCTCATAGGCATTATTGTAAAACTAATCCTTTATGTCGGGGTAATAGTTAAGAGAAGTCTTATCTAAATTAACACATTTTTAAATAAGTACAATACAAGAACTTAGTAAAAGGTCATCAATTCTAATACTTCTATTATTAAAGTATCTTATATTAATTTTAAATAATTTTTATATAAAATTATTTTTAAAAAATTATCAAGAATATTAAATAATGAAAAATATTTTAAAATAAATATTTAATACAATAAAAATATTACACAAAATATTAAAAAATTATTTTTAAATAAAATAATAATTATAACATAAAAAAAATAAAATTTTATTTTTTATATATTAATTATTTATAAATAATTTTAATTTATTTTATTAATAAATAAATAAATTATATAAAATATCACTTGAATAAAATTTCTTTTTTTCTTTCTTTTAATCTTTAAGCAGGGAATAGACATATGAAATGGGTTGGTAGAGCCCGTCATGCGTCATGCTTAAATAAGTCCCGTTAAAGTTAATTATAAACTAAAAAATTAAATTAAATCAATTAATATTATAAAATCAAATTATTTAAATTTAAATATAAAAATTATATAATTTTTTTATTTAAAATTATATATTAACACTTTTTAAAAAAATTATATGAATTAATAAATTAATAAGTGAGTAAACGATTTAGTCCATTAAACTCATTAGTTAAATGAATTAGACTATTTTTAATTTTAAATAAATTTTTAAATGAACATTATATATTTTAAATATTTTATTTAATAATTAATATATATTTTTAATTTTTTAAAAAATAATATATATTTATAATATAATTATAATATAATTTATTAAATTATATATATATTAATTATTAAAATTATTATATAAAATATATAAAATCTATTCAAAAACCATTTCCTTGATCTCATGACCAATTAATCTCATTGATTTTCCAACAAACCAGTCACATCAATGTTATCAAATAAATTGTACATGGACAGGTTATAGGTTTATATGACAGAACAGAGCACTGATGGGCCTTCCTCATAAGAAAGTGAGGTGTGGATATGAATAGCAAAAGTCAGATTTGAGGTGAAAGTTGACATTGACACAATCTTTATCTACATTTAAATTTAATTATAGAACGTGTTTGTTTTGGATGAAATCTCAACGTAAAAATGTATCCAAAAAAAAAAAAAAAGATCTCAACGTATAAGAAACGGAGCGACTTTCATACTCCCGGTCCAGCAGGGAGCATTGGTGTTCCAATTGATAAGAACCGATAATTTATAATAAAAATATAAAAGGTTATAATTAAATACCTAACTTGTTAAACAGGTTAAATAAAATAAATAAATTTATAAATAATTTTTTTATTATTACAATCCAGTATTGTTAATTAATCCAAAATTCAAACATTGAGAAAATAAAAAATTTAAAAATTATTTTAAAATAAAATAATAATTATGATATTAAAAAAAGAAAAAATTTAGAATTTAATTTTTTTATGTTAATTATTTATGAAGAATTTTAGTTTATTTTAATAATAATTATATAAATTATATAAAATATACCTTGAAGAAAATTTATTTTGTCTTTGACCAAGATATTCTAATAAACATATTATAAGAGTAATTATTTGGATAAGGAGAAGTGGCTAAGAAAAGCTTTTATCAAGATAGAATATTTTTAAAAAAGTACAATACAAGAACTTCTCAAAACGTCATCAATTTTAATGTTATTCTTATCTAAGCACGTTTTATTAATGTTAAATAATTTTTTATCCAAAATTATTTTTTTAAAAAATTGTCAAGAATATCACATAACCAAAAATATCCTAAAATAAATATTTAACATAGTAAAAATATAACACAAAAAATTAAAAATTTATTTTTAAGCAAAATAATATTATGAGACACAAAAAAGAAAAAAATTAGAAGTAAATTATTTATGAAGAATTTTAGTTTATTTCATCAATAATTATATAAATTATATAGAATATTACTTGCGAAAGATTTTTTTTGTCTTAATCTGTGACCAGAATATCCCCACAGATAATATTATAATACGAACCCTTTAGGTAGTGGCCCTTATCCAAAATGATACATTTTTAAAGAAGTGCAATACAATGATTTCTCAAGAGGTCATCAAATTCTAATACTACTCTTATCTAAGCATGCTTTACTAATATCAGACAATTTTTTATCCAAAATTATTTTTAGAAAATTGTCAATAATATTAAATAATTAAGAATATTATAAAATAAATATTTGACAATAAAAATATTATACAAAAAATTAAAAATTATTTTTAAACAAAATAAAAATTATGACACAAAAAAAGAAAAAAATTTACAATCTAATTTTTTTATATTAATTATTTATAAATAATTATATAAATTATATAAAATATCACTAACTTTTCAGGTCGGAGGTAGTGGTTAATTAAAGTTTTCTCCAACAGATACATTTTTAAAGAAGTGCAATATATGGACTTCT
The DNA here is from genome assembly GCA_019955255.1 of Castanospermum australe. Lineage (NCBI taxonomy): Eukaryota > Viridiplantae > Streptophyta > Magnoliopsida > Fabales > Fabaceae > Castanospermum > Castanospermum australe. Next base: position 1,311,435 of record NSJW01000228.1, on the reverse strand, counting down.
CAAGAAGGCAACAGTTCTAATGTTACTTTCGTCCAGGTACGCTTTACTAATTTTATATAGTTTTTAGTCTAAAATTATTTTCAAAAACCTATTAAGAATATCAAACAATCAATAATATTATAAAATAAATATTTGGCACAGTGAAAATATAACACAAAAAATTAAAAAATTATTTTTAAATAAAATAATAATTATGACACAAAAAAATTAGATTCTAATTTTTTTAATGTTAATTATTTGTGAAGAAGTTTAGTTTATTTCATCACGGATTATGTAAATTATATGAAATATCACTTGGGAAGACTTTTTTTTTTCTTTGACCAGATAAACTAACCCTTTAAGTCGGGGTAATAGTTAGGGAAAATCTTATATAAAATAGTACATTTTTAAAAAAGTAAATGCAAGAATTTATCAAAAGGTCATCAATTCTATTACTTCTGTTATCAAAGCACCTTATATTAACTTTAAATAATTTTTTATCTAAAATTATTTTTCAAAAAATATAAAGAATATCAAATAATCAAAAATATTCTAAAATCAATATTTGACACAGTAAAAATATTACACAAAAAATAAAATATTATTTTTAAACAAAATAATAATTACGACACAAAAAAAGAAAAAAATTAGAATATAATTTTTCTTATATTAATTATTTATAAATAATTTTAGCTTATTTTATCAATAATTAAATAAATTATATAAAAATATCACTTGAGGAAGAGTTTTTCTTTTCCTTTTTTTCATCTTTGATCAGAGTATAGCCATAGGCATTTATTGTAAAGTTAACCTTTTGGGTTGAGATTATAAAAATTTTAAATATATCTAATTTAAGTTATATAGAAATCAATTTATATAAATTTTTAAAAAATTCATAAAATTACAATGAATGTATTCTTATATTCTTATTCTTACTCAACAGATAACTAACTAATCATGACTAGTAAGTAAACTTCTGGTCATTTTATAGCGAAACCTGTTTATGACATTAGCTGATAACTTATCTACAAAAGTTAAAAACAGATACTAGGCTAGTTGATAATAAAAGAAATATTTTAATAACCTTTCAGGTAATTAAATAACAAAATTTATGAATTTTTAACCACAAGAAAGATATTCTCATATTCTCATTTTTAATCAACAGATAATAAATCAATCATGATTAATAAGTACATTTAAGGTCATTTAAGAGTAAAACTCACTTCTGACATTGGTTGATAACTTGTCTATAGAAGTTCATAACAGATGTTAGGCTGATTAATAACCTTTCAGGTAATTAAGTAATAAGTTTCATGTATTTTTAATCATAAAAAAAGTATTCTCATATTCTTATTCTTACTCAACAGATAACTAATCAATCATTGTTAGTAAGTACACTTAAGGCCATTTAAGAGTTTCCACTTCTGACATTGGTTAATAACTTGTCTATAGAAGTTTATAACAGATGCTAGGCTGGTTGATAACAAATAAAATATTTTAATAACCTCTTCAGGTAATCAAGAAATAAGTTTCCATGAAATTTTTAACTACAAGGAAAGGTATTATTATATTTCTTATTCTTACTCAACAGATAACTAATAATCATGATTAGTAAGTACACTTAAAGTCATTTAAGAGCGAAACCTACTATTGACCTTATTGGATAATAACTTATTTACAAAAGTTGATAACAGATGTTAGGCTGGTTGATAACAAACGAAATATTGTAATAACCTTTCAGATAATCAAGTAATAAGTTTCATAAATTTTTAGTCACAAGGAATGTATTATCATATTCTTATTCTTACTCAATAGATAACTAACCAATCATGATTAGTAAGGACACTTAAAGTCATTTAAGAGCAAAACCTCCATCTGACATTGGTTGATAACTTGTCTATAGAAGTTGATAACAAATGTTAGACTGATTAATAACAAATTAAATATTTTAATAATCTTTCAGGTAATCAAGTAATAAGTTACATGGATTTTTAATCACAAGGAATGTATTATCATATTTTTATTCTTAATCAATAGATAACTAACTAATCATAGTTAATAAGTACACTTAAAGTCATTTAAGAGCAAAACCTGCTTCTAACCTTAGTTAATAACTCATTGACATCGGTTGATAACCAATGCATCAGTAGTTGATAACAAAGGACATATTTTAGTGGCTTTTTAGGTTAACAAGTATATAGTCTAACATTTTAATCATAGTTTATTCTCATATTTCCATTCTTTTAAAAGAATTTACTAACTAAAAATGATTCATAGGTACATATAAGGTTAGTTAGAAGCGAAATTTAATAATGACATTGGATGATAACTTTTATACATAGGTTGATAATCAATGCAACAATGATTAATAACAAATGAAAGATTTTAATAACTTTTCAATTAAGCAAGTAAGAAATCCTAAGAATTTTAACCATGTATTATTCTTATATTTTCATTCTTATATAAAAATTTATTAACCAAGAATGGCTCATAAGTATATATAAGGGCACATTGAAGTGAAACCTAATACTAACCTTGGATGATAACTCATTGATATCGATTGATAACCAATGCAACAGTGATTGATAACAGAAAATATGTTTTAATAACTTTTCAAATCAACAAGTAGATAGTTCAACATTTTAACCATGATATTCTTTATATTCTCATTCTTTTACAAAAATTTACTAACCAAAAATAGTTTACAGGTACATGTAAGGCCACTTAGAAGTGAAACCTAATACTAACCTTAGATGATAACTTTTATACAGTAGTTAATAATTAATGCAACAGTTGTTGATAACAAATTAAGGATTTTAATAACTTTATAGGTAAACAAGTAGGAAGTTCTTAGAATTTTAACTATGTGTTATTCTTATATTCTCATTATTATACAAGAATTTACTAATAAAAAATGATTCGTAGGTATATGTAAAGTCACTTAGACAATTTTTAGTTCAAAATTATTTTTAAAAAATTGTCAAGAGTATCAACTAATTAATAATATTCTAAAATAAATATTTGGCATAATAAAAATATTACACAAAAAATTTAAAAATTATTTTTAAACAAAATAATTATTATGACACAAAAAAAAGTAAAAAAATTAGAATCTAATTTTTCTTATGTTAATTATTTATGAAGAATTTTAATTTATTTTATCAATGATTATATAAATTATATGAAATATCACTTGAGGAAATGTTTTCTTTTTTTTTGGTCTTTGACTAGGGTATTCTCATAAGTATTATTGTAAAACTAACTCTTTAGGTAGGGAGTAGTGGTTTGTTAAAACTTTATCTAAATAGGCACATTTTTAAAAAAATGTAATATAAAAACTTCTTAAGGGTAAATCAGTTTTAATACTATTCTCATCCAAGCACGCTTTATTAAATTTAGACAATTTTTGTCTAAAATTATTTTCAAAAAATTGTCAATAATATCAAACAATCAAGAATATTTTAAAATAAATATTTGGTACAACTAAAATATAACACAAAAAATTAGAAAATTATTTTTATACAAAATAATATTATGACACACAAAAAATGAGAATCTAATTTTTCTTATATTAATTATTTATAAAAAATTTTAGTTTGTTTCATCAATAATTATCTAAATTATATGAAAAATCACATGGGAAAATTTTTTTTTTTTAATCTTTGATCAAGGTATCCCCGTAAATATTACTATAATATTAAACCTTTGGTTGAGAATATAAAATTTTAAAATAACAATCAAGAAAATATGTATAACCAAAATGTTCAAAACATTATGTATTATTTTTCCAACAATTATTGTTCAAAATATTCAGGGTATCCTCATATGTGTTATTTTTTTTGCTCATACAGTCTATTTTTCTCACTCATGCATTTGTGTCTTACAAATTTCATATTGATACAAATTAAGAAAAATTAAAATTCATTATTTATTATAATAACTAAAAGTAAAAGTTTTTCCTAAAATCTCTTTTTCCGCTCATACAATATTTTTTTATCGCTCATGGATCTTCTTGCAACCAATAATTCTCCTTCGGCTGCATATTCTCATCCGTATCCTCCAATGGTGGCATAGAGTCGGGCTCCGATTCATTGTCGGTTTCAATCTCACCATTATCTCGTATCACCATGACACTTTTGTTTGGCCCTGCCTTGAACATTTGAAACACTTAATGTCACGATTTCGAGATGTGGGAGGGTCAGATTTACCTTGAGAGCCATGGCTAGTTGTTTCTTGTTTTGGCTCAGTTTTGGGTTTTCCAGCTAGCCTTTCTTCTTTCTTTACATAACTCGGTTTCCATGGAGAAGAACCCGCACTATGTATTGCACGTGTACCACCCCTCCTCTTGAGCTGTTGCTCCACTTTGATGCCCATGTGCGCCATGTCTTCCAACTCCACGTAATGCTGTATCTCTACTTTATCATGAATTTCTTGATTTAAGCCATGCAAAAACCTTGCCATAGTAGCCTCTCGGTCTTCTATTACATTAGCCTGAATCATAGCAATCTCCATCTCCTGATAATAATCCTCCATACTCCGGTTACCTTGTTTACGGCTTTGCAGTTTTTAGTACAACTTCCGGTAGTAATGGCTGGTACAAACCGTCTTCTCATCACTGTTTCATATCTTCCCACGTCTCAATAGGACGTTCTCTATTCCTTGCCTGTTCAACACTAACTGATCCCACCAAACATAGCATAATCAGAAAACTCAATGCAAGCAAGTTTTACCTTCTTCATCTCGGAGTAGTTGTGGTAATCAAACTCCAACTCCACCTTATTCTCCCATTCAAGATAGGCCTCCGGGTCATTCTTTCCCTTGAAATGAAGGAATTTTTATCTTAATACTACCAAATTGTTATCTTCCCGTTCCTAGCTTCCCTAAACCGCCCATAATCTCCTAGGACTACCCACTGAATTTCGATCTTCTTTTCCATCAAAACCAACCTCATAATACTCGTTGTCCTCATCCCTTACTTTCCTCGGTTGAACTTTTTCCCTCCTAAGCACATTAAGAACGTTTTGCTACTACGCCATACGTTCATTTTCTACCCTATCCAACCGTTCATGCACCTGCTCCAATTTACTCCTCATCATTCTTCTCACCTCTTCCACCATAGCCCCCATGAACAACTTCGAATCAGCCACTTCTTGAGTACTATCACCACTGTTATGAGACATTGTTGATCTGCAAAATAAGGTTTAGGAACAAAATGCAATGGACTCACGACACTCCGTCACATGTTTCACTCAAAGAATGATTCACTCGACTTCACTCGTGTTTCACTCAAAATAATTCGGCTTTTACGTCTAATATGCTCACCACTCCTGTCTTTTTTTTTACTCGATATTTTTTCTTTCAGTTCTTTTAAACTAATCAGACAATATCGAATCACTTGTAGCAATTCAAAGGCAAAATACCAAGGACAGCATAAATACGAAGAAACAATGACTGATGAGGTTTTCGAAAATACGAAAACTTTTTTTTGACGAAAAATTTTGGTCTTGGAGGTAACTTGATTTCCAGAACGACTGGACCCGAAATAGGTGAAAACAAACAAAATTTCTTTTGTTGAGCCTTTTTACTCTCTTTTTTTTTTATCCCTCTCTGTTTTTTTTTTTTATCAATGGAACAAAATCAGAATTCGACAACAAAAACCCTAGGCAGAAATCAATGGAAAGACGAAAAAGGATAGGCAAACATGATTTAGAACCAAAGCTCTGAATACCAAATGATGCGAACCTCGTCAAGAATAATGAGACCCGTCAACGAACTAAGATACCACGACCGTTCTTCAATCAGATTTTGAATGGAAAAACCTCGACCCGTTACCTATGCAGAGGTAAGAACCTTGGTATATTGAAGATGCCATAAACAGTGGTGGAAATGCCGTTTGATAAGTCAAATTGTGAACGCCACGGAATGATTCCGATAAGTTCAAAAAAGTCCTGCAAAAGAACTAAAGAGAAACCTTCAATTTTCGTGAATGAAACTTAGTTGTGTTTTTTCATTCATGTATGCCTTTAAATAGGCTAATTACAATATCATCAGAATTAAACACGCCTAAAAGAAAAAGGAAAGTTTACAAAAATACTGATTACAACTTTAAAATCATCCCTAACAAATAAGGAAAGTTTATAAAAGAAAACTTGGCAATGAACCAAGCTCAAAACGCGTCCAAATTCAGTCCCCAAAACACTCAAAATTTGCTGTTGCAATTAAGTTGGGTTTTGGTGGGAATCTTCTAGAGTTTGAATCACATTGATGCTTCTTTGTTGAAAACGTGGGCTATACTCAATAGCCGTAAGTTTGATTGAGACCAGATTTTTTGAATCAGCCCGTTGAGTGCTTCCTTGAATTTCTTTGCCTGAGCTGTCGTAACTGGACCAACTAGGACATGGACCGGATCCTTTAACATTGTAACTTCATTTGCATTACAAAGCCTAAATTCACTACTCAAAATTTGTCCAATGAAAAATATAAAATAAAAATAAAATAAAATGAAATAAAATAACAACGTAAAATAACAACATAAAAAAAAGCATCTAATTAAAATATCTACTTACCTAGCTTAAATCAGGATAACCCAAAATCTGAATTGATATTAGATTTTACTCCCAAAATTTACTAGAACATCTTACTCTTTTTACAAAAATCCTAGAGCGGAAAGACAATTAAACTTTTTTACCTTAGGGCCTATATATAACCATTCATAGGGGAAAGGAGTTTACTACATTTCCGATGTGAGATTTAAAACTAAAACAATATAAAATCTTTTTTTCCTCCGATGTGAGACTTAAATAACAATTCCTTTCTCTTTCTTCTTCTTTTCATTTTTTAAACTTATTCCTTTTTTTGTGTGCTTATTGTCACAAAAGGAAGAGCTGCCTCTTTGAAGAGGAGGAGGGCTATCTTTTTTTTTGGCTGCATAATACCTAATTTTAACAGAGTACTCCCCTGATTTTGTGTTGGGCCATATAAACTTATCTTGCTCCATGGAGCTGGTGACAGGAATCTGGACAGCTTTTATTACCTAGGCTAGGGATAGTGATTCCCTCAACCTTTGAATATTCTAGGCTTCTCTATTCTCCTCCACTAAATAATTGACCTTTAGATCTTTTGGTAGTTCATAGACATTCTCTAGTTTACAACCCAGTAACCATTTATACTTCCATAGGCAAATCCTGCTGCCATCACCTATCAACTAATTTCCATTTTTCTTTAGGAAGTCTCTCCCCTGTAACAAACTATGCCAACTTCATGACACATTTCTCCTTCTCTTTGCCTCCAAAAAATCAACTTTGGGGAAATAAATGCTCTTGAGGATTCTAGCCCATAAGGTTTCCCCCGCCAAGGCCTTGGCAAAGATTATTGAATCATCCACAGGCAGGAGATGAGATAGCTTCGGAGCACTTCTAGCCAACTTGATACCTAAAATCTCTATTTCATTAAAGGTATTAATCAACAAATGAGACAAGGCATCTACTGCTAAAATAAACAGATAAAGGGAGAGAGGGTCCCCTTGTCTTAATCCTTTGTATAGTTTAATGACCCGACCAAGCTCCCCATTAAGTTTAATCCTATAGGTGAATGAGGTAATGTATTTCATGACCAATTTGACCAAATTCTAATCAAACCAAACTGCAGCAAAATATTCTCTAAAAAATCCCATTCCAGCCAATCATAGGTTTTACTCATGTCAAGCTTGATTACTATGTTTGCTGTTGCCAAATTTGATTTCCTCTTGAGAGAGTGGAAGATTTCTTGTGCAATGATAATGTCGTTCTGAATTTGCCTCCCTTTCAGGAAAGTACTTTGGTTTTGTGTTCCCAGCTTACCCATACTACTTTTGAGCCTGTTGACAATCACTTTGGATATAATTTTATAGAGGTAATTGCAGCAACTAATTGGTCTGAGTTGGCTGAATTCCTCGGTAGAGGAACTTTGGGGTTGAGTACTATATGTGTCTCATTTGCTATCTTTAGAAGCTCACCTTGAGAGAAGAAACTACTCACACCTATGCAAATGTCGCCTTTAATGGTTTCCCAATTTTGCTGGTAGAACATGCCATTTAAACCATCTGGTCCAGGGCCTCTTTGTCTTGTATTCAACTGATGGCATTTACCATAAGCTCCCTACTTGCAGAATGGTTAAGGAGTTGTAGAAGAATTAAGTCTTATGGACGAGAAATTCGTACTCTCGTAATACTATAAACTAGTAAAAACATGACATATGGTAGTAAAAATAAATGTGTATCATTATATTACATTTATAATATTATATAATAAATTTTAGATAAAATCTATATCATTAAATGTAATTCCTTATATGTTTAGACGAAGGAGTTCGGAAAAAAAAAAAGAAATCAAAGATAAATTTTATATTTTAATTAAAAAAATTTTTTATTTAAGAAATTGTCAAAATAAAATAAGATATTATCAAGTAACCTTCATATCCTCTCTTTTTTATTTTTATGAATATTTTATAATTCTTTTAATTTAAAAATAAAAAATTAAACCTCTTATCTTTCCTTCCTAGGGAGAGAAAATGAGAAATTTATCATAAACATTTCTCGTGTAAAAGTTTTATAAAAGAAAGAAAAGAAAAAAATTTAGGTAACCTTCCAAAACTCTCTCTTATTAATTTTTATGAATATTTTTAAATTTTTTGAGATTATGTTTGAAAATTTAGAGAAAATAAAAAAAATTTAAAAAAAATAAAAAAAATAAAATACTAATTAATAAATTCGTGTTCCCTCACAAAAATTATATTCGAATTAGAATGATTGTACATACATGCATACAAGTGCATTTGCATGCACATGCACACCAATTTCTTTTCTTTTTTTTTTTTTTTAAGGTTACACATACACACTTGTTTTAAATCAATCCTTTGGCAATTCCTCATTTTAAGGCATTTCCACTACTGTGGTGGGTTACTTCTGGTTACTGTGGAAGCAACTTGTTACTTCATTTCGAGCTTTGATATGTCGTATTCAAGTGATTGTGTTGTGTTTACTCAATTTTAGAGAAAAAAAAAAAAAACGAGGCTATGGAATGTTACAGATCTCTTTACACAAGGTAAATTACTAAACAAAAAGAGTTCAATACATTCATATTCTTCCTTTCCAAGAAAATGAATTTTCATATCAAATAATATAAATTTTAAAAATGCACCAACTTCATACAAACTCTTATTATGCGGCCTATCTTTTTTTTTTTTATTCTTTTTAATTCAGTTTTCACTGGCATTTGTTTTGCATCACTGCAGCTACGAAAACTAATGAAAGTTTTAAGGATGTGTTTTAGTTTGGCATTGACAATTTCATTACTTATGCACTTTCTTCTATATTTATAGATATATATACAACATAGTTTACAATCTTAAATTGACAATTCCTAATATTCCTATATGGAATTGCTCAAATGGTAATTGTATCATAGTTCAAGTAATCAAAGATTCCCCCTAAGTAATTAAATCTCAAATTTAAATTAACTAGTCCCCCATATGAAGAGTGGTTAAAAATTAGGAAGGGTATTATAAAAGATAGAATAAATTACTCCAACCACCATTCTATTTATCTGTTTTTTCACAAATACTCTTCTATTTCCAAAACCTACACATACTCCTCTAAGTATTTTAAAAAATCTACACATAACCCTTTAAGTATTTACATAGACCTCTCTTATATTTTAAAAACATGCTACACATACCTTCTTTGAGAAGGGAGGTTTGCATAAATTTCGAAAGTAAATGGGAGTTTGTGAAAAAACAAATAAATAGAGAGGTGGTTGGAGTAATTTACTCTAAAAGATATTCTCTCTGTTCTACCAAGATGGAATGAAGAACAAAGCAAAGCAGGAGAGCAATAAAAAAAAATTGCTCATGATTATAAAGTGGAACAAGACTAAAAAATGGTACAAGATGGCAAAACCTGAACAATCTACCTATTTCAATGTGATTATGGGTTCTCAAATTAAAATGTAGTCAAGAACTTGCATGCTCTAAACCTTTGACAACTTGAGCACAATTGTGGTGACTGATAATGATGATTAAGGATGAAAAATACTCATGATGTCACTCACTCAAGTTTAGCCACATTCATGGAATTAGCATGCTCTAAACCTTTGAAAACTAAAGCAAATCTGTGGTGGCGGATAATCGTGATAAGGACGAAAGTGTTGGCTGCCAGAAACACCAAGCCTGCTGCCCAAAGCTGTAAGAAGACATTTTTACCCTTGAACTCAAGCAGGTAACCCCACAATAACCAATGGGACTGAGCTCCCATCCACAAAAGAATGCAAGACAAGCCTCCCCATCTAAGCTTCATCTTACTCCATGGTAGTATTAGAGGCAACAAGCAAAAGAACCACACAAAATACTGTGCTGTAATCACCTGCCAAATGAATTTATCCAACAGTACACAGAAATCAGAATGCACACTGAAAGACAATTCTGCTAAAAGAATAAGGAAGCATGTCTTTTTGGAAGGCCCAAAGGGGCACCAATATATATAAATCTGTGCTTTAAATAAACACAATTCCTTTTCACAGCATCTGTTAGACCCCATCACATGGAAGATCACATGGATGTTCCTTACAAGAGCAAAGCGGGACTGTTGAGGACTTTAGACACGTGGCATGGATGGAGTAGTGGGAGTAACAATCCCTGTGATAACAGAATGCCTATGTGGCAAGAAGAGAGAGAGAGAGAGAGGGAGAGAGAGAGAGAGAGACAGTGGGAGAGAATACTGATTCTGTTAGAAGGAGAGTGGGATAAAGGGAGAACAAGGGGGCATGGGAAAGGGGGGAGAATTCATTGAGTCAGTTTTTGTGTGGGGGGAGACCAAGCCTCTCGAAAGCTTGGGGCCATTTTCTTTCTGTGTAATTTTCTTTCAGTTTTTCCACTGTGTATTTTGTAAATTCTGGACTCAAATCCCAGTTTTTGATACTTAGTGAGGTTCCTAACAAATTGGTATCAGAGTTCCCGATCTGGGAGCTGTGGATACTAAATATGAATATGGAAGCTCGTGCAGAAGCATTGGAGAAGGGGAGGGAGAATCTGAGGCAAGACTTTGACAGATGGATGATGGAGTTACAAGAGGATAGGGAGATGAGGAAAATTCGTTGGGCTAAAATGGCAGAAACCCAGCAAGAGATTCTGCATCTCATTCGAAGCAGAACTGCTAATCTGATCAAGGTTACGCCAAAGGTAGTTGAAGAGGAAGAAATGAGATGGGGCAGTGACAAAGGAGAAGTAGCCGATGCTGAGAAAGAAAAGAAAATAGAGGAGACAGTAATGGGAGAGGAGGAAACGAAATCACACGGTGGGTGGAAGGAGGTTACGTCAGAGGAGGAGGAACCAGAGACGGTGAAACCAGAGAAGGAAGAAAAGGAAACGAAGGTGGTGGATGAGATCTGGGAGGAAGATGCAGGTGGCGGTGGCACAAAGGAGGGTCGCACAGCGAGCAAACAGGTGCAGAAATGGTTGGCAACGGCCACCAAACTTGGGGTCTGGAGTAGTCCGGCCCATCACCCTCCACCACCGACATCACTGGACAAGAACCGCCATGCAAAAATTGATAGCGACCTAGGCAAGATCATGGAGCTGAAGCAGAAGGAGCAAGGTGACGTTGCCAAACCACTACCCACCGGCTGGCCGCAGGCCAAATTGCAGCGCCAGAATGGGAAAAACTGGACTTACGTCCTAGCAAAAAGGGTTGCACGACGGGGTAGCAGAAAGGAGAGGAGCTCGCAATAGCCATGGAGTTTTGGGTCTCACTCAAACCGGCAGATCCTTCACCACCTAAGCTACCAGATTCGCTCCTTGGTGCGAGTGGGGGTCGAGTTGGACGGAAACAAGGGAAAGAAGATGAGCAATCAGTTATGGATGGATCCTGCGAGGTCGATGGGTCATTTGTGACTGAGAAGCTGGCTGAACACGAGCAGGGAGGGATGAACTATGGATCTCGAGTGGTCCGGCCATCCAACTGCCACAACCTGAGCCGCCGGACGAGAATCACCGGCCAACCCCAGACCAGATGGCAATGCCAGGGTGAGAGGAATGTGGCAGCGTTGGGTTTATGCGTGGGAGCTCCAGGGATGACTAGGCCACGAGGTGTCTGGCCAATCACCGGCAGCCGACGAAGCTAGTAGAGTCGCTAGAGCCAATGGACGCTGATCCCTTTTGCTATGCCGTTGAGAAGCCTTTACTTGGTGGCTGTGTGAAGTGGGAGGAGAGAGAAGGGATAGAATGGGAATTTTGGTTTTTTGGGCTCTTTCCTGACCTAATGGGCCAAGCCCAATTGACTAATAAGGGAGATATAGGCTCAGACCAAAGGGAAGAACATCACTCTATAGTGACTAGACCTTTTAAATCCATTTTTGGGCCATGGCCCAACATAGATACTGAAGTTGGGTTAAAACCTTTGCATTCCAGTACTGAACAGAGACAAGGAAATGGAGCCACTAGATGTACTTGGTCAAGTTCTTCACAAAGCCTTTGAAGAATTGGGGACAGACAAGGCAAGGCTGATGACCATTTCAGTTAGATTTGTAATTTTGATTGGGTTTTTTATTGATAAGCCATACAATTACAGTCTAAGTCAAAGTCAAAAGGGTAGTTTTTCCATTGCGCTGTTAATTCAACTTGAATCTGGTCTTATTAGTCTTTTGACCACCAAGTATCAGAAGAATGTTTGCTGGGAAATTCCAGAGGCTGGTCCTGAACATGGTATGGATGCTGGACAAGGGAGGCTTAGATTAATTACTAAAGGAGATGGACAAGAGGAGTGGGGCATTAGTGCAACAAGTATCACAGGTGAAACGAGGCATATGGTAACAATGACAATTGAAAATAATTTAGATGAAGTAGCATGTTATTGTTGATATTAAAATTGATGGCTTCCAGGTGGGATTACCATCGAGTATGGGTAGTAGCATTTGGGAACATGAGATGGAAGTCTGGATGGGAGCTAGACCGCAACAGATTTTGATGCACTTGGGAGGTCAGATGTCTGTCGGGGTTGGTTAGGTGGTTATTGGTTCTTGAACTTTGTTGCCATTCTGATAGCAGCAATTGCATACTATGACTTGGTAAAATATATTCTCACAGTTAGGCAGAAGATTGAAGCACCCAAGATGGATATTGAGTTCATCTATGCATATGCAAAGTTTGATAAGCCTCAAGAAATTGAAGAGCTTCTACTGATTCCGAAAGGTTCCAAAGTTTTTCAAATGTTCAAGTGTCGCAGGTATGATGAGACTGTGATTCAGGTTATCATATTCTTTCTTCCATGGTCTTCTAAAACTACAGTTCAGCTTTTAGGAGTGCTATTCTTGGAAGTTGCTGACCATGGGTCATTGCAAAATGGAGGTTTAGAGGAGTTTGTACTACAGTTTGTGGTGGATATTGACAAGAACCAATTAAGTATAACTGCTCTTGGGATTTTCATCACTCTCAAACAAGTTTCATGCTTGTTTGCATTCAACCAACCTATGTGGAGTAATAATATTAGGACAAGAAATGGGTTGACCTCTTTGCTATTCGTTGCTGTGGTAACTGGAGGAGGTCAATGGGACCCAAGTGGAAGTTCCTATGCATTAAGCAGCAACTTGGCCTTTATGCCTTGAAACAATGGGACCCCGTGGTGGACACCTTCACCTTGAGGACAAGGTGAATTTTTTTTGTGGGGGAGTATTGATTAGACCCCAGCACATGGAAGATCACCCCAGCACATGGAAGATCACAACAGATGTTCCTTACAAGAGCAAAGCGGGACTGTTGAGGACTTTTTAGACACGTGGCATGGATGGAGTAGTGGGAGTAACAATCTCTGTGATAACAGAATGCCTATGTGGCAAGAAGAGAGGGAGAGAGAGAGAGAGAGTGGGAGAGAATACTGATTCTGTTAGAAGGAGAGTGGGATAAAGGGAGAACAAGAGGCCATGAGAAAGGGGGGAGAATTCATTGAGTCAGTTTTTGTGTGGGGAGAGACCAAGCCTCTCGAAAGCTTGGGGCCATTTTCTTTCTGTGTAATTTTCTTTCAGTTTTTTCAGTGTGTACTCTGTAAATTCTGGGCTCAAATCCCAGTTTCTGATACTTGAGTGAGGTTCCTAACAAATTGGTATCAGAGGACAAGGTGAATCTTTAGGGGGGAAGTATTGTTAGGTACCCTAAGATGACTAAGGAATATTTTAAGAAAAGAAAAGGGTACAATAGGAAATTAGAGCCCACGAAGGCAAGGTGGGAGGTGTGACTTCATGTAACAACCTGTTGCCCATGTGGCAGCAGGGGAGTGGGGGGAGTAAGGGAGTGATCCCTCTATATAAGGAGGGAAGGGGGGGGGGGGAACACGAAGGGGGGAGGAAGAATTGGGTAAGGATTAGGAGGGAGAGACCAAGGCCTCTCGAAAGCCTTGGAATAGGTTCTGTTATCTCATAAATATATCTCTAATTGTAAGGAGCTAATCTCCATTGTTCTATAAATAAATATTAGTTTAATAGGTTCCTATCAGCATCCGTATTAACTTCAATCAAATAAATAATAATCGTGTGGCGCTAATTGAAATTTCAGAATTTTATTTTTCTAAGTTAAAATTGACAAACCTTATTGAAGGCAACAAATGCCACGGTCTGCACAAATAGGCAAAATGGCAAATCCTTTGCAAAGCAGAAAATAAGAACCAGCTGCACTGTAAACTGCGGCAAAAAGGCAATGAGCTTTTCCACCACTGAAATATCATGCCCATAATGAAGATAGATGTGATAGAAATAGATAGAGAAGTTGTGCCTTGGATCTGTACGAGTAAGATGGTACAGCAGTGCCTCATGTAGGAATTCCCACCCATATAAATGGAAGAACAGACCAGTACAAGAGAGGAAAACTACTCCCGAGACAAGTCCAAACATAAGCCTGTCCCTTGTGAATATGCTTTTCAATAGATTATGTAAATTACACCAGTCATTACCATCTTTGGGTCTCTCTTCTTGAACTGCAGTCCAGTTCCTTACAACAGGTTTCTGACCAGATTGGAAGAAGTTTGGATCAAGAACCAAGATTATAGGAATCGAATAAATTATAGGGTAAATCCTGAAATGGACAACAAGTCCATACCAAAATGCTGACTGTAACACATTACCTGCAAACCAAAGGGAAGAAGGAAAGAAAGGGCAAAAGAAGTAGCCATCAAGGCATTAAGAGAGATGCAAAAATGCAATACTAAAATGTATTTAACACTCAAAGATACGATTTTCTTTGGTCCATCTAGCAACAACAAGCCTAATAATCAATGCAATTTTATCCCCGCGAAAAATGATCAAATGCAAGATTTAAACTTGGTATTTCAACTTGTACTAAAATTAAAAACAAATAAATTGGAAAGCCAGTAGAATTCATTTTTCTCCAATATTTAATATCATATATTCAGGTTTTAGAACTTGTAGGGTGCTTTGTAGGAGGGCCTGAAAATTCACAGGTAGTAAAAATTAAAATGCTAATGGGATAGTGTAAACATTTTCTGCTTTTCTTTTTTGGGCAGTAAACAACAAATATTAATGGTCATCAAAATGCACCTGCGGTGCAACTGTAGTACAAAAATGTGAAATCAAATTCCTTTCAACTGATTTGTCTTCTCATAACAGATCTTGAAAAACATGGATCACCAATTGATGATACGTACTAACTTACTTTTTAAGCCATCAATATAATTTCACATTAAAAGATTGACTATCCGCACCCATTAAGTTATCAAAACAACAATATCAACTTTAATTAATACAAAAGCAAACCAATACCATTCATGAGACAGATGATGATCCACAACATCATAGCACAAACAATGGGCTCACAGTTCCCACGTGTCCCAATGGTAAAGGTAAATGGATTGAAGAGCCATGTCATGACAGAGTAGTTGCACTGATGTTTGGGAACCTTACGTTGCTTTAAAATATAATGGATAAAATATCCCACTAGTATATCTGCATTTTGGACACAATGAACATGTGCTCAGATGTAATGATTGAAAACTTTCCTGCATCATCTTAAAAACACCGGAAAATAAACTTAATGCAGAAGAAAAAATAGTCACATAAAATCTATAGAAAATGACAGTTTCTTGATATTTCCAAGCCTAGATTTACATGACTCCCACTTTATTAACATCCACATATCCATGTGAGGATGAGGTAAACAAATTTTTTTACTCTATAGAAGTGAAGACAATTGAAACAAGAAAATCACCTGTGTGCAAATCACATTTAAAAAACTATGCATGATTTTTGCTTTATAGCTCACCAATCTATCTTTCTGCAGATCGTCTGACAAACCAATACTTTCACACAAACACTTGACATATAATTAGAACGACAGAACAAACAGCAAGATGTTTCTATAATAAAAGTGAGCCATAATACTTCAATCCAGTAGATCAGACAATGTTGCACAATATATAAAATCTTTTAAATACCTGCAGCTGAGAAGAGAAATTTTCCCCATGAGCGATGGATAATTGAATTTGGAATAAGAAGAAACGCAAGCAAGGGAGAATACCGATATGTGATCCTCTTATAAGGGGAATCACCCAAAGCCATTAAAGATGCAGCATCAGAAAAGACAAGGTAGTCAACATCGGTGTATCTAACCTCCATGTGATTATCTTGCCATTCTCCATACAGAATTAAAATGACACGAAAAATGGCAGAGAGTACAAGCAATGAGCTAAAATCTAATGATGGCATATCTGAAAGAAAAAAGAACCACAATATCTAGTCAGCTTCACAATCACAAATACTAAACTATAAATTATATTTTGGATATCAAGCAGGCCAATGAAGCAGATAGAATGGATGTCACAGCCATATATCAGTTCACCTCGTTATTAACGGCCTGGTATAGTATGGGTTTTTGGTATATCCAGGGTATTAGTGCACATTAAAGGGCGTTTAAAGATTTTTCCCTTAATTTTTTTCTTTAGAAAAGAACATAAGGGTACTAAAGCCAAAATTTGTTGTACCATATGACATTCATCAATTATCAATGAATTAAAAAACCAAAGGCTAAAGTGCACACTAAAACAGTGTTTAAGGCCTTTATGAAAACATTATAAGCCATTTTTTAAATAATGAATCAAATTCAAAACAGGATGTGGAAAAAATCAAGTTGATCATTATTTTTCACAAAAGCTAGGCATGCAAGTGATGCAACTTTTCATAGCAACCCAACTCATGGCATTATCTAAGTAAACAGAAAATTGAATTTCTAGAAAGTACTAGTGTAATATGAAAAGAAATATTAAATAAATAAATAATGAAAATAGAAGCTCCAGAAAGTTTCCAAATAAGGAGTTTTACAACGTATCCGAAGGGCACTGCGATGAAAGGTAACTAAATGTAAAAAAAAATTAAAAATTAAAAAGGAAAAAGGTTTAGGTGTTGTCACCAATTTTTATTTGGATAGGGAAAATAATTGGCAAAACCCTTTTTAAAATTTAAAACTAGTCTGCGAAACAAAGTTAGGTTCGGGAGTCGATTTATGCACAAGGAAAAATGTAAACTTAATTCCACTACACTCTTGATACATCCATCCTAAAACACTTACCCTAAAAATTAATTGTACAAATCATTAATAACCAAGGCATATTTATTTACCCCTCAAGATCAAGTAGAAAGGTTTAAAGACTAAATCGAAAATGTTTACCAAATAACAAATGAAAAATTAAATTAAAATATTTACAAAATGTTGAGCAATGATCTAAATAGAATTATTCAGAAAACAAGAAATAATGAACTAACTCAAAATATTTACAAAATAACCAACAATGAACTAAATAAAGATATTAACAAAATATCAAGCAATGAATTAAATTAAAATATTTACAAAATATAAAGCAAATAATACTTACAAAATAGCAAATAATAAACTAAATTAAAATATTAACAAAATAACAAACAATGAATTAAGCGAAAATATTTATAAAGTTGGTTAGCCCGAAGTGCTTACATATCCTCAATTGAGGAATCAAAGCATTGTCGTTGGTCTAGAAAACAACTGGGGGTTAATGAATTTTAATTTAAAAAATAATGGTTAATAAAAAATGAAAGTGATTTGTTAATTGATTAATTAAATTAAATGATAAAAAATGGTTTGTCGACATATTAAAATTAATTCAATTCCTATACCACACACAAGTTAAAGAGTCGTCACGGCTATATGGCTCCGATTAGATTTATTTTCCAAATCAACGAGTTGTACCAACTCAGATGACTCAAATCAAATTTTCAAGTATATATACATAACCAGCTTAATTTATCACCAATCAAAATAAAATAAAGTAAATGGTTATCATACTTATATAAAGAAAATTAAACATATAAAAAAAAATGATACAGAACAAAGGAAGCTCTTTTTATCATATACCTCTTTTTGAAAAGGACATAAAGATATTATTATTATGAAACTCGTATCATTATTAGAGACGAAACTAACTGTTGAAAATTAGTAAGACCAATAAACTAAACGGCAATGCAACTAAACTATTAAAACAAATGCATCTCAAATTGATATGAACACAATTTAACAAAGGGGAATGATCATAGGCAGCTTTAGCTCATACGAATAGTCAGTTTCACAGATGGCAAACCCACATAGTTGCGGAGCACATCAAACATATGAATCAGCATAATTTTGGCCATCAGCCACTGCAACATTGTCAAGCCGAGGGTTCAATTTCACAAGAAATAACTCCCCTAGTTTAGGCATAAGACATCACTATCTATTTTACACACGGTATCTGCTCCGCAATGAACGCAGTTCCTAGCCAAAAAAATAGCATGCAGAGCTTATTTCCCCAATACAGAGCACTCATATGGAACCCAAGAGAAATCCATAAAACAAAGGAAATCCACAGCAGAATCTTATGAGGGCATACGGAAAAATCCTCTAAAATAACAAGTAGAAATCCAAAGCTCTAGTGTGAAGGATTGGATGTTTTAACAGAACCCGGAAATCAAGTTAAACCTCTGAGGCATTTTATCAAGCAGTATATGGACAACCGAACAACTCAAAAATTCAAACCAGAGCAATTGATATCAGATACGAAATTGAAGAGAACACCCACTCATCCAGCAAACCAAATACGCACGCACCCTTGATCAAACATTTTACCAGCATCAGGCACAACCTGGCTAGAAAAAGAGCTGGGTTTCTGCGGGTCTTAGAGCTGGTTTCTGCTCCCACTTTTCGTCCCTTCTTCAGCGTCTCTCCAAGCTCCCCAACGCTCCTCACGCTCTCTTTCTCCCTCTGTTTTGCTACTGATTTCTCTCCGTTCCAGATTTCTTTCTCTCTTGGTTAGAGTTCTCTCCTCTGCTTTCTCTTGTTCACAATCTCCTGCCTCAAAGCCCGCTGGTCTCTTCTCTCTAGGTGCTCCCAGTGTGAGAGAGATAGGCTAGGTGGGAAATCATTAAGAAATATGGGGTAGGATTTTGGGTTAATTGGCCCTGGTTTTTGCTTATTACATTTTTTTTAACCAAACAACTATCTTTTGTATTTTTCATGAAGTGATTTTGTTGGTGCTCCATTTTGATTAAAAAAAAAAATTGAGAAGAAAAGTACATAACTGGAGGATGAGGAAGAATGATGTGGTCATCCCTTTGCTTGATTAGGATCACATTACTTTTATAAATTTGAAATAGTTTACTGTATAATTTCACGAACTCATAACCTCTATTATTTTTATGGATTACATGTAATTATTTTTTTATATTAATAATATATAATGTATTCAAATTAAAATTTGCACTCAATTGAAAGCAAAAAGAAAGAAAAACAGTGATAAAATTAACTGCACGACACGCAAGTTTACATCTAATTATTTTAGATACACC
Source organism: Castanospermum australe (assembly GCA_019955255.1). Classification (NCBI taxonomy): domain Eukaryota; kingdom Viridiplantae; phylum Streptophyta; class Magnoliopsida; order Fabales; family Fabaceae; genus Castanospermum; species Castanospermum australe. The sequence goes on along the minus strand of NSJW01000228.1, from coordinate 1,291,576 downwards.
AAATCAAATGTGGGAAGATTGTCTGTAGTGAAACTGTAGTGGAACTTAGTCTCAATTTATGCAAAAAAAAAAAAAAAAAAGACTTAAAACATTCTTAATATAATAAAAAAATCTATTTAATTTTATTAAAGATATTTATGGTCATTTTGAGGATATTATTGACAGTTACTTACACCTTCTCCTTTTTACCTTCTTTCAGTAAACATGCCACTTGTCCCATTTTCTTTTTTTAATGCACCTGCTACTCGATATAACAAGTTTCTCACCTTCTCACACTTACGTTTTTCTCTTTCTTTCTTTTGTTTTTGTTTTTTTTTTCCTGACTTTACTAACATGTGTAAATAGCTTTTTTTTTTTAAGTTTAAAGAATTTAATTTTAATCTTTTTTAAATGTAAATTTTTTTATATATTATTATCAAAATTTTATTCTTTGACGTAATATTATTATTAAAATTTTATTTTAATAATAAATTAAAATTAAATTTATTAAAATAATTTATGTTTCGATAATTTTATCATTTAATAATAAATTAAAATTAAATTCATTAAAAACAAAAGAAAAAGAGATAAACATAACAACGAGAGAATATATGGAACTTATTATATTCAGTGATAAGTTCGTTAAAAAAGAAAGTGAGACAAGTGGCATGTTTATGGGAAGAGGGAGAAAAGAAGAAGGTAAAAGCGATTGTCTGTAGCATCCTTACAAAATCATAAGCAACAAACCCCAATTTGAAAACTAAAAAATGAAACACAAATTGAACAGATCCATTTCTCAAAATCCAGAATTGAACCCGCTGAAACCCAATATTCATTGTCGGGATGGATGGGAAGGATTCTTGAGGATGAGTCATGAATAATTTCGAAGGAGATACCTCTAAGTTGAGGTTGCCAACTTTTTGGAAACAATTGATTTTTTTTTAATTTATTAATAGGGGCAAGAAAGTCATTTCGTTCAAAGAGGAATGTGTTTTTTTTTTGGCACATGCATGGCAAGTGTTTAGATCAGATGCCTATATTGTCTTAAGGAATCGTTATAAGGGGGGTGTATGTCATGTCCCAAAACGAAGGGGTGTCATGTGTAATATGTTATAACTTTAGGGAAAGTGAGTGTAATTTTTTCTAATATTAATTACGAGAATTACTTAATTATATGATAGTTTAAATATAATCGTGTCCACAATTTTTTAAAAAAAGAAATACTTTGTTCATCATATTTCATTCAGTACAGAAAACTCATTATGAAATTGGAAAGTTCTCAAATTTTTGAACTAGAGTAGATAGCTAGGCACACTATAGAAAAAAAAAATAGAGAGTATTTGATTCTTGAAATATTTTTTATTTCTTTAAATCTTTAAATTAGAATATTAGATTTTTTATTGAATATAGGATTTTTCAAAAACTATTTTAATGTAAATATGATTCCACACTTTCATTTGAAGCCGAGAGAATTGGGTTTGCTATAGATGAACATTAAAAGAAATTAGATGTAGACCCGAGCATTGTGTGGGCAAATAGAAAAAAAAATTATTTTAACTTTTATTTGATTAGAAAATGTGTTTCAATTTTTATGCATTATGTATTACTTAGAGAAAGATTGTCTCAATAAAATATGTAATTAAATTAGATATGTATGATACATGAAAAATATTTGACGTATAATTGAAGCTAAATACTTTTGCTAATACTATTGGCACAAGAAAATGGATAAATCAATATCTACTAACTTGGTTATGTTCAACTCTTACTCTGCCCAGTTCTAACATTACCTCAACAGTAAGTGCATTCTTGCCTGTGTTAATTAAGATTGTTGCATCAGCTAGTATTTTTCGCAAACCGAGCTAGTATTTTCGCAAGTAATGTCTTCCCTATTTGATGAAAATTAGATTAACATAGTAGTCATGTTGCAATTAATTTCATATACTGATATGAAAACAGCAGGCAATGTGGATGCAACTAAGTTTCATTTTATAAGTAAAAAGGAAAAAAGCATGTTGTAACGAATTTCATACCTGAGCTTGTCGGACCCATCAAAAAATGCATTAAGTGTTTGCAACAAAGTGTCGTTTACTACTTATTTGTGAGCCAAGGGAGTATTGCCATTAACATTTCTGGTGAAGACGAATAAGACCTCTCAGGTTATAATTGCTATGAGATTAGAAGGTCTACACTCATCATTTTCTCTGTATAAAGGAGAGACGTTACACAAGTATATCGATAAGTTTTACATAAATGAGACAGAGTTTTCAATACGCGCGAGCACGTATACATATATATAATATATAATATAATAATTGATATTTATTTATATTTTAAAATTTTATAAACTTAATTTATTTTATGAGAATTTTTTTTTAACGATTGAATTGGTGAAACTCAACGTTTAAAAAAGGTTATTCACAAGTGCAAGCGTGTTAATACTTACTTTTAAAATAAGTGGATCTTCACTCTATATATGTGTATATGTGTATGTGTATATATATATACAAATACATATACATATATATATATATATATATATATATATATATATATATGAGAAATGTAACCTACACTCATTATATTGACATCTATCACTTACACAAATTACTTACGCCATCTAATAACTTTTTATATAATGTAATTTTTAACGATCTTACTATTGAATAAAACTTACATATCGTGTTGATTATTCTTGTTAAATTTTTAAAAAATTAAACATTAATAAAGATGTAATTAAATAATTCATGTTTTTTATATTTAAAAAATATATATTACGTTAATCATTAAACATATTATTAGAGTATAAAATAATTTTAAATTAATGTAAAATTTCATATATATAATTTACATAATAGGAACTTCAAATTTAATGATGAATTTTGTAAAAAAATCATTTAATAAAAAGTTATTTATTGGTGTAAGATTGAATTTAATTTATACCGGTATCAATTAATCCTTATCGCACACGCACACGCACGTGCACGCACACGCACACACAGAGAGAGAAAATGCTAACATACACTGATTCATGTATAGGTTAACATCCTATACATTTTTATTTTAACAAAAATATTCTTTTATCTTTTTTTAATTAACTTAAATGACCATATCTATTTTAGTCATTTTCAATCTCATAATTAATTTTTGAAGTTAATATTTATTATGAGAGAGAAATTATGAAATTAATAATTATTAGAAGAGGGAAATGTTTATTCATTTATAGGTTAGTTATGAGGTATATAATAACTAAAATAGATATAGTAATTTAAATTGAGTACAAAAAGACAAAAAGATATTTTTGTTAAAATAAAAGAGTGTGAGATTCAAATCTATACATGAATGAGTGTACGTTAGCATTTTCTATATATATATATATATATATATATATATATATATATTTGGTTATAATATGAAGGATAGAAGAAAAGCTTAACACTAATCTTTTCAGCATTTGAGGGGTCTGTGCCACAACAAAGGCAAGCGAAAGGAAAGCGATGCATCCTTCCTGCTTTGCTTTGCTTTCTTTCCTTTCCCTTTCTCTGTACATGATACCAAATTGCAATGAGAAAAATTGACACTCAGTAGCAATTAGCAGTCTCCGACACTCCAAAAACCTAAACGTAATATTAATTTTCTACTCAAAACAATTGAAACCCAATGATTTAGATGCCATATTTCTCTCTTTTACAAAGGGTAATTCTTTTCAATGAGATGATATTGAGATATCACCTCTATTATCAGAAATATTTAAAACCTAGAAACCAATGATAGGACAACAAAATTGGGATTAAAAGACATATTTATTTAACAGACATATTGCCCATAGAATAAATACAGAAGATGGAAATGCGAATGAGGTAAAAATATATATGCACCTAGCTCAATAACATGCAACTGGGATGTAATTTGACCAGCATTGTCTTTGAGGTAAAAGAAATCAAAACAGAAGGATTTTCATTCCCAGGAACTTGTCCAAAAAACAGTGTTAATTTTTTCCCAACTCAGAGTGACACAGTATGGTGCTATACAATTATTCAGGTTTTATTCTATAAATAATTAAAGGAAAAATGCACACAGATAACAAAAAAAAAAAAGAAAGAAAAACGGGGCTAAAAGCCCAAGTCAGAAGCTAAACTAAGAAACAACTAATCTGGGAGTAGGCACTCCCAATACATCATGATTAGAAAAGGCACAATAAATGAAGGAGGTTGCTCCCACCACCTCAAGATAGCGTCCTGGGAAAGACTCATGTTAGCCAGGCCGTCTGCAACCATATTAGCCTCTCTGTAGACATGCATAAACTCTACTGACCAATCCAAATTGAGCATTTGTTGTATCCCGCGAATCAGTGAATTGACAGTGATATTGCCCATCACGTCTCCAAGAATCATGGAAACAACCTCTTTGGCATCCAACTCCACTTGAATATATCTATAACCTTGATTCCAAGCGTGCAATTGACCTTCCAAATCACCCAGGTTTCTGCAACTATTGCAGAAGAAAAAACCCAAATGCTTTGAGAATCCACCCAACCATTCACCAGAGCTGTTCCTAAAGACTCCCCCACAACCAGCTAAATAACCAAACTCTTCTTTGTGACAAGCTCCATCAGTGTTAAGTTTAATAAAACCTTCTTTCGGAGGTTTCCAATGAACATTCGTTATTCGTTAATACTGGATTTCTGCTGTGCAGACTAGTAGATGAGGCAAACCCACGAGTAACAAACAAAAATGCCCTTTAAATTGGGCAAACGATGCAGCATGAGCTTCGAGATCCTGATTGCGCCGCTGATCCACTCCAAAAAGCCTGACAAATAGAGAGATATACAATGTAAGAAACTAATAAAGGAATAAAAGGGAAGACAGAATGGAATCTTACGGAGTTGCGATGTTAAATCAACCTGGTATAATCAGACTTGCTAGATCAGTACTTTTTGGCCACTCCCATCCATATAATGTGACTTTTTTTTTTACATGGTGTCTCAATGTACTTAGGGTTGTTTGTAGATTGGATTGCGTTGGGTTTGTGGTATTTTTGTATTTAATCCACTCATTAGAGTAGTGGATTCGATAGGTTGAATTAATAGTTTTTTTTTTTTAAACTCAACCTAGCCCTTAGCCTAGCTCGCACATGAGTGGGTTTGAATTAGGTTGAACTCGTGAGTCTAACATACATAAAAAGAAAAGAATTTACCTGCTAACATAAATGTTAAAATTAATACAAAATCGAATATTCATCGCAAATTATAACAAGTCTCAACAAAATCCAACACATCAAGTTTTCAACAAGTTTCAAACAAATTAAAAACTTAAATATAACAAGTTTTAAATATAAAAAGTCTTAAATATACACAAGTCCCAAAGTCATAAATAATAAGTTGCATAGCCAATTAAAGTAACTGTCATTTATAACTAATACTTCATTGTCAATTTTTTAAGGAACTTCTTGTCATTTAAATTCTCAAGAAAAATTTACTTCCTTAGCCTTATCAAAACACATTATGTTATAAAATTGAAAATGAAAATTATATATGGGGTTGGATTAGGTTTTGCAAGTTGGGAAAATTCCAACCTGGAACTCGACCCATCATTTGCGAATTGAAAATTTTAAAACTTAACCTTACTCGCAAACTCAATTCAATACGTCAATTATAAATTGAGTTAGATTAAAATCCATGAGTTTACTAGTTGACCCAACCCAACAGACATCCTTATATGCATTTGTGTTGGAGTATAACTACTGTACTACTGTATATATACAGTATTTGTTCTGTATTCTGTTAAGTGTGCATTTGTGTTGGAGTATAACTATTGTACTACTGTATATATACAGTATTTGTTCAGTATTCTGTTAAGTGTTAGTTATAAGGTTGTTATCTGTTGTTGAGTCTGTTAGATTAATCAACATGTATATAGTGTGTGAACTTTAGCAAGTGTAATTCAATTCAGATCAATACAATCAAATCTGAAGTTTCATTTTCTCTGCATTCTGTTTTCCTAATATGGTATCTTGAGCTCACATCCTTCAGCAATGGAGGAAAGTAATATGTTAACGTCTGCAAACAATGAAGTGCAACTACAGAAGCAGACGAATCTGGTGACCTTTAATTATCCAACTTCCGTTAAATTGGATGAGAAGAACTTCTTGCTGTGGCGTCAACAAGTTGAAGCAGCCATTAAAGGTCACAATCTGCACAAATTTGTCTCTAGTAAGGATTTGATTCCTACAAAATATGCTACTGATGAAGATAGAATAGCTGGAAAGATTTCGGTTAAGTATTCTGATTGGGAATAGCAAGATCAACTCTTGCTGTCTTGGCTGTTATCTTCTATGGCAGAGACTATGTTGACTAGGCTTGTAGGTTGTGTACATTCCTGGGAGGTTTGGAGTAAAGTTCAAACATATTTTGCTACTCAGACTAGAGCAAAGGTTAGATTGTTTAGATCAGAACTAGGCAACACTAAGAAAGAAGCCAAGCCTGTGAATGAATATTTGTTATGTATCAAAGCTTTGATAGATTCCTTAGCTTCTATAGGCTATACAGGTTAAGAGCAAGAACAGATTGAAGTTATCTTGGAGGGGCTTCCTGAAGAACACGATGCATTTATTGTATCCATTAATTCAAGAATAGATCCACATTCTGTGAGTGAGATAGAATCATTGCTGTTGGCACAAAAGTCACGAATTGAGAGCATACTAAGCCTAGTTCAGATCAGTTACCAGTAAATGTAACTAGTCTTGATGCTATAGACAAAGGTCCGCAACAGGCTTATGCCTTTGCAAGTACACAAACTGGTGGTTATAGAGGAAGAGGCAGGACTGCTGGTTGGTTTAGAGGCAGATGCAGGTTTAATGGTAGAGGAGGAAGATTTCTTATGGTCTGTCAGGTTTGTTACAAACTAGGCCACTCAGCTACATACTGTTTTCATAGGTATGATCACAGCTATCAGCCCACCAATACTAATCAGCATTCAAGACAGTTTAATCCATTCAGTGGAGGAAATCAGAACCAATTGCATCTGCAGAACATGCAGGCCATGTTGGCCACCCCGGAAACTGTCTGTGACCAGTCATGGTACCCAGATTTGAGTGCCACCAACCATGTAACAGTAGATCCAACAAATTTGATGCAGAAGTTAGAATTCTTAGGCGGTGAACAAATTCATGTTGGCAATGGAGCAGGTTTGAATATTGCACATGTTGGCTATTCAAATGTTATATCTTCTTTCAATCCCTCAATTTCCTTGTCTTTACAAAATCTTCTACATGTACCTAATATTACTAAAAATATCTTGAGTGTCAGTAAATTTGCACGTGATAACTCTATCTTTTTTGAATTCCATCCTTCATAGTGTTTTGTGAAATCTTAGGAAACCAAAGAAATTCTTTTAGAAGGGACTATCAAGCCTAATGGGTTGTATTGCTTCAAACAATTCAAGCTTCAGCATCTAAACTCTTCCAAGGATTCAAAGAGTTTTAGTCAAAGTACCTTTGTATCAAATCAGACATGTCCTCTTATACTTTCCACTGTAAATACCAAGTGTTCTTCTTCTGTTTACCACCTTTGGCACTGTTTTTTAGGACATCCAAAGGCTGCTACTGTAGTCAAAGTTCTCAAAGGCTGTAATATACATAGTTTTAATAAAGGAATTGTTTCTGAATTTTGTAATGCCTGTTGTTATGGCAAAGCACATAGGCTTCCCTCATCTCAGTCCACAACTGTCCATAGTAAACCATTATAGTTAATATACACTGACTTGTGGGGTCCAGCACCAATAGTGTCTACCAATGGATTTAGATATTACATAACCTTTGTTGATTCATTTTCAAGACATACATGGATCTATTTTTTAAAGAAAAAGTCTGATGCTCTATCTGTCTTTATAGAATTTAAAACAATGGTTGAGCTGCAATTAGATACAAAAAGTAAAGCTGTTCAATCAGATTAGGGTGGTGAATTTACTTAGTTATTTTCTTGGAATTGAGGTTAGTCGCCTAAGAGATGGAGGTTTACATCTGTCTCAAGAAAAATATAGAAGAGACCTCTTAGTGAAAGTTAAAATGCAGGACTGTAAGAGCATAAAAACACCCATGATTTCTGGTCTTAAGCTGTCAAAGCAGGGTGATAATCTGATGACAGAACCTCATTTATATCAACCCACAGTAGGAGCTCTTCAATATATCACAATAACTTGTCCAGAAATAGCCTATAGCCAATTGATGCAGTAGCCTTTAGAAGAAGCCAATTGATGCAGTAGCCTTTAGAAGAACAATGGAGAGCAGTAAAACATATCCTAAGGTACCTAAATGGGACAAGAACATCTGGCTTGTAATTGTCCAGAAGCAAAAACCAGCAGTTGTATGGCTTTACAGATGTCGATTAGGGTAGTGATCCGGATGACAGGAGGTCCACTTCTGGCTCATGCATTTTTCTTGGATCAAATCTCATTACTTGGTCTTCTAAAAAGCAATCAGTAGTTGCTCAGATCAGTATAGAAACTGAATTCAGGAGCCTAGCTAATACAGTTGCAGATCTTATATGGTTACAGTCTCTATTAAGGGAGTTACACATCCAACGTACCAAACCAATAGTATATTGTGATAATCTGAGTACTGTGATGCTTGCTCACAACCCAGTACTACATGCCAGGACTAAACACATGGATTTGGACCTCTTTTTTGTTCGAGAAAAGGTGCTACAAGGAGAGCTAGTCGTTTGTCATATTCCAGGATTGGATCAGACAGCAGATATTCTTACCAAGTCTTTGTCTCTTCCTCGGTTCACTTATTTCAGAGACAAACTCAGAGTTGCAGCAAGGCCACGCTGAGTTTGAGGAGGGAATGTTGGAGTATAACTACTATACTGTTGTATATATATAGTATTTGTTCTGTATTCTGTTAAGTGTTAGTTATAAGGTTGTTATTTGTTGTGAGTCTGTTAGATTAATCAACATGTATATAGTGTGTGAACTTTAGCAAGTGTAATTCAATTCAGATCAATACAATCAAATCTGCAGTTTCATTTTCTCTTTGTTTCCTTCACTTTCTCTGCATTCTGTTTTCCTAATAATTTTCAATACCCTCGACATGCTCATCTACAACCTTATTTGGAAGAACAATGACTCGGGAAAAGGGAATTCAATACACGTTGTGAATAAGGGCATCTTGAAAGAGCCACAGATTTGTAGTCAGCTTGGCATTTGTGATCCTAAGGGAGTAACATTGCTCTACTTCTAAGCAATTGGTGGTGGGATCTGTTGCTCTCTAACAGGAAGCTCTAGGTTGATTAGCGTACTTTCCAAAACATATATGCTTGAGCTCCAAAATTGAAAGTCTCCGAAAGTAGCATTGAGTTGGCTTGCCATTCGTACTGTATTCTAACCAGCTTGAGATCATGAGATATGACGAGAGGCCTGCGAAATCGATTCCCTCTAATGTGAAAATTAAAGGAATGAGAAATTCAATATGTATCAGCGTAATTGAAGTGAGTTATGCTTTCTAATACGAGAACTAGAGTTTGATTCTTGAAGTCACATTTCATAAATAGTATCATGTCATTATTATTTCCTACTTGATAATATTAAATTTATAGAACGGTTTAAATAAATTAAAATTTAATTTATACTAAAAAAAATAATAATAATAATAAAGGAATGAAAAGAGTGTGAAATCATAACAGAATAAGGAGAGTCTCATGCTTAAAGGATAGTTACGTTTGACATATGAGATGAATCAGTTGAAAGGACACAATTAAAAAGTCAGGACCCTGATGACATGGCTGGCTAAATAGTAGAGTTCAGAGCAGTGTAAGTACAACATGGCAGCATTTTAGAGATTGAAAATGCTGATATGAAAACTATAACTTGTAATTTAGAATTAGTAGATTATAAATCGATAGGCTGAATGGAGAGTGAAGTTAGTGTATTTTGATTGTGCTATTGGAAGAGTGAAAAGGGAAACTCGTGAGAAATAAAGAGAAATTGCCATCTATATATATATATATATATATATATTGTATTTTGGTATCCCCTTAAGGTTTTATAACATAACATAAAACATAATTCTTATCTAAAATCTATACTCTACTTTTTTTTTATTCTACTTCTTTTGACTAAATTGATTAATGACAATTTCACATCATTAACTATTTTTATATAATGTTTTAAAAAATATTGAATATAAATATCAAATCTTTTTTAAAGTAAATTAATCATAAAATTCGTTATAATAAAACTATCAGCGAATGTGCTTTTAATTATTGATTTTAATATTTTATAATTTAGTCATATATTTGATAAAAATTGAGAATGTGATTACTTATTTTAATAATTAAAGAAAGGAAGAAGGTATATAGTGCTCTGTAAAGGGGCAAATTTTCATTATGATTCTTTCTTTGCCTCGTGGTGTGTGACTCTCTTGTGTGTATCAATAGACATTGAACACCAGGGGATTGGATTAAAGAAAAGGGTTTGCAAAATAAAAGATAGAGATACTCAGTGTTTCCTTTTCTGACTGTCTTTCTTCATTACTTTTCTTTTGATTGTATATATCATAAAAGCGTCTTACGAATGAGTGTGAGCTGTGCGGCGCATTGTCTGTGGATGTGATCAAACATGTTTGTGCAATTTTCTTTTTTTTTTTCTTTTTATTCTGTTATAATATGCTTTAGCAGAATAACAAAGTGTTATGTCATTCATTAGATTTCGTAGACACTGCCTTTCTTTTTATATAGGAGCTATGTTACGAAGGTCTTTGATAAAAGATAACAAGGAATAGTAAAAAAATCACATAAAGATTTAACGTCTAAAGACTTACGCTCACAATAGAGAAATAACTTAAAATTCACTATGAAGAAGAATGATTACAATGCTTGAAAGAATCTCTATGAAAGAGGATTATAATGCTTGAAACAATCTTGTATTTACAATAACTTTCCTCTCAAAATATCTTTCTCTCTATTTTTAGAGTTGTGTTATGTTAGAGGACCCTTAATCCCCTTGTTATACTAAAAAGATATGACTAACCTCATAATACAAATATAGTATTCAACCAATCCTTTAATTTTAGGAATTGCAAACTTTGAGATCAGGTTAAATTCTAATCATAATCCAACATTATAAATCTACACACTCATTTATGTATATGTTAAGCATTCTACACTATTTTATTTTTACAAAAATACTCTTTTGACTTTTTTCTAATCAACTTAAAAGATCATGTTTTGTACCTCATAATTAACTTCATAAATGAATAAATATTTCTCTCTTAATAATTCTCAATTTCATAATTTCTCTCTTATAATAAATATCAACTTCATAATTTAATCATGAAATTGACAATGATTAAAATAAATATGGTCATTTAAGTTGATTAAAAAAGATTTAAATGATATTTTTTGTCATAAAGAAAGAGTGAGAGAGAGAGAGAGAGAGAGAGAGAGAGAGAGAGAGAGAGAGAGAGAGAGAATTCACTTGCATAAGGTATAAGTCTTAAACACTTACACCGTTTAATAATTTTTTACAGAATGCGAATTAAACAAATCCAACCATTGAATCATGTTATATTATGTTGATGATCATGCATGCCAAATTTGAGATAAATTGAACATTTATATATATGTAATCTAATAGTTAATATTTTCTTATATTTCAAAAAGTACATTATACGTTAACATAAAGTCTTGCCATGAAATATCAATTAATTTTTAAATCATATAAAATTTTGTAGACTTAATATAATTCATAAGGAGTTTTAATCCAACAGTTAGATCGATAAAACTCGATATCCATAAAAAGTTATTAAACGATGTAACTATGACAATACTTACACTTAATGTAAGTGGATTCCTACCCATATATGTTGATGGATTGTAAATATCGTCTTATTGATTTTTATGTTGGGTGAATGTTAGCAAGTTTCACCTTAAAAATAAAAAATTCAGGAGTATTTAAAATTTTTTATTAATCTCTCTTCCTCTTTTTAATTTTTCAATAGCTATTTATTTCTTTTTCTTTTTTCTTAAGTTGTCATTATTATTATTTTTAAGTCACTCACTCTTTATTCTTTAATAAGTTGAGAAAAAAGATAAGAAAAAATATCATATTTGAGAAAAAAGAAGGAAAATTAATAAAATGTCTTGAATATCATTAAACTTGTTATTTTCTAAATAAAAAATAGTACATTATTGTCCAAATGAAAATGTGAAAAGAAATTGAAAAAAATATTATAACTATATAGCAAGTTAGATAACCCAAATATATATTTATTAAGAGTTTAAAGTTAATCCACTGTCAATATAAAAACTTTTATACTATCATCCAATCATATATTACTAAATCATTAAAAGATTTTGATTAAAATAATAAATATCTAAAAAGTTAAACGTATGGTAATATATAATTAGATAGTAGTGTGATAGTGAAAAAACTTTATATTGAGAGTGATAAAAAATAAGTCCATTTATTAATGAGTTTAAATTTGATCCACTATCAATATAAAAAATTTTATATTATCATTCAATCATTTCTTGAACTGTATTGCTAACATATACACATCAATGATCCATAATTAAATCACCAGCAAACCAAATTACATTGGCAAAAAGGGTGTAAGAATGAAAAACAATAAAATTCAAAAGCAATTAACGAAAAGACCAAACTCGACTAGAATAGCTGGTATATAGCCAAATTTATATTGAATTGTCGCAAACACATAGAAAGTAACGAAATTAGTCAAAAACAATTTCGTTCCATTACTATACTAATCTAATCCAAAGCAAGGATTAATGTGCTTGAGAATCTATGAAGCACGACTCTTATCCTATGCCCTTGGGGGTATATGAGACCAAATACGGTATTAACGATAACTAGAGATGGTAATTAGATTCATGAATTTATGACTCATTTAATCTATTCGTTATTAGAATCATAGACAAATTCTATTCTAGCATATTCTTGATAGTCGATTTCATTGTCAACCAATTCTTAAAAAGAAAATATTTCTGTCAAATTAAAGGTAATTTAAGATAATCCTATTAAAAAATATATGAGAAGGGATCAATTTACAATAGTATAAGAGTTTTACTCTTACACATACATCTAACCCTTAATTTTATTTTAATTTAAAAAAAATTTGGGAGAGAATCTTATTTAATGGATTTGTTTCTAAATTATTACACTAATTTATGTAGGTAATTTGTGTAGATCAATTTTAATTTTTCTTAATTTGTGTTTGAATGAAATTTGTAGAAAACAAATAGATGAGCCGAAAAACATAGATTACATGAGTCGGAAAAATTATTTGAGAGAGACTCTTATTTTTAATTATTATAATATAAGTAATGCTATACAACTAGAAAAAATAACCAGAATTTTTGACAGAGTTCAAATAGAACAAAGGAAAGTTATTGGATGGAATTAAGTGAAGAGGATCACTCACCAATATAAAGTTAAAAAAATATTCTAAATCATTCTGTCAAAAATTTTAGTAAGAAAATTCTGGTTATATAGTATTTTTCTTATAATAGATGAGTTTTCAATTATATATAAATCAATAATATAAAGGGAAATTATATGGTATTTATTTCTTTTTATAGCCTGAAAATAATTTAGTCTCGAAATCTTTATGCAACTTCTCTCCCAAAGACCATAAAATCCATGCTTATTTTTTTAGTTTTTTTTAGTCCAGTTTGATCTTATAGAGCCAGCAATGAGCATCTCACAACTTATAAGCACACATGAGGTTGGTGAAGAGTTTGATATGGACATGGAACATAATTATCCGCAGGTACGAAATCTCGAAATTAAAGCAATGAGAAAAGACTTTAAAAGGAAAACCATATCCTTTCACAGTTTCATTACAAAAAGAAAACTAAATTATCGTACGTAATATTACTCTTTTTTTCTTTTTTTTTTTGGTATTTCTATCTTCTTCTTTTTTGAATGGTTATTGTCTTCAATTAATATATCAATATAATATATAATAATAATTTCTGATTTATAAAATTCTACCAAGTGTCATTCTCACAGTAAATCGTATGCCATCATTATATTATTGAAATAATGCAGCCAATAACAGGAAGAATTTATTGTATTTAAAGTATTTTTAAATATAAAGTAGTTGATATATACAATAAAGCATTATATACATTACACACATCAAATAAAATATTTAAAGTAAATAATATTTAATTAATAGAATATACGTTAAACACATTAAATATAATATTTAAAGTAATTGTTAGTCACCACTCGAGTTTTGAATTGCATGGAGTTGTCAAAAGAATACAAGAAAGGGTTTTATACCCTTTCTGGTGATAAATGTCGTGCAAGTTTCAAGTTTACGATGCTTCTCGATTTTGACACGTAGAATCAAGTATTCGGATTGACACAAGTAGTATATTCACGATGAAACATATTTTTTCTTTATTTTCGTGACACATGGCGTTCAATTAGATAACACTCTCAACAAATCTCTAATTCAATATTTTACATTTAATATTTTATTAAATTAATTATTAGTGTATATTTAAATTAATGTATTTATGAATATAATTAAATAGTTACTAATTTAAGACCCTAACTACCAGCCACTATTATTTGAAATTTGATAATTAATAATTGAAAAAAAAATTGAATAATAAGTTAATATGTTTCAAGGTAACCATTATATAATAGTTATATGATTAAATAAAACAATTAATCATATATATCGTAAATCAAAACACTATCCCAATCTGAAATGAATACATATGACCATGGAGATTTCAAATAATCAATTTAGAGGATAATTAAAATAAAGAAAAATCAGTTTATTTAATATTATATTTAATATTAAAAACCTAAATAAATATTTATGATTGTAATTTGACATTATTATCAACATTTTAAATATTTGATTGACTGATCCACTTTATGAAATAATTACAAATTAATGTATTCTATTTAAAGTAACTAATTAAACATTATTTTTATGCTGACAAACCTGATAAATTGATTAAAATTTAAATTTTAAAATTATAATTAATTAGGAATATTTCCTTAAATTGGTTAATAAAATAAAATTACTCAAATAAATATTCAACATCTAAAAAAATTTAATACCACTATTAAAATAATTTATATAAAGTCATACGGTTAATTTATACAATTTAAACAACTATTTCAAAAATTATATAATCATCTTTTATATTAATAATAATTCAAAATTATGTATTTAATATTAATTACAATCAATATTTATTTAGAAATATAATTTAATTATAATTCATGATTATAATTATGCATGTATATTGATTATAATTAATATTTATTTATAAGTTACAATACATTGATAAGTCTTTTTTTCGAATGAGAACTTTGTAAGCTTCAAAGCCATAAAAATGACTAAGTTTTGATGAGTGACAAACATTGTATAAGTATTATTGAATTATTGCTCTCACCTGAGTATATTGTACAATTTAGTAATATTAAAGTCCGAAACATAGATTCAGAGTGACTCTGGCGAAGGAAATGAGTCCCAAGTCAGCAAGCTGAATCTTTTATTTCATTATATCAAGCTTCGCTGAAATAATACAAATCAAATCAGAAGCAAGATACTTAACAATGCATGATTTTTAAGTGAAAAATTCAAATTGAAGAGAATGAGAAATGTTGAAATGAAAGATATTTAATTAGAAAGGTCGCAAAATAATCATTCTCACTATCATTAGAAGTATCAATGCTAAAAGACAAAATTAAAAACTGAACTAAAGCTACCGAAAAGCTACTGTGCCAAAGCTACAAGACAAGCCCAACAGACATAACAAACTGCAACGCTACAATAGCATTTAATGTGATACTATGGCAGGCTAATATGGTGCTTTGCATGTAATATAATCAACATTTTGAAAATTTAAATTTATTATCAATAAGAATTGTTTAACTTTCCTTATCTAAAATATCTTTCATAGAGAATAAATAACAATTATTGTTAAAAAAATAATATAAGCTATATGATCAGCATTAATCACAGATGTCATTATCATTTGAATTAATTGAATTTATTGTAAATGTTTATCCTATGATTATACATTTTTTAAAGAAAGAATTTATAGAATCAAATCAATTTTCACTTTATATTTTCAAAAATAATTTTACTACACATTATTACATATTTATGTGTGTTAGGGTATCAATATTTTCTTTAAAAATTCTTCTATGTATATACAACTTTAACGTATTTTTTATTCTTCATTATTATAGATTCAATGACTTACTGTCATAGGACATAATACATTATTATGATATTTTTTATAAAATAATACATAGTTATTTAAAATGATTAAATGAGATTATTATGATATTGATAAGAACACAATTGATACAAATGGCTAATTTAGAGAACTATTTTCTAGTCTTTACAATTCTTTCACAATAAACTATGATATAATTATCTCCATCTTATTCCTATTTATACAAATTGTTGCTACTAACTAACTAATTATACTAAATCCAACCCACAGCTATTGCAGACACCCACATCACTTCAATGAATATTAATGTGAAGAATGAATGGGCAATGACTGCTGTTATGGTTCAACTTGGTGACTTTAAATATGATCCTCATGGGCAAAGTGACACAGAGTTATTATGACATAAACTAGAAACAATAGAGACTATAAAAACATTCATTTCATCCAGCAGTGGACACAACAGCAGAGGAGAAATGAGTGCCACTGTTGGTTTGATTTCTCCACAATCATTTGCTTTTGCAACCATGATAGGACCATAGATTTCAAATCCCCAAAATCGGCTACTAGTGCGAACCCACCTCAACCTGTTATCTTCCATTCCAAATGTAAAAAAACGCCAATTGAAATTGCTATCATCACCCTCAGGATCGAAAATCACAACTTTCTTCCCTCCCTTTTTCTTGACGGTGAAAAAGAATACTAGAGCAAAGATTGTCAATGCATTCTTGTTCGTAATTGCATACGGTTGCATAGCAAGAAAAGAAACTATCACTGAGTATTCTCTAGACTTCTGCCCTCCATGGCCTGTTCGAGAGAATATGAGGAACTAAGAATTTGGCTCCTGACAAAGACAAGAGTATGACTCTCAAATATGTTGGGCTTCTCTGAAAAAACCTCAATTTTATATGATTCTTGCACATTCAAAGTTCCTCCAATTTCTGTTGGCTCTGCATACGATGCCATCATCCCCATTGAAAGTCTCCCAGCAACAATGGTTGAAACAGTGGCCTTTCTTGGGATGGAAACTCCAACTGTTCGATCAGCCCCACCAACCAAATCTTCTTTGGCATCTTTCTTTGCAGAAGTTTTGGTATCTTTGTGTTTCTCCTCAAGAATTACCTTCGGTATCAAAGGCTTGTTTTTGAGTCATCCCAGTACTGTCGCCAAAATATTGACTTTGGATGATTTCTGGTTTTGCCTTCTCCCCAGACGAATTCTTGATCTTTATTACAGCTTTGAAATTACATGTGTAATCCTCCTGCATTAGAAGCTCCATTTTTGGATTTCTTGGCACCTCTGTTCTTGTTTCCATGGTACGATCCACCAGTTTCTGAAACATTTCTTGTATATTCTTCGTTGAGTCTTCCACCACTGCTACTCTTGCATCAATCCAAGCCTCCAAACTCTTCATTACCTCCTTTATGTGATCCAATTGTGATTCTTCCTTCATTGATTAATTTAAAATCAATGAAAGCATCAATTGATAAGAACACAGTGGATATAAATGGTCAATCTAAAAAACTCTTCTCTAACCTTTACAATTCTTTCACAATGAATTATGATACAGTTATCTCCATCTTATTTCTATTTATACAAATTGTTACTACTAACTAACTACACTACTAATACAATTCCTATCAAATATCTTATTAAAAAATTAATTTGCTAATAATTTATTTATAATATGTCACTTTTATATTTTTCTCAATTTTTATAAAAATTATTTATAAAATGTGAAGTACAAAAAAAAATGTTATGGAAAATTTTTGATTTTATTCATAACTATAAGAGTTTTGGTAATTCATATCATCACAGCAAAAATGCTATAATAACTAATTATTTATATTTATTATTTTTTATAATTTTGTTTAATTTGGTGATTAATATTATACCAATTGTGTTGTACATGATTATATCTTAGTTATTGCAATTTGTTTGCTAATAATATGTGTGTGTTCAATGAGTTATATTAATTCGAAAATAGATAAAAGTTATAAGGTATTTTATTTGATTTATCTCTGTATCTACGTAACATTCAATGATTATACAAAAGAAAAAGTCATATTTTGTTAGTTATTTACTTTTTCATGTGTTTTTTTATATAGAATTTAAATTTATATTATTTTTATAATAAATTTAAAAAATAAATATATATTTTATTTATAAAAAATTATATAAATTCACTTTTATAATACTTAATTAATTCGTTAGTTGAGTTATTAACTCATAAATACTTTACTATGAAATATTATTTATATTTTTATTTAAATTTATATAAGGAGAAAAATAAAAAAAATACATTTATTTCATAAAGATAAATTAGCAATTTATTTCACTACTCAAAATCCTGAAAATTTAATTCATTTTATACTAAATGAATATATTCTTTTATTTTTTATTATCAAACTAAATAAAAATATAAATAATATTTTATTACAAAATCATTAATAGACAAATAATTTAATTAACAAATTTATCAAGTTTTATGTAAAGTATTTTTTTTTATGAATATTATGTCAAGTTCAAAACATATTATTCTTCATAATAATATTTTAAACATACGTATTTATATATATTTATATGTAAATATGTTTTTTTCTATAAATTTTTTTTATACATTATATATATTATTTTTAATTTATTATTTATATATATTTAATACTTATGTAATAATATTTTCATACCATACATCGCAAGAGTAAAAAACTAGTACTTATAATAGTAGAATTTAAAAATTTTTACAATCCAATTCCAGAACTCATATATCTATTTATCTATTATAATATATAAAGCCTGAGACAAGCCATGTGAAGCTATCATCTCAGCAATTTCATTCTCTAATTAGTTGCCATGTCAACTCTCAAAATCCTGCCACATCACCAGTTTCCTAGAATTCTAGCTCATCTTTATGTCATTATCTTTCTTTCCGTTACTCTTTCCAATTCTACTTTGTCTTCTCACTTCTCACTCACCCCAACCGTTCACATAACCTTTTTTTCCACTTTCCTTTTGATTCTCCATATTCAATTCAACCCCATCGTCACTGTCAAGGCAGCAACTCGGCAAAAGGTTTCTCAAAGGCAATGAAAGAGATTTCAGATTCTACTTGAGAAAGCATCCGATTTGGGCAACTCACTTTTGGAAATGCTGGACATTGGGAAACTTCATTACCATCGAAAATTAGCCATCGATCGGGTAGGCATGCCACTGTTCATCAATATTTACCCCACCTTTATATGTTGTCCTGTATTTTTTAATTTCAGACATTTTAGGGTACTTGGGATTAATTTGCAAAAATGAGATTTTAGGGTTCAGTTTCTTGCAATATGATGCATGTTTTTACTCTGTCAATTCCCTCAAAGCCCATGGCATTTAAATTAAAAGCACGAAATCCTTATTGATTGGTTGGAGAATGGGATTTGGGTATCAAGGAGTTGATAAAGACAAGGGTCTCAGTTATGGGAATATTTGCTGTACTCTGAAGAAGCTATATATGTGGGATAAGAAGTTATATGATGAAGGTAAGGTATAAGCATTTCCTTTTTTTGAACTCTACAATTCAGCCATATCACCAATTTCTCAAAATCCTAAGCTCCTAATTCTGTGTCCATTTCGTCTCTTCTCATTTCATAGCTCCATCTCTCACCCAAACGTTATTATGTTCTCAATTTATTATCTTCTCCCATTTTCATTATTTACTCAACTGTTAAAATTACTCTTCAACAAAGTTAAGTTTAATTAGATATTCTGGAGATAAAGTATATATATTATCATCAGGTCTCACTTATGATTTGTCCCAAATACCAATTACCTCTTTATTCGCGACTATGTATGACAGTCTTATAACGAATTTAAGTTTAAAAAAATGGTCAACAACCAAAAGGTGTGGCATAATGATAATAGTTTTTATGTAAATTACTGAACAAGAAAGTTACAAATGAGGAAGTGCCTCTTGGAAGGGTTTTTCATGTTCAAATGGTCCTAGAATTTCTTTTCTCTAAAAATTATTTTCCTTGCAGGCCAAGAAGACAGCCTCAAGAATGATTTACCCAGAGGATAGGATGAAGGGATCTATTGAACAGGTTTAAATTATACAAATATTAATTTAATTATAAATTTAGCAAGCCAAGGATTTAAAGAGGGTAACAAATGGAGTAATTGCACTATTTCAGTTATATTCATATTTATATTTCTATATATTTAACTTAAAAATGTCTTTCATTACATGAACAAATATCAGTTACACAGCATTGGACTAACCTTACAACAAGTAATTAAAATACAATACAATAAATTTCGATCATGTACAAATCTTAACAGTCAAAACGTACAAATCACTCAAAAAAAATGTAATGGAAACATATGACAGAAAAAATTTTAAAAAACAAAATTTTTTCATCATTATTAATAAGTGAAAGAATTTTCGCACATTATATATATTCAACTTTATTTCTCATTATATTTTAATAATGTTTAGCGCATCATTAATCTATACAATGTACTAAAATAATTTGTATCATAAACTTAATTAATAATATAAGATGTATTTAAATTAAAAACATACACTCAATTGAAAGAAAAAAAATAAAAAACATGATTAAATTTGTCGCGCAATGTGCGGGTATTCATGTAGTAATATATTAATTCTTAGCAAAGCCTATGAGACTTTCATTTCAGCATTTTAAATTTCTACGTCAACTTCTTTCTCACCTCCACAGTGCATGACTTTTCAGCTCTCTCATCTTCTTTCACAATATCTCAACTGATTGGGTTATCTCAACGGATGAATTTTCTTTACCTCGCACCGCCACCATGTCCATCTCCTCGGCCTTTGCTCTCGACGGAGCAACGGTTACGAAACATCTCGATATCGATTGGGACCAGTCACCTAAACCCCACCTCTATGCGTTTCTTCGTAACCCAAAGCCCAAATCACAAACTGATACAGAGTGTTCGCTGACTGTTCAGTTCAATCGATTCGACTAAAGAAGAAATTGCAGCAGTTGAGTTTCGCATAGTTCATCACTTCAGATCGGGTTGAACTGGTGGCAAGTCTTTCCTAGGACTCGCAGGTCATGCCGTTGGCCATCGTGCTATTGTCACTCGCTAACGGGTGGGACTACGCATTCTCAGAAGTTGTTCAAGTGGATCTTTCAATTATTTTAGTACATAGTTATAATTTGAAATGATATTTATAGAAAAAGCACATCTCTGCTCACAAAACTGTCCACTAATGTTTATAGACTACAAATATACATTGATAGCATTTCTGTGATTCTATTTTACACTCAATTAGTTTAAACACGCAAGATAGACCATTAGAGGCATTTGCTGATCTGACTATGCCTTTGCATGCTAATTAAGATAACAAAAGGAATGGTTAGCCTGGGTTTTGAAACAGGAAAATTAAAAAACTAGAGGAGGAATCCTTGCAGATTTAATGGGAATGGGGAAGACTATTCAAACAATTGCCGTTGAGTTGTGAACCCGATGAACCCTCACCTTCCCCAGGTTCTTCTAGAGAATTGCCTGCGATCAAAGGAACCTTGTCATTTTTCTTGTGGTTTCTGTCACTGGGTGGGCTAGTGAGAATTATCAATTTATTTAAAAAAAAAAGCAACAAGGTGCCGGTTTATCATGGGTAGGGGTGGAATTAGGTTAGGTTAAGATTTTTTTAAATAGATTTGACCTGTTTTGTAAAATATTGAGTCTGAGATTGGTTTATTACCTAATATAAGCTTTTTTTGAAGCTCAACTTAGCTTTTTTATAAAAATATAAAAGGTAAACTTGATCTGACTTGTAACACTATTTAAAGACATACAGTATATGAAAATTTTTAAATTGAGTTAACAAGTTTATATATTTAAAATTAATAAATTATAAAAATATATAATAATAAATAATATAAATATTATAATTTTTTTAATTATATATATATATCTGATCTATTAAGCTAAATATATATTTTTAACAGTTTATGCTTGGTCTATTTAACTAAATACGCTTTTATAAAAGTTTAAACCGGACTTGTATACTAAATATGCGTAGGCCTATTAAGGCTAAAAATAAACTAGGTGATAGGCCCTATAGATCACCAGACTTATTCCCACTCCTAATCATTAAGCAATGAGAGGAAAGAGTTTTGAACAGTTGTCATAATATGATTTTGTGATAACTACATACACTATTGTTGAGTCTGAGTATAAGAAGTATATGATGCCTCCTAAGTCCTAAGGAGAAGTGCCCATGTTGTGGAAAATTATTTTACCAAAATAAGTTCTCTTATCACTGGAGGTATGTTTGTGGCCTGATGCTATTTGAGCAAAAACAATCAAAGCAAACCCAAAATTCTTTGAGCTAGATTATTTTCATTTTAAATACTTTATAGTTTGTACGAAAAAATACTTTTAAAGGTAGTGCATGTCCTATAATTGCTACCACTATCAGGTCTATTTTTGTCATTTACTCTCTTTTTGTGCATTAGCATTGGTGCCTCATTTGTTGGTTGAGCAGAGTGGTGCTATCTAATTTAACTAATTTATAATATACAAGAAACTTAGACTCTTTATGATATATTTACTCCAAAGGGAAAGCCCAAAGAAATCTATGGCATGTTTTTATGACATACCATGAGCAACTGAATTTGTAAGCAAGTCCCTTATTCCTGTAAGTGTTATTTAGTGGTTATTTAGTTGAAGCTGTTGCATTATCAAGTTACTATGAGTACAAGGTCTTAGACGGATTTTACTGGCGAAATTTACTTATGCAGAAAAATATCATATATGTTTTTAGAATTTAAACATCATCTTTATATTTTTGTTAGGTCTTTTTTTGGAATTTAACGTTTATTGCACATGGAAAAAGGAGCAAATAAACTAATAAAATCTGCTAGAATTGAAGTACCAAATGGAGTGTACATAAGGTTCTCACCTTCCTAACTTGAAGTTTTCAGTCATTTAGTTATATGTTATTACGAAGTGAAATTAGTAGTTAAGTTATATGGAAATTTTATTTCTCCTTCTTAATATGATTTTAGGAATCTTAACTCAGTTTTTAAAGGGACCCTTATGAGCTCAAGGATCCTTTTGGCTGTGCACATCCAAGTTTTAATTATCATTTACTGCATATTAGGCATTTATATAATCTAGTGATTTAAAGTCTTTTATTTCAGAGCACAGATTCATAATTTTTTTTTTGTTGTTGCATATTATTATGTATTTGGACTGAGTAGTAAAATATATCAATTCCTAAAAAAAAGGAAAGAAAGAAAAAAAAATCATAAATAGAAAAACGCGATCGCAACAAAGGAGGGAGAGATGTAATGGTTCTAATTGGAAGAGTAGTAGGCTTTGCAAAAGAAAACAACTGGTATTACTACTATGTAGTCCCCAAATATGTTTGGGTTTGGTATGTTTTACAATGAGTTTTCCATCATAGACCCTCTTAATAATATCATATAACAAGATATTGTTTCCCCTAAAGAAGACCCACGAAAGTAGATTATTTAATTGTGTTTGCATGGCTTTTACAATATATAGGACGTTCTAGCGATTAGAGGATTGTGGTACTAGCAATTAAAGGATTTTATTTTTTTTTATTTATTTTTCTAGAGGATTGTGGTACTACCATTTGAAGGATTTTATTTATTTTTCTAAGACCTTGCTGCTATTAATCAAATCAACATTCTTACTGCAACAAATTCATATTGTTGCTGATATTTTGGAAAGGCTTATAAGCAAAGAAGCTTTTTCTCCTAAAAAAGCATATGAAGAGATATTCTTACAAAGCAGTTCACATGGAACCATTTCCAAAGAATTATGTGATGAAATCATCCTTTACAGTCACACAACAATTGAATGGAAATAAGAAGAAACACGTCTCTAATGAAAAGGTGAAAGTTATTATTATGAACAACATTATTTATCAAAATGGTTTATGAGGATTATAAATTGTCAATGACGACTAGATATTTTGTTTTTCATAATATCAACACAATAATTCTTCATTAATAAGTTAAACATTTCTTTTGGGTACATAGGAGGAAGTGAAACATTTTTTTTAATTACATACCTTATTGCAACAAGCATTGCTATATAATTTTTATATAAGATGCAGTTAAAATTATTCATTTCATTCTTTCACTAATATATAATGTATACAACTCAAAACATGTTATTTAATCAAATAAAATTTCAAACAATTTTATTCATCAGCCGGTGCAAAACGCGGGCTTTTATCTAGTTATATATAATTTAACAGTTATAATATCTATGTCCTAGTGAATACAAAGGAGAAAGAAGAGTGGTTTTGCTGTCTTCTTTTGTATACGAATTTTTTGCAAGCCATTAATTACTATTATCAGCAATGGTTTATCACCTGCAGACTAAATTACATCGGCAAAAAGCGTGCAAGAATGAAACCCGAAAAAACTCAAAAGCAATTAACATATACACCCAACTGACCAACTCAACTAGATGATAAGGAATAAAGCCAAATTTATATTGAATTGTCGCAATACAGAAATTAACCAAAATCCAGGCTTTGGTCCCCTTAGTAAACCAAAAAGAAAAAAAAAAGAAAAAAATATAGAGAGAAATTAACCAAAATCATTCAAAAAATTCGTTCCACTTCCATAAAAATCAGTAGCAAGGATTCCTGTGCTTGAGAATTTATGAAGCTCCACTTTTACCCCGTGGCCTTGGTGGTATATGAGAGCAATGAGGTTCTTCTCCTCTGCCCCCATAAATTGGAATGATCTCGTGCTCAAGAATATGACCCCTGCAAGCTGGGCATTGATTTGATGGTTTGTACAACCTTCAAGCACAGACATGGCCAACAAAAAAGATGCCACAAGGCGTCACCACTGGTTGTTTAGCCATTCCAAGGCATATCCTGCAGTCGAAGACAGAAGCAGCATCGTCCTCTGCTGCAAGAAACTCATTGCCATCAACAAGAGTCTGACGATGATCACCATCAGAAAAGGGTTGGCTCCGTGAACAGCAAGGATCACTCTGCATCGATGAGGGGGACGGGGAAGATCACCATTGGACCCGTAATGGCATTCATATTGAAGAAAATTCCAGTTCTGGTTCAAGGGTGTGGTTTCAACTGCGGCATCAATGGACGGCGTCGAGAGAGGAGGAGATATTTGTACAAGAAGAGGAAAAGATATTTGTGCAAGAAGAGAGTGTGGTTCAGAGGCTAAGTACCCATCATTCACCACATCAGAAGGATTCAACAATGGGTGGAAGAAAGAAGGAGGATCATTTGCAGAAGGTGGTAGTGGCTCCACGTATTCACGAGGGGATGGTGGTGGAGAGTGCAAAGGTGAGGATGGTGGACTCGAGATGAGAGGTTCCGATGATGGGCCCCAAAAGGGGTGATCTTCAGGATAATACATAGGAACAAATCTGGCTCCTTCATAAAATGGCATAATCTCAGAATAATATGATGGTAACTGCGAATCCATGATTGAAACTTCCCTAAAATCAGACTTCCGTGGTTGTGTTTAGCTATGGCAATATCTACATATAGACACAGTCACAGAGGACTCGTGTGGAGTGTTGCGCAAGTAAAATCATAATCAAATAAAATCTTGATATATTTATAATATTTTTTATTTATGATTTTATTATCTAGATAATAAAAAATTTATTATTTTATCTGGAATTTGAAAACATTGTCATTTATTCAGTTACCGATTCCATTACCCTCTTACTCCTCAGCCCCGATAGGTGCCCTTATACTAATTCTTACATGTGAATGAAATTTTCAGAAACTTGAGACCAAGTAAAATTTTTAATTTCCCCTTCCTGCACCAACTTTTTAAAGTTAGTGAACATGTATTGGTATTTGCTCAAACAACTTTCTTAGGGTTTATTCTAGCACAGTTGATTGACCATATATATATTGGCATATATTTATCATTAATAATAGCTATATGTGTCTGGTCTTGGGTTGCAGAAAAAATTTGATGAGAGTTATCATGATAATAATACATACTAATTAAGATAAATCATATATGTATAGATATTTAATATAATAATTAACATTTACTAATATTTAAAAAACATATTCTATGTTAAAATAAAATATTTATATGAAATACTAATTTATTTTAAAATTTTATGAACTTGATTTATCATATAAAAACTTTTGTTTCAATAATTAAATTGGTGAAATTAACAAAATCAAACAATATCATATATGCCAACCTGAAGATGCAAATCCTCTGTATATTATGAGTTAATTTTTTAATAAAAAAAGTCAAAAAGATTTAATAGGCCATGTGCATATTTGGCATATATCATCGTATTAGTGCGAAAATTTAAACTCGTGACCTGTTATAAATTATTAAAACCTTATACCACTAAATCACTCTTGCTGACCTATATTTCTTTTTTTATTAACTAAAATAAATACGTATTTTTGTAAAATAATATTCTATATGTCCAAAATATATTTACATAAAATGAAATAACAATCTCGACGTAGATGAGACCTATTGACGGCGGAGCTGCGAAAGACTCAACCCAAAATTTCAGTCAGAGAAGATAAAGAGAGAAGAAGAATTAAAAATGTTGAGAAGAATATAAAACAACAAATCAAAGAGAGAGTGAGAAATGTAGCACCGATTAGCTTCCTGAAAATGGTTTGTTGGAAGGCCAAAAATGGCTTCTTGAAAAGCAAAAAAATAAATAAATAAAGGAACCACGTGAAGAAGAGAGAAATGTGTGAGAAGATAAGGAAAGTGTTTGAAATTTGAACAAAAGAGATGGAGAAGCAGCGTGCTCAGGAAGCCAAAGGAAAAAAACAAATTTTAAAAAAAAGCAAAAGGTACTGACGTGTGGAAGGTAAGAGAGAAGACGATGACTTGATGTTTGTGGGCCTTGGGCTCATCTGATAAAGAAAAATTATTATTTTAAATATTGACAACAATGAAAAGATGACAAGTTTATATTTGTAGGAGACGAAGACACATTGTCTGAAAGAATGGAAAAGAAGACATGCGTAAATTTTGCCCTATATAATGAGCTGTGAATTGTATAAATAGTAGAAGTACATAGTAGATTAATTAATACAATTATGTTAGTGCAGGGTGATTGATCACAATCTCATGTGTGTGTGACGTACAAATTGGAGAATGAAGATTATATAAGGTTTAGCTATTATAGCATGAATAAATGTCCTGCTAAAAATTTCTCTCGGAGAATAATAAATAAAAAATAATATATTATTATCTGAGTGTATGTATTCTGACATTTTTTAGTTTCCCTCGTTTATAGCTCCCAGTTACCATCATATTCTGACATTATGGCATGTTATGAAACAGCAAGCATTGCTGCCAAGAATCACCGTGAAGATCATGTTTTATGCTGCCCACCACCGGAGCCCCTCATCTCGAGTCCACCATCATCGCCCTTGCGCTCTCCACCACCATCGCCTCGTGAATACGTGAAGCCACTGCCACCTTTCGCAGATGATCCTTCTTTCTTCCACCTAATGTTGACTCCTTCTCATGTGGTGAATGATGGGTACTTAGGCTCTGAACCACACCCTCTTCTTGCACAAATATCTTTTCCTCTTGTACAAATATCTTCTCCTCTTGCACCGCCATCCATTGATGCCCCATTAATTATAACCGAACCCTTGAACCAGAACTGGGATTTTCTTCACTATGAATGCCATCACGGGTCCTATGGTGATCTTAACGGTCCCTCATCGATGCAAAGCGATCCTTTCTGTTCACAGAGCCAACCCTTTTCTGATGGTGATCATCGTCACAGTCTTGTTGATGGCACTGAGTTTCTTGCAGCAGAGGACGACGCTGCTTCTGTCTTCAACTGCAGGATATGCTTTGCGATGGCGAAACAACCGGTGGTGACGCCGTGTGGTCATCTTTTCTGTTGGCCATGTCTGTGCTTGTGGTTGTACAAACCATCACATGAATGCCCAGCTTGCAGGGGCCAGATTCTTGAGCACCAGATCATTCCAATTTATGGGGCCAGAGGAGAAGAGCCTCATGGCTCTCATATACCCCAAGGCCACGGAGTAAAAGTGGAGCTTCGTTGATTCTCAAGCACAGGATAGTCCTTGCTTCTGATTAGTATGGGTAATGTAACAAATTTTTCTAGCTAGTTATAAAATTTTTTACTTTTCTTCGTTGGATGTGATAAGTATAATTAAACATTGCAATTTGGTCTGCAAGTGATAAACCATCGTTGATAATAGAATTGGCTTCCAAAGAATCCGATTCCAAAATAACACCGCACGAAATCACTGCTCCGAGCATAACTCCAAAATATAAATATTAGATTAAATCACCAAATTTATATTTGAAAGATTTCACTATCTTCATGTTAGTTTTTAAGAGATTTTAATTCTATCTGTAATTTCAGACAAATCATTCTATCATTCAAATTAATTCTTAAAAAATTTAAAAGTCAGTTATATTAATCCCTAAAGAGGGATTAACTTGAATGATGAAATGATTTTTTAAGGATCAAGATGAAATTTAAATCTCTTAGCAACTAATGTAAAATAGGTAAAATTTTTCAAGGATCAATTTAGTGATTTATTTTAAATATGATTATTTGTTATATTATAGATAATATATAAATAAATATGTGACATTTTCAAAGGCGTAGGCCATGTTTCCCTCTATCCTATATGCAAGGTTTCAGTACAACTTGCTTCATGACCTCTATCGGTTGGGTTGTGAAATCAAGAATGTTAAAGACTGCTAATATTTGATGATCAAGGTGTTTAGAATTTTTTTTTTCATGTGGGTTATAATTAATTCTAATATTTTATTTGTGAAAATTAAACTGACATATGATATAGGTTATAGACAAGCATTAATAAGTTAAATATTATTACGATTCCTCATCCTTGTAAGTTTTTGGATCAGTATTAAGATTCAAAGATGACTCTTTTCAAATATTCAATAGATCATATCTGAATATGGTTATAATTATTATAAAATGGTCATATAATTTTTCTTACATATTGAAATTGGCCAATATAAGACAGAGTAATTATGCAACAAAAAAAATACAGAGTAATTATTTTTGATTTTTTTTTTGGAGTAATTATTCACGATTTAGTTTCCCTTGCGTAAAGAAACTGTGAAAGGATTTAGTTTCCTGAAGTCTTTTCTCATTGCTTTAATTTCTAGACTTCATACCTTCGAATAATTGTTATTCGTGTATCAAGCTCATCACCGGCTTCACGTTTGCTAATAAGTTCTAAAGTGTTTGCTCATTATTGCTGGCTCTGTAGGATCAAACTTAACCTAAAAATAGGCATGAATTTTATGGTATTTGGAAAAGAAGCAGTATAAATATTTCGAGACTAAATTATTTTCAAGCTACAAAAAGAAATCGTCTAATTTCCCTTTATGTTTTTGATTTATAAGTAACATCTCATTAAGCTTTAATTGAGATTTCTTTCGCTGTCATGGATCCCACCCATTCACACATTGTTAATTTTCCTTTACGGTTTTGACCGTTAATAATTTATCAAACTTACATATTAGTACCAAACAAAAATATGAATCGTGAAATAATCCATGACCCTGTTACTTAACACTGTGAATATCATTTACGTTATAATTTAATGTATAAGATAACTAAGTACCTGTCTTAATTTTTACATATTAAATTTTGAGTTTTCAGTCATCCACAAACTTGCCCAAATCAAGCTACACAAACTTGTAGCCTTAATGTTAATGCTGTATTTGGTCTCATATACCCCTACGGCCATTCGTGCCTCTAGATATGGTAATAGGATAGGTAGGGGTGGGTTTTTGCATAACACAATCCTGCCTCACACTCTTTAAAATATAATACAAAATTTAAATTTGTTTTTATGAAAATATTTAAAACTCGCAGTCTACCTGTCCCGTCCTATATCTACAAATATTTCATATAAATTTATATAATAACTAATAATAATTTTGAAAATTAATTATTATTTTATATAAATTGTATAACTTGTTTAAAAGAGCCTACTTCCATTAATTTTATTTATAATTTTAAAAAGTAAATTAATACAATAATCTATAAATTATTATATATTTTAAATAAAATTTAAATGTATGTATATATAGGGTGCAGGGTTGATTGAATTGTTTTCAACTTGTACCTATCTTGCCCAACAACAATTTACAACTCTAATCCGCTCCTAAACCCTGGAGGGTCGGTAGAAAACCCATCCCATGCAGAACGGAGTGGGTTGAGTACCAGCAGAGTCTATATTGTCATCTTAGTCTCTGATTAGTATAGTATTGGAACGAATGTTTTTTTACTGATTTGGTTAATTTCTATGTGTTTGCAACAGTTCAATATAAATGTGCTTCTATACCAAATATTCTAGTCGATCCAGTTGGGTGTTTTGGTTTATTGCTTTTGAATTTTATTGTTTATCATTCTTACACCGTTTTTGCCAATGTAATTTGGTCTGCGGGTGATCTTATTATGGATCATTTATCTGTATATGTTAGCAATACAAGCCTATCAAGAAATCTATATTTGGCTACATCTAACCAAGTATTTTCTTGCTAGTTGTACAATTTTATCAGTTTCTTCCTTAGATTTGTGATATATATAATGTTGATTATGATTAGAATTTAACTGATGTCAAAGTCTGCAATTCCTAAAATTAAGGGATTAGCTAATTAGCATATAATCAAGGAGATTCATATTTGAATAGGATTTAAATTCCTATTATTATTAAGTTTCCTATTTTTAGGAATTTTATTATATTAGAAGATTAGTAATATCTTTTCAGTATAAAAAGGAGACTAGGGGTTTTTTAAGAAAGGAATTTATATACGGACAAAGCATCACGAAAGCAACATTATCAAGGTGAAATTAAGCCCTCTTTAATTTATACCATATAAAAAATCAGAAATAAAAAAAATTGACATAAAAAATAAATAAAAAATTAAACTTATAAGCATTATTATTTTAGTGATCACACGTGATAAAAAAAAGTAAAGGGTTAAGACATAGCATATATTTCAATAAGTAATAATACAACTTATAAGCCCCCAATAAATTAAATAATGGTAACTTTAAGTTACATCGCTTATATTTGTTCAATGATATATACATGCCAATATATGGTCATCACCTGTGCTAAAATAAACTCTTAGAAAAAGTTGTTACGGCCGATGCCAATATATGTTCATTAATTCTGAAAATTTCATTCACAAGTCAGAAGTATATCAGGGCTGAGGGTAATGGAGTCGGTAACTCAATAAATGGCACAGTTTTTCAATTCCAGATAAAATAATATTTTTTATTGTCTAAATAATAAAATCATAAATAAATAATATTATAAATTATCATGATTTTACTTGATTATGATTTTACTTGCGCAACACTCCTACTAGTGCTCTGTGTCTATATATAGAGATAGCCATAGGTAAACACAACCACATGGATTTTGGGGAAGTTTCGCTCATGGATTCGCACATACCATCGTATTGAGATTACGGCATTTTATGAAAGAGCTAGAATTGCTGCTATGAATCATCCTGAAGATCACCTTTTATGGTGTCTTGATCTTCCCATGGAATCCCTCCCCTCGAGTCCACCATCCTCACCCTTGCACTCTCCACCACCATCCCCTCGTGAATACGTGCAGCCACTACCACCTTTCGCAAATGATCCTCCTCCTTCTTTCTTCCACCCATCGTTGAATCCTTCTAGGTGTGGCGAATGATGGGTACTTGGGCTCCGAACCACACCCTCTCCTTGCACAAACATCTTCTCCTCTCGCAACGCCGTCCATTGATGCCCCAGTTGAAACCACACCTTTGAACCAGAACTGGAATTTTCTTCAGTTTCAACGCCATCACGGGTCCTCCGGTGATCATCACGGTCCCTCATCGATGCAGACACCGAGCCAATACTTTTCTGGTCGCGATCATCGTCACACTCTTGTTGATGGGCAAAATAATGGAGGAGGTAGCACTGAGTTTCTTGCAGCAGAGGATGATGCTGCTTCTGTCTTTGACTGCAGAATATGCTTAGGGATGGCGAAACAACCAGTGGTGACGCCGTGTGGTCATCTATTCTGCTGGCCATGCTTGTGCCAGTGGTTGTACAAACCATCAAATCAATGCCCAGCTTGCAGGGGTCATATTGTTGAGCACAACATCATTCCCATTTATGGGGGCAGAGGAGAAGAATCTCGTGGCTCTGATATACCACCAAGGCCACGGGGTAAAAGTGGAGTTTCATATGTAACATATATAGATGCTCGAGTAGATGAATATTAGCTTGTGGAACAAATTGCTTTTACTGAGTGTGGTTAATTTCTATGTGTTTGCTGCGACAATGCAATATAAATTTGGTTCTATGTCCATATATTCTAGTCGAGTTGTTTATAATATAGAAATAAATAAGTGACCATTTCAATGGCGTATTCTGTGTTACTCTTCCAAGCAGATTGCACACAAGCACCTCCTATAGGGAAGAGGAATGTAATAGGTATTGAAATTGGCATATATATGACAGAGTAATTATTTGCGATTTAGTTTCCTTTATGAAAGGATTTAGTTGCCCTTTTTAAACTCTTTTTTTTCATTACCCTTTATAAATGAGATATTTTATTTCTAAATAAAATAGAAATTGATTTAATTTTATAATAATTTTTAAGCATGACATAATTTCTAAATTAAATTAAATCACTTCAACTTAAATCAAATCAAATCAAATGTAATTTTTAATGATTCCAAACATAAGAAAAAAGAACTAAAAAAACGAATGGATTTTATGGTATTTGGAGAGAGATGTTCGCTAAAGATTTAGAGAGTAAATTATTGTCAAGCTATCAAAAGAAATAAGGTGTGTATCATATAATTTCCCTTTTTATTCTTGATTTATATTTCAATAGGCTTGAATTGAGATTTCTTTGGCTGCCATGTACTCGTATTATAGATAATTTGCAAATATTTATTAAGTATTATTTTTGTCAATAAATGTTTAAAGTCATAAACCTAAAAACTAATTCAGGTACCAAACAAAAATATAAGGTACATGAGCAACCCATAACGTGTCACTTAACAATGTGAATATCATTTTCTTTGAAAAAAAAAAAACAATGTGAATATCAGTTATGCAATAATGTACTATGTAAGATATTCTTTTGATACACAATTTAATATATAAGATAAATGAGTAACTATCTTTTTTTTGTTTTGGTGTTAATGAGCACCTATCTTAATTTTTATATATTAAATTTTTGGTTTTCAACTACCCATGAACTTGGCCTAATCTAACTACACAAACTTACCGTTACCGTTAAGAGTCGTGCTTCATAGATTGTCAAGCACAACAATCCTTGCTTCGACTTAGCATAGTAGTGGAAGGAATTTTTTTGACTGATTTTGTTGGTTTCTGTGTGTTTGCAACAATTCAATATAAATTTGGCCCTATACCAGATATTCTACTCGAAGTTTGGTGTTTTCGTTAATTGCTTTTTAATTTTATTGTTTTTCATTTTTACACCCTTGTTGCCAATGTAATTTGGTCTGCTGGTGATCTAATTATGGATCATTGATGTGTAGATGTTATAGCAATGCATTACAAGGAATATTGGATAATAAAGTAAAATTTTTTACATTAACAGCTGATCAAATTTAGAGTTATTAAGAAAATATATATTTGGATACATTTAACTTGCTATATAATTATAAAATTTTACCAATTTCTTCCTTTGATGTATATATATATATATATATATTGAGGTTATCAAAAAGAAAAAGATGTAGCAAGTTTGTTAAGAGATAATAAAAGAATAAAAAAGTAATCACGGTATTTTTAAGAATTCTCCTTTCAAAGTATTTCTCTCTATTTTTAAAGTTGTGTTATTTTAAAAAAATCTCTAGTTCCCTTTTTATATTAAAAAGATGTGACTAATCTCTTAATACAAACAGAATTCTTAAAGATAGAAAACTTAACGATAATAGGAATCTAAATCCTATTCTAATCCAAATCTCTTTTATTTTGTACTCTCAATCAATCATTTAATTTTAAAATTTTCATATTTTGAAATCAAGTTAAATTCTAATTCTATAATCCAACATTATATATACTAATGTCGTACCTTTCAATTTATATTTTTTTTTTATTTTTTACTTATATAGTTATTTTTTTAATTAATTAATTGTAATTTCAGTATAATTATAAATTAATTAGTTAAATAAAAATAATTTTAAAAAAAATAAGAACATAACTCTCTGTATTTTAATGTAATTATAAGTAAGAATGTAATTATAAAAAAGTTTGTGTTTAATTTTTTACCCCTTTTCTATTTGTATTTAATTAGTTATTAATAATATTTTAAAAAATTAAAAATTTGAAATCAAAGAGAGAGAATAGTACTAGCATATTATAATAGTGTATATAAAAAGGATAACTATACTAAGAGTATTTATATAGGGCTCGAATTGCAACTCTCATATTTGGGAATATAACTTATTTCTATTACACCAATACTTCTTGAATTTTATATTTGAAATTAATTTAACTATAAAATATAATGTTTTGTGTTTACAATTTTATCTATTTTCCTATTCATGTTCAATTAGTTATTAATAAATTTTTAAAAAATTAAAAATTTGATATCAAAGAGGAGAACCCCTTAATGTAGTTATTAAAAAAAAATCTTTAAATTTACAGTTTATAATTTTTTCTATTTGTAATCAATTAACTATTAATGGTGTTTTGGAAAATTAAAAATTTGAGACCAATCCTTTGTATAATAATATAGATAAATAGATTACACATTCAAGGAAGAAACTGGTAAAATTTTAAACCTAGAAACCAAAATACTTGGTTAGATGTGCCCAAATATATATTTCTTAATAGGATTTTTCTTTTGGTTCACATTTCTAAATAGGATTAATTGAAATGTATTGTTAACACACATCAATGATCCATTATTAGATCATCAGCACACCAAACTACATTAGCAAAATTGGTGTAACTCGTAAGAATGAAAAACAATAAAATTCAAAAGCAATTAATGAAAAAATCCATTTTTGTATGAATTTTTTTAAAGATTTTTAAAAAAAAAATATTTTATTTTTGGATATAACATTTTAAAAGTACTTTTTTAATTGTATTGTTGTTTGGATGTATATTTAATCAGCATCTCTAGGTTCCAAAAAAGATCTTTTTGTATAAACATAAAAATCTAGCTAAAAAAAAGTTTTAAAAGCTTTTTTAGTGTTTAAATTTTTTAAAAAAAATTCATCTAAACATATTAAAATATAACAAAAATATTTTTTTCTAAAAACATTATTTTTATCAAAAGAAAGCACATCCAAACCAGCATAGAATACAATGAAATATTTTGTTGTGTTATTTTGGAAACGGATTTGTAAGCCAATTTTATTATCAACGATGGTCTATCACTTGCAGACCAAATTACAATGTTTAATTATATTGATCACATCCAACGAAGAAACAGGAACAATTTTATAACTAGCAAGAAAAACTTGGTTAGATGTATCCAAATATATATCTTTTAACAAGCTTGAACTATATATATTTGTAACATAGATATACACATCAATGATCCAGAATGAGATAGAATTCAAAAGCAAAATAACAAAAACACCCAACTCGACTAGAATATTTGGAACAGAGCCAAATTTATATTTAATTGTCGTAACACACAGAAAATAACCAAAATCAGCCAAAAAAATTTGTTCCATTACCATATAAATCAGAAACAAGGACTATCCTGTGCTTGAGAATCAATGAAGCTCCAATGACTATTGTATGATAATTAGATTACTATATTTAGATTTGACCTATTAAAGATTCGAAAAGAGCCATCCCTCTTGATGCAGAACCTGCAAGAATGAGGGATTAAGCCTTATTCTGCATCTTCTACTTATTTTCAAACCAGCTTTCAATGGGGTAAGCTAATAGGGTTCTTCTGTCATGTAAGGTTAGAATATTCTCTCCTAAGGAGTGCAAAGGAAATGTAGCCATATATTAAAATAACTTAACGGACCTTCTTATCATAGGCTATTAGATTAAGGCTTATATTATTATCAGTTTACACTAACCAATATAGGTGTGCATAATCTAAAATAATTGAATCATAATAATATTAAGCCTATGAATACTTGTCTATAACTTATATCATATTGTCAGTTTAATTTTTACAAAAAAAATGTCACAACTAATTATAAATAACAAGTAAGATAATAAGCAACAGAAGAAGTAAAATTTGGAAACCAGATAATGCACTCAGTATTACTAAAATAGATTAATATAGTAGGAAGCAACCAGAAAGGGATACCGGAATGCTCAAAGTACATATAAGGTAAGCTTGAGGAAAGCTTCAGGGAAGGGTAAGAGTACAATGAGAGAATCAGAACTCGGTACATAAATCACACCCCTTTTTTCCCATTCCTAAAATGCTCTTATACTCTACTTAGCACCCCACACGAAATCCTTCAAGCGACAATTGGTTATCCTGTGCCTGGTGCTCCTACGTTAGCCCCCATTTCCAGGATCCTTTGCCACCCGTCCACTGTCCACAGCTAGCTCAGTTGCTGCATGTTGATTGTTGTGGTTCTACTCCAGCTTTACATTGGATTGGGCCTTCACTTAATTTGGGCTCATGATATCTTTTCCTCTGACCCCACAACAAATTGGAATGATCTGGTCCTCAAGAACATGAGCCCTGCAAGCTGGGCATTCATGTGATGGTTTGCACAACCACAAGCGCAGACACGGCCAACAGAAAAGATGACCACACGGCGTCACCACCGGTTGTTTCGCCGTCGCAAAGCATATCCTGCACTTGAAGACAGAAGCAGGTCGTCCTCTGCTGCAAGAAACCCGGTGCCATCAACAAGACTGACGATGATCACCATCAGAAAAGGGTTGGCTCTGTGAGCAGCAAGGATCGCTCTGCATCGATGAGGGACCGTGAAGATCACCATAGGACCCGTGATGGCATTCATATTGAAGAAAATTCCAGTTCTGGTCCAAGGGTCCGGTTTTAATTAATGGGGCATCAATGGATGGCGGTGCAAGAGGAGGAGATATTTGTACGAGAGGAAAAGATATTTGTGCAAGAAGAGGGTGTGGTTCAGAGCCTAAGTAGCCATCGTTCACCACATGAAAAGGATTCAACGTTGGGTGGAAGAAAGAAGGATCATCTGCTGCAAAAGGTGGTAGTGGCTTCACGTATTCACGAGGCGATGTGGTGGAGAGTGCAAGCGTGAGGATGGTGGACTCGAGATGAGGGGTTCCGGTGGTGGGCACCATAGAAGGTGATCTTCACGGTGATTCATGGCAGTAATTCTTGCTTTTTCATAAAATGCCATAGTGTCGAAATATGATGGTAACTGCGAGATATCCATGAGGGAAACTAGATGTTTTATGTGCTATGGCAATGTATTTTTTTTTGGTTGACGGTGGAGACTATGGTACCTTTAAAATTGGGAGGGTTTTAAAACCCTCTTGAGGTGGATAAATAAGATGAAGACACGATGTTAATTTTCGCTGATGCAATAGGCTGAGCTGTAAAATTTATTTCTTGCCCCAAATATTGTTTTCTTTTACAAAACCATCCCAATACAAAATCAACTTGCAAGAAAAGAGGACGACCACGGCAAAACCTTGGTAGTGTCAAAATTGAATGAGGGCATTTGTGTTATTTCTTTTCCACTTTCATTTTTGTGTTAAATCTAAAACTAAATCTAATACATAACACAATATTTAAGGATAAGGGTGTAGCAGCCATGAATGGCCTCTCTGGTAATGGATGGGGCTGATAAAGATAGAAAGTAAACATCAGAAAGAGAGACCCATGAGAAGATCTTAACATATTTAAAGTAGTAGAAACTAAGAAGAGACAAGAAGAGGAATCGGGGAAGGATGGAGATGGAAGAGAACATTTCTAACATTTATGCTTGGCTTTCAACCCATGTTGTATGCTTACAAGAGGCCGAGCAAGATTTGGATTCTTACTTATACTGATGACAATAGAAAGTTGACAGACTTTGAGCCTTTCTTCATTTTCAATTATTTGCCAAACTTTCTTAACATTTTGGGCGGGTGTGAAAAGCATTGAACGAGGGAGAAGGACAGAGTTACACAAAAAGAGAGAGAAGCATCTGCTTTAATAAGAAAGAAGATGGTTGGTGCTTTGTAGTGGAAGCTAGCATGGCAACACTTCTTATGGGCACAAGGGAATGGGTCCATGCCTACTGTGTCACTACAAAAAACTTGACTTTTAGTGATAGCAAAAAATCATCATTAAAAGTCAAAAAATCATAAATATAACCTTAACAACTTACACCGACAAACACTTTTTTTTCGTAAGATTTGGTTCGCTATACCCATGATTTTTTGTCTTTCACTAAAGGTTATAGTGATAATACATTTGTCCATCAATAAAACACATACATTTACCTATGGTTTTCACCTGTCACTATAGGCTTTACTTACAGATTTGATAAAATGTCAAAATTTGTAGGTAAAACCTATACTAATGGATATGTTCCATGGGTAAACTCTATTGTGATTATTTTTTGCACTTACAGATAATCCATGGGTAAAACTAAAAATAATTATTTTTAAGCATAATTTATTATCTTTTAAATTTATTCATAAATCACATTTCAAATTATATATATACTGAAAAAAAATATATTTAAGAACTAAATTAAAATACAATTTATATTAAAAATAAAGTCAAGTCTTACAATAATTCAAATATTACAAAGAAATCAAATTGACGCATATATAATTACACACATTGTCTAAGACAATCACCAAGTAAAATTTAAACAAAGGTGAACAAATTGGCTTTCTAATTTGCACCTGCAAATAAAAATAAAACATGATGATTAATAGTGTAACTCACTATAGAAAATATTAATAATTTAAATAAAAAAATTCTAAATCACATTATTTAATACTAAATACATACTATTTCCATTGGCTTCTTATGGCAAAGAAAGGGAAGTAAAAGGCACCAAACATTTTGCAATTGAGAAACAAAGAAGAGAGAAATTGAATGGCAAATGCAAAATCTTATACAAAAGATTACCTTACACAAAAGATCCATTGCTATGTATGGATCTTTGCCATTGCTGCAAGCCTCGTGTACATTCTTGCCATAGACTGGTACCCTTTAACATCACTGGAAAACAAATGATTACCTGTAACACCAAATGAAAAGAAATAAAAATAAAAAACAATTTGTTTACGTTAATATTGGTCCGCAACATTACAAGTTTTCAGTTCACTTCTTTTAATATCAGAAGAAACAATGCATTAGAATGAATGCATAGGTGTGGGATGAGTTGATGGCTTGAGTACTTGAATTTCTTTGTTTTCCTAATAATACGAAAATGCTGTAGTAGACAGTTCTATAATCAACTACAAAAGATCTAGAAATTTACATGTCAAATTCAACATGCAGTTGAAGACATCAAAGGCCTGCATTAAGTGAAACATGTAATTATAGTGCATGCATATGCCACCTTCTTACCCATTCTCTCAGGTACAATTGATGAGCATGTGGTGGTTTAAAAAATACTTAATTGGCATATATTTTGAATTTCCACACAGATAGATTGAAGTGTCTAAGCTGTGCTCCAAGCATTTTTTAAGATATCCAGACAAATCGCCCGTCTGGAGAGGTAAAATTACCAAGATGTTAAAATACTAATCATGAAAAAATGTCAAGGACATCAAATCCAATAGAAAAAGTTTTCTCTTGTCAAACTTATAATGAACAGAAGGAAACCAAAAATTTGGTAATTTTAACTCTTTGTACGTAGTGGTGTGCCCATTTTCAACCATATACAAGTAATTAAAATCATTCATACAATTCTGTAACCTGCTCTTTATCAGATGATTGGTACAATTCAACTTTTTCTTTTTGTTATCTATATTCCTTTACAATTATTTCATAGACGTACTAGTTCAATAATTTCTCATTGACTTGACAATTTACAGCCAAACAGGGGTCTCTCCTTTACAATGATTCACATATTTCACTTCGACTATATGTTGACGAAGCATAAATTTAAATTCTGCATCAATTTCCTTGCCAAGTTTAGAACACTATTACTAAGATGGCACAACTCAGAAACCATTTATCTGTGAAATTTACCAAGTTAATAAAGAAAAACTGAACCATACTACTCTTTCTTTTTCATTGCTTAAGCAATGTAGAAAGCTTTGTCCTGAAAGGCATTAATGAATTACATTAAATCACATAATGATGATAGAGTTGAAATCAATCATCAAACATTATAGTATAAGGGGAAATCCTTGTTCAGAAAAATAAAGAGCAAATTACTCACAACATCAAGCATCGATTTCCATTGGCCACCACCAGCTCTACCAACTTCATTGATTTACATAGTAATCTGCAAATAGGAGTTCAAAACAGCTCTAAAATTTCTATGAACTGGATAGGAAAACCATATCACTCACAAATCACAACAGAGGCAGATTTCTTGAGTCCTAGAAATTCATCCAAATTAAAGCACAAAAAACCAAAACAAGTAAGTGAAGGTCAGGAACTCAAGCTAATGCCCAAAATATATATATATATATATCATAGCGAAATTTTATGAACGTAGCAGAACCAACAAATGCCACTAAATTGGAACGAGAACTTCAAACAAAGAAAATTCTTTAAAATCGGTACTGGAAATTTGAGCAGTGATTCAAAATGCGGATTGCATCACGTGATGCGGCTGTAATATTACGGTTCCAGCAGTGTCCGCCACTGCATCACCCCACAATTGCGAGGTGATTTCCATTCACACCTCAGTGATTGCATCGTAACCTCAATGGCTGCATCGCAACTGTTGTGATTTTCATATAGAAATTTTTTAAAAAAAAATTATTTAGTATATTATTTATAAAAAAAATTCACAGCCGCTGTATCCGTAATCTACATCGTAATAGTCACAATGTCTGCAATTGCAATAAACACAATGCAACTACAACCACGACTGCAACCTCAATTTAAAACCCTGAACTTGATTCTTAAGAGCCACAATCACACAGAGAGAGTGAGAAATAGCAGAATAACTCTCCTGGACATGGCGCACTGCAGAGATTCAAGCTCTTCGCGATGTAGTGCGGTCTGGCGCATAACACAACTCGAAGCCTAAGGACAAGCAGGAACCTTGCTGGTTCAACTGCAGCGGCGAAAAACAACCTTGCGGTTGCTACTTAGCCGGAGCAGAGGGAGAAGAAGTTGAAGTATTGCGTCTCTGCCATTGTCGTCTTCGTCGTCGGAGCTGCCGGTGCCGGAGAAGCGAATGAGAGAGGGATGGAGGAGTTGCCATCATCGGCGTCGTCGTCGTCTTTGCTGGTTTTGGCATTCAAGGATTTGGGGGAGAAAGGAATTTAGGGATTTTCAAAATTTGAAGCAAGAGAGAAACAAGAGTCTGGTGAAAATATAAATATGGCATTCCACAAAATTATATTTCTTCTTTTGAAAAAAAAAATGATTTTTTTATAAATTAAGTTGAAATATAAAATAATTAAAAATAAACTTATAGTGACAAAAAATTATTTATGTAGGTATAGCTTTTATTTGCCTATAATTTTTGAATGTATTACTAAAATTTATAGTGATAAGAATGTAAAACTATAAGTATAAATTATATATATTCATAGTTTTTATATTTGTCACTAAACCTGTCCGTAACTATATGACATTTTTTTTCGGTAGTAGCGGTGCTGTCGCTCCGGCAATTATTTCTTTACTGTCGTCCTCCATTCAAGCTTTAGGATGGGGTGGTTTTGTGAAAAAAAATAACATTTCGAGCAAATTAATTTTGAGATGGGGTGAATATGTAAAATAAAAAAAATATTTAAGACAATAATAAATTTTACAAGTCAACTTACAGTATCAATCAAAATTAACGACATATTTTCATATGATTAGTCCACTTCAACAAAATTTTAAAATCTTCTCAATTTCAAAAACACCATAAAAAGCACCTTTGTTAATATATATATAAATATATATATAGACACACACACTTTCTGGGAGGTGTAACCCAAGTCAAATACTAATTAAAGAGATAATTATATATTATTTTTTATTTATCATTTTATTGAAGAATAGAAAAACATTGGCTACCACCGGAAAGAAATCGAATCCTGACATTATCGAAAGAAACTTTTAGCAGGACATTATCCAATTATTCTGTCACAGCACAGATAAGACCGCCATCACACTGCACTAACATAATCGCATTAATTAATTACAATTCAATCAAAATCCTTTCTTATCTAATAATCTATACTTAGTTACTTATTACTACTGTAAAGGGGTTTTTCTTTTCTTGTCCAATAAAAAATAAATAATTTAAAAAATATGATTTGAAAATTGAATAAAAAATAATTTAGAATCTGTAAAACAAAAAAAAAACTAACTTTGTAACCGTAATATTTTTAAAAATTGGAAAATGTCGTCTATAGCACTGGAATTAGAGACCAAATTTGAAAATTTCCATTATAGAAACGTAGGTGGTTTTTCTAATTTACTCTTTTTTAAAATTAATTTTTAAATAAATAATAATAATATTTTAAATTGAATAACTGATAGAAGATGAGTGTGAGTAAATGTAGTTTATATTTTTATCTTTATTTTTTTATGTTTAAACATAAAAATATTGGCATTTTGTGAATAAAGAAATTGGAAACCAAAAGAGAACAACTCTCTTTATATTATATTAGCGCATTGTCATTGTCAGATACTAACGTGTCTCTGTCAATCTGTATTTTTTTTTTACATTTATATATGATCATTGTTCTATCAAAAATAATAACCTTCAATTTATTTTTCAAAAATAAATATAATATATTTGTTTTGTCTTTCTTGATTCATAATTTTTAATTGTCTTTTAAGATTTTTTTATTTTTTTACATTTTATCAAAATAGTATTTTTTCATAATAAATAATATGTGCACTTTTTTGTTATGTATTAATAACTAAACTATCATTTTGATCTTATAAAAATTTATTTAATATTAATTTGATCATTTAAAGATATATGATATCAAATTAATTATCTAAAAATTTAAAGTGATATTAAAATAATCTTTTAAAAATATGTAACATTAGTCCTTAAAAGATTTAAAATAACATTAAAATTATCCTTTCGAAAGACTATTTTAAAAAATTATTTTAATATCACTTTAAATTTTTAAAAAACTACCTTAATGTCATGTATCTTTAAAGAATCATATTGTTGTCAAATATTTTTGAACGATCAAATTAATGTCAAGTAAATCTTTAAAGAATCAAAATAATAATTTAATATGTTATTTTTTATGTTTTATACAAACTCATTAAGATTTTTTTAATCTAAGATACTGTCACAAAATACATATTCAAGAAAATAAATAAATAAATAAAATCGAAGTTTCGTCAACCACCCACTTGGCAATGAACCCCCAAATCGTTCACTATGCCATTCTTCGGCGATGAACAGGATCACAAATTGACAATAGTCAAAAGAAATTGAGATTGTTATCGATAGTATCACAAAATGACAACAGTATCGCAAATTAAGATTGTTGTAAATAATATACTGCAATTGCACATAATTCCATGGAAATTGGTTATTGACTTTCGCAATCAAAGCAACGTGAGAAAGTGATAGTTTTTCGCATTTGATCTTTTTTTCATGTATGCTCAGAAATCATATCACTAACATATTCATCATCTCACCATATTTAAGTTGCTTTTCAATCACATAAAGGAAGGTAACTATTAAGATCCAAGTGCAAGTCCCGCTAATTTCAGGCCTCTAATAATGAAAAAAATGAGAAACCTGATAACTATATCTATTGGCATTTAAAATCAAAGGATTTATATTTCTCAAAGAAAAGTAAGCAGATTGTAATTTGAAAAAAGACTATTCAAGTAATAACAGAAAAAAAAAATCATCAAAACCAAAAGTGAAGTTACGGAAAGAGGAGCATTAATTTATAGAACATTTACATTAAGAACATCAATTTACATATGAGAAATAGAGTTTACGGTACGGTAATAGAATTTTTTTTTTTTTTACAGTAAGAAAATA
This sequence comes from Castanospermum australe, assembly GCA_019955255.1. Taxonomy (NCBI): domain Eukaryota; kingdom Viridiplantae; phylum Streptophyta; class Magnoliopsida; order Fabales; family Fabaceae; genus Castanospermum; species Castanospermum australe. The sequence goes on along the minus strand of NSJW01000228.1, from coordinate 1,247,251 downwards.
ACCAAGGGTTGAATCTGAGCTACTATTGTCTAATAACTACTGGAAACAAAACTTAAAACCTATCCTAGTTATCTACATAGGCTTCTCACTCAAAAGCCAATTGGTTCTTCCTCTTAATCACCTTGAAAGTTGTGTGTATTTTCTCTGGGCTCTTCTCCTTGATCGTATCTGCCACAGCCTTGCATGTCGGTAAACAACTTTGTGAAAATATTGCTGAATGAAACAGATTAAAGGCTGCGTTGAGTGGAGAAAAAGTGCCAAAAAAGAGAGAGAGAGAGGAAGAAATAGTAGAAGGAAGAAGAGAAAATTAGTTAATGGCAGTTGTTTATTGTGGGAGTAAAGGATAGAATGTGTAGCAATATGAATTTACAGTTTTATCCTTTCTGTTTCAATGTTGCAAATCAATGTAATGGCATTTTGAGAGAAGTAGCAAAACGTGAGAGTTAGTTAAGAGTTGTTAGTTTACAATTATATTCCTATGTAAAATTATAAAAAAATAATAAATGGTAAATTTGGAAGAGTAAAGATCGATATAAAACCTGGCAATCTCTATTATGTTAACTAACGTGTCCGTCAATCTATATTCTTTTTATATTATATAGAGTAGTATCATATGGATCATTATTCTTTTAAATAATAATAAAATTAAAACTAAAAGTACTTTAAATTTACATAAAGGTGCATTACGTTTAGAGCATTAGCTTATGCTATAAATAAATTTGTATTATAATGCAGGTACTCCACTTGAAATAATGCAAGTATTGAGATGCTAGGAATAATTATCTGTTTATAGTTAACAATTATTTATTTAAAAAATTCATTAAAAAATAAAAATATTATTTAATAAAATTGGAATCGACAGCTTTCACATGGCGCAAATCGTAATATACATGGATTTATTTTAATAAATAGACATGGATTTGTACATTGCAAATTAAAAAAAAAAGTAATATATGAGTGTTGTTCTGCTCCATGCATCTTTCTGTTTTCTCCATTCTATAAGCACCGTGGCACACCATAGCTTCTTTTTTTTTTTTGGTCAGAGCACACCATGGCTTGAGTTGCTTCTGTACGCAATCCAGCCTTAAATTTGGGCTATTGAGAGCCAGCCAGCTATGGACAAGAGTGGGTTTGAATTTGAAAAGATATATGGTGGTTGGAAGTATAAAACTAATTACAACGTGAGACAGTTAAAGAATTGTATGTTTACAATTTCCTCCTTGTACTGTTAAAAAATAAAAAGGAATGGCAAATTTGAAAGAGTAGAAGTTGGAGGCCAAATCTCACAATCACCATTATATAAGTAATAGATTAATAATTAATCATTAATAATTAATAATAGATAAATAATAGATAATAGATATATAATATATAAACTAGCAAATTTAGAGCACTAACATGCCTCTCAATAAATTTAATTAAATTACTGGCCTTTCATATGTTTGATTAAATTAAAAAATATTAACGTGATATGTCTAATATTATGGAGTACAGTTTTTATAAAAGTAAAACTTATAAATCAATCACACTCGTTAAAGATTTGGAAAAGCTTTTCAATTTGAGACTTACGACCTATGAGTTATTTCAAGTCACACGATCACTAAGAAACTCTTCCGTTCAATCAAAGGTTTCATTCAAGAAAATTATAACGTACAACTTTGAATTATTATAAAATGGAAATCTTTTAAAATGAAAAAGATTAAACTATAAATTAAATGAGTGTTCTACTCTTAGGATTTGAACAAAAGAGACAAGTAACAAATGGAAGCATTATGAGAGGAACCAAACATATAGTTACTATCTCTTTCCTTGCACTTATAGTTCAGCCAACTGAATCTGTTTCTTCTCCTTTAGTTTCTAGCCATATTTCTTTCTCTTCAATTCAGAAGCACGAGAGAAACAAATATGACCACAAATTTTGTGTTGAACTTTGTGGAGGATATTGTATAAGGATTTGAAAATTGTTTTGATAGATGTATGGATATATGCAGTAGTTTTAAGGTAAAGTAAGCCCAGGTTGGGTGATGAAGTCTACTTTGCAAGATTTTGAATTCCATCAAAAGTATCTCACAACTCATCCCGTATCAAGGAAAGAATGAAAGATAATTATTTCTTGTGTTTATATACAATTTTATTGAGCCAATATATTTTCAAGTACATAGTGTGGAGCCCATTATGATATGGCACTTACATATATGAGAAAAACCTTATTTGATTCATGCTTCGTTTTGTTTTGTTATTTTCAAAATCAGTTAAAGCCACATGTGAACAAAGTTATATTGCATCATTTGATATCACAAACTTCCAATTATCTCTTCTTTCAATTTTTTTAAAGAGATGCAACATAAAAACTTTCAGGAAATTATCTATTTTAAATTTTTTATTGATGAGTCATTTATAAATAATTCTTTAAGCGTTCAATAAATATGAAAATATGCCCTAATATTAAATTGGCATTGGCATTTCCCTCAACTTCAATATTTATATCAACAAAAAAAAAATATGTCCTTTCAATCTCAACACTTTTTCTCATGTATGATTTGTCCCGAGAGATGCATATATTGGAGCAAGAAAAGTGTAGTAACTTATGCTCTGTTTGTTTTAGATTTTGCATTGGGAGGAAGGAAGCATTCATTTCCTTTAAATAAACTCTCTTGGAGAGCGTGCCTGCAGTGGAAAAATTCATTCCAAACGGACGCTTACTGGAGGATGAGATGATAGAGGAGCTACTTGGTGATGAGGCATAGCACACCTAGCTGGGCATTCCTGAGCTGTATGCTGGCTGGAGCAGATTGAGCAAACCCACGTAGAGAAACTATCATTATGGTATTGTGTGTCGACGACAACTTTGTAAAGTATTTTTTTTTTAATGAAAAAAAAATTTATAGTAAAGAGAGACTATCTCATTTTAAAATTAAAATATATCATAAATTTTAATAAAAATTTATAATAATATTTATAAATTACATATTAAGGAGGGACATTAACAAAAATTGAATTCAAGATCTTACTCAATCTAACCAATTGAGCAAATTCTCATTGGCAAGTTGAACAATGTTAGTTTCCCTTGCTGGTATTACTTTCTACATGTCATTTTAGTGATCACAGGGAAAGGTGATAAACATTTTTGTAAACATGATTCTATAATGCAATTGGGTAAAAATTAGCTTTGATATCAGTTTTGAACGTATCTATATATATTTAAGTTGAATTAATTAAGTTTATTTTTTCACATTAATTATACTTATTATTTAACTTTACTATTAGTATATATAAGTGATTATTCAAAATGACGGGTCGCATTTCCATACTTCAGGTTGGGTATGGAGTATTAGTGCTCCATTACTTGCCATCCGTTGATCTGCCAGAAAAACAAGTCAATGGCTAGATTTGATGACCTGCAACTTAATTAGCAGGTTTTATTGTAAAACTATTAATTAAAAAAGTGGTCCTCACTTATTTGCAAAATGATCCCTCCCTCTCCCTCATTGATCAAATAAAATATACATTTTAAAAAAGTTTTAAAATTTTAAATAATCAATTTAGTCCAAAATTATTTTTAAAAAATTATCAAAAATATCAAATAATTAAGAATATTATAAGAATATTATAATATAAATATTTAGCATAAAAAAAATATTACACCAAAAATTTAAAAAAAAAATTAAATAAAATAATAATTATGACACAAAAAAAATTTACAATCTAATTTCTATTATATTAATTATTTATAAAAAATTTTAGTTTATTTCATTAATGATTATATAAATTATATGAAATATTACTTGAGAAAGGTTTTTTTTTTGTCTTTGACTGGAATATCTCAACAAATATTTTTATAAGACTACTTTTTGAATTAAAAATAATGATTAAGAAAAGCCTTCTGCAAAATAACACATTTTTACATAAATGCAATACAATGACTTTTCAGAAGGTCATCAATTCTAATACTACTCTTGTCCAAGTATGATTTATTAATTTTAAACAATTTTTTATCCTAAATTATTTGCAAAACATTGTCAAGAATATCAAATAATAAAGAATATTCTAACATAAAAATTTGGCACAAGAAAAATATTACACAAAAAATTAGAAAGTTATTTTTAAACAAAATAATAATTATGACATAAAAAAAGAAAATAAAATTTAAAATCTAATTTTTCTTACATTAATTGTTTATTAAGAATTTTAATTTGTTTCATTAATGACTATATAAATTATATGAAATATAACTTTGGGGAAGGATTTTCTTTTTGTCTTTGACTAGAGACTCCCCACAAGTATTACTGTAAGGCTAACCCTTTAAGTCGGTGGTAGTGATTAGTTAAAGTCTTCTCCAAGTGGACATATTTTAAAAAAAAGTGCAATATAATGACTTATTAGGAAGGCATCAATTCTTATACTACTCTCGTTCAAGCACGCTTTATTAATGTTAGACAATTTTTTATACAAAATTATTTTCAAAAAATTGTCAAAAATATCAAACAATCAAGAATATTTTAAAATAAATATTTAGCACAACAAAAATATAGCACAAAAAATTAGAAAATTATTTTTAAACAAAATAATAAATATGACACAAAAAAGGAAAAAAATTAGATTCCAATTTTTTATGCTAATTATTTATGCAAAATTTTAGTTTGTTTTACCAATGATTATATAAATTATATAAATATCATTTGGAAAAAGTTTTTTTGGTCTTTGACCAGATATCACACAGGCATTACTATAAGATTAACCCTTCAGATTGAGGTAATGGTTAGGGAAAGCTTTATCAAAAATGACACATTTTTAAAGAAGTATAATATAATAACTTCTCAAAAGGTCATCAGTTCTAAGATTTTTCTTATCTAAGTACCATATACTAATTTTAAACAATTTTTGGTCTAAAATTATTTTCAAAAAATTGTCAAGAATATCAAATAATCAAAAATATTCTAAAATAAATATTTGACACAATGAAAATATTACACAAGAAATTTAAAAATTATTTTTAAACAAAATAATAATTATGACCCAAAAAGAGAAACATTAGAATCTAATTTTTCTTATATTAATTATTTATGAAGAATTTTAGTTTGTTTTATCAATGATTATATAAACCATATGAAATATTACTTGGAGAAGATTTTTTTCTTTTTTGTCTTTAGCCAGTGTCTCCCATAGGCATTACTGTAAGATTAACCTTTTAGGTCGAGGGTAGTAGTTAGAAAAAGCCTTATCCAAAATAGAACATTTTTAAAGAAGTGCAATACAAGAAATTCTCATAAGGTCATAAATTCTAATATTACTATTATCTAAGCATCCTCTACTTATTTTAAACAATTTTTGATCCAAAATGCAATACAAAAAAATTGTCAAAAATATCAGATAATGAAGAATATTCTAAAATAAATATTTGACACAATAAAAGTATTACACAAAAAATTAAAAAATTATTTTCAAACAAAACAAAATTATGATACCAAAAAAGAAAAAAAAATTAAAATCTAATTTTTCTTATATTAATTATTTAGAAAAAAATTTAGTTTGTTTCATTAACGATTATATAAATTATATGAAACATCACTTGGGAAATTTTTTTTTATCTTTGACTAGGATATTTTTACAGGCATTATTGTAAGACTAACCCTTCGAGTCGGGAGTAGTGGTTAGGCAAAATCTTCCCCAAAATATCGCATTTTTAAAAAGTACAATACAAGAACTTATTAAAAGGTTACCAGTTGTATATTATTCTTGTCCAAGCACCATATATTAATTTTACATAATTTTTGGTCAAAAATTATTTTAAGAAAATTATCAAGAATATCAAATAATCAAGACTATTCTAAAATAAATACTTAGCACAATGAAAATATTACACAAAAATGGGTTGAAAATATTTTTAAACAAAATAATAATTATAACAACAAAAAAAGAAAAAAAATTTAGAATCCAATTTTTTTATATTAGTTATTTAGGAAAAATTTTAGTTTGTTTTATCGATGATTATATAAATTATATGAAATATCACTTGAAGAAAGATTTTTCTTTTTTTTTTCTTACTAACCAAAATTCGTTACTTGGTACATATAAGGCCACTTTCAAGCAAATGTCAGAACTGACCATGGATGATAATTCATTGACATCGATTGATAACCAATGTAACATTAATTGATAACAGAGGAAAGATTTTAATAACGTTTCATTTTCAATAAGTTTCATGGTCCATCATTTTAACCATGCATTATTCTCATATTGTCACTCTTTTACAATAATTTAATAACCATAGTCATGCAATATTAAACATGTAAGGCAACTTATAAGTAAATCTCGTAATTGACATCTGATAATAACTCCTTTATGTTGATTGATAACCAATACAACATTGGTTGATTACAAAGGACAGATTTTATTAATGTTTCAGGTTCAACAAGTTCATTCCCATACATTTTAGCCATTCATTATTCTCATATTGCCTCCCTCTTACAATGATTTAATAACCATAGTAATGAAATATTAAATATGTAAGGCAACTTATATACAAATCCAACAACTGATCTCTGCTGATAACTCCTTTACGTCAGCTCATAATCAATACAACATTGGTTGATAATAGATAATAGATTTTAATAATATTTAAGTTTTAACAAGTTTCATGGTCCATCACTTTAACCATGCATTATTCTCATATTATCATACTTTTATAATAATTTAATAACCATAGTCATGCAATATGAAACATGTAAAGCAACTTATATACAAATCTCGTAACTAATCTCTATTGATAACTCCTTTACATCGGTTGATAACCAATATAATATTGGCTGATAACGGATGATAGATTTTAATAACGGTTCAGGTTCAATAAATTCATTCCTATACATTTTAACAACGCATTATTTTCATATTGCCACCCTCTTACAATAATTTAATAACCATAGTAATGCAATATTAAACATGTAGGGTAACTTAAACAAATCCAACAACTGACCTCTGCTAATAACTCCTTTACGTCGGTTGATAACTAATAAAACATTGGTTGATAACAGAGAAGATATTTTAATAACGTTTTAGTTTCAACAAGTTCCATGGCCTATCATTTTAACCATGCATTATTATCATATTTCCACCATTTTACAATAATTTAATAACCATAGTCATACAATATTAAACATGTAAGGCAACTTATAAGTAAATCCCGCAATTGACCTCTGCTGATAACTCCTTTACGTCAGTTGATAACCAATATAACATTGATTAAATAGATTTTAATAACGTTTCAGTTTCAGCAAGTTCTATGGCCCATAATTTTAACCATGCATTATTCTCATATTACCACCCTTTTACAATAATTTAATAACTATAGTCATGTAATATTAAACAAGTAAGATAACTTATAAGTAAATCTCGCAACTAACCTTTGCTGATAACTCCTTTGTGTCGATTGATAACCAATATAACATTGGTTGAAGATAGATTTTAATAACATTTCAAGTTTAACAAGTTCATTCCCATACATTTTGATCATGCATTATTCTCATATTTCCACACTCTTCCAATATTTTACAAACAAAAAATTGTTATATGATACATGTAAGGCCACTTAAAAGCAAATGTCAGAATTGACCATGGATGATAACACATTGACAATGGTTGATGACCAATATAACATTAGTTGATAACAGATGAGAGATTTTAATAACGTTTCAATTTCAACAAGTTCATAGTCCATAATTTTAACCATGCATTATTTATATTGCCACCTCTTTACAATAATTTAATAACCAATAATAATGACATTAGTACATGTAAGGCAACTCATAAACAAATTTCATAACTGTCCTCCGTTAATAACTCATTTACGTTGGTTAATAACCAATACAACATTGGTTGATAACAGAGGACAGCCTTTAATAATGTTTCAGTTTCAACAAGTTCATAGTCCATCATTTTAATCATGCGTTATTCTCATAATTGTCATTTTTTACAATAATTTAATAGCCATAGTAATGCAATATAAAACCAGATAACTTATAAGCAAATCTCGCAACTGACATCTTCTTATAACTCCTTTACGTCGATTGATAACCAATATAACATTGGTTGATAAGAGATAATATATTTTAATAACGTTTCAGGTTCAATAAATTCATTTCCATACATTTTAATCGGGCATTATTCTTACATTTCCACCCTCTTCTAATATTTTAGTAACCAAAAATTGTTACTTAGTACATCTAAGGCCACTTAGAAGCAAACGTCAGAACTGACCATAGATGATAGCTTCTTGACATCGCTTGATAACCAATGTAACATTAATTAATAACAGAGGATAGATTTTAATAATGTTTAGGTTTCAACAAGTTCCATGACCCATCATTTTAATCATGTATTATTCTCATATTGCCACCCATTTAAAATAATTCAATAACCATAGTCATGCAATATTAAACATGTAAGGCAACTTATAAGTAAATCCCACAATTGACTTATGCTAATAACTCTTTTTATTTTGGTTGATAACCAATACAACATTGATTGATAACATAGGATAGATTTTAATAACGTTTCAGGTTCAACAAGTTCATTTCCGTACATTCTCATATTCCTATTCTTTTACAAAAATTTACTAACAAAAAATGGTTTATAGGCACATGTAAGGCCACTTAGAAGGGAAATCCAATACTTAACTTAGATGATAACTTTTATACAGAGGTTGATAACTAATATAACAGTCATTGATAATAAATGAATGAATTTAATAACTTTTTAGGTAAGCAAGTAGGAAGTCATTGGAATTTTAACCATGTATTATTCTTATATTCTCATTCTTATACAAGAATTTACAAATAAAAAAAGGTTTGTAACTATATGTAAAGCCACTTAGACAACTTTTAGACAATTTTTGGTCTAAAATTATTTTTCAAAAATTGTCAAGAATATCAAATAAAAAAAATATTCTAAAATAAATATTTGACATAACAAAATTATTACACAAAAATTAAAAAATTATTTTTAAACAAATAATTGTTATGACACAAAAAAGAGAAATAAATTTAGAATCTAATTTTTTTATGTTAATTATTTATGAAGAATTTTAATTTATTTCATCAATGATTATATATAAATTATATGAAATATCACTTGAAATTTTTTTTTTATCTTTGACTAAGGTATTTTCACAGATATTGTTGTAAAACTAACCATTTCAGTCGGGAATAGTAATTAGTAAAAGCCTTCTCCAAACTGGTATATTTTTAAAAAGGTATAATACAAGGACTTTTCAAAAGTCATTAGTTCTAATATTATTCTCGTCTTAGCACACTTTACTAATTTTAAATAATTTTTTATTTAAAATTATTTTTAAAAAATTATCAATAATATTAAGCAATCAAGAATATTTTAAAATAAATATTTAACATAACAACAATATAACATAAAAAATTAAAACATTATTTTTAAATAAAATAATAATTATGATAAAAAAATTTAAAATCTAATTTTTTTATATTAATTATTTATAAAAAAATTTAATTTGTTTTATCAATGATTTTATTACTTATATGAAATATTACTTGAGAAATTTTTTTTTTTGTCTTTGATATCCTTAAAAACATATATCCTCTTTTTTTTTTGGGTTAAAATATGCTTATTTATTTTAGAAAATAAATTTTTTCATATGCATTCTAACAAAATAAATTTTTTCACACGTGCCTGGTGCACGTACTTGAGTTGCAGGCTTGCAACCCTATCTTCTTCCTCTTTCCATGGCTGCAACACAAGCTCGCCCTGGGGTTTCATCCAAAAACAGGTCAAATCACACCATTTTCTTCATGACTTCTACGACACTGCTTTAATGATAAAGTATCCCCCAAAAATCATGCAATTTCGCTGACAGACACGCATCCATTTGCGGAGCTTAGGAGTTTGAAGCTCCAACAATGGCTGAAGCACACCATAAACGAGGAAAGATGCGATTTTAGACCAAGAAACTGCAGTTTAGATGCGATTTTGAACCACAAATCTCATACAAACCATTAATATTCAGATTAATCTATAAAAAAAAGCACAAAAATTCGAAAATCAAAGAGCCCAAAACGAGACCCATTTTGGTTTCAAACCCCTCCTACACTAAGTTTCAAACCACAAAAAATCAGATCAATTGGTCTCTCTAGAATTCACCAACTCTTGCATTTTCCAAATGGACTAACAGACCACATGTTTGTCAAGGCGGGGGGCCAAGCAACAGTGAATAGATCGAGCAGCTGAGTTTGAGATGAAGAAAGATTAGACTGCAATTATAAAAAAGTTTGGGGTAAAAAATTAAATAAATAGAAAACTTGAGTAACCTGTCATAATAGGTTACAAAAGAGTATCGATACTCCAAAGTTTACAAGGCGTGCTACAAGACTCCATATATGGAGTATTGATACTCCAATCCAAATGACTTGTTATTACAGGTCATCCGGTTTCTTTTTTTTTTTTTCATTTTAATCTTTGTTTAATGATTTCACCTGTTGTATTTCACTGTTTCGGTTTCTGCTTTTTTTTTTCCTTTTTTTTTATTTTATTTTTTACTTAGTTTTAATTTATAATATTAATAATAAATTATTTATTTTTAATTATAAAATTTAAGTCAAGAAAATTAATTAATTTATTAATATTATTTAAGAATGTTTCATAATATATAATTTTATATGATTAAAAATTCATTTTGGTTGCTGTTAAATTTATTATTTTGAATTTAATTTTAATTTATTAACAGTATAAAAAAATTTTATTTTATTATCCAATCAGGCATTGTTAAATTGTTAAAAAATCTTAACTAAGATAACAACTACTTAAAAAGTCAAATACTATATTTATGCAAATCAGTTTTGATTTATCAATTTTAATTTTTTTTAATTTGTATCTACATAAAACTTGTAGGAAACAAATGCATAAGCAAAAAAATAATTTTAAGATACTCTTACTTTTAATTATTATAAAATATAATAGATTTGTTTGTCAAATTATTGCAATAATTTATGTAACTAATTTATGTAAATTAATTTTGATTGATTAATTTTAATTTTCTTAATTTTTTTCCTACATGAAATTTATATGAAGCAAATGCATGAGAATTAAAAATAGAGTGCATGAGTGAGAATTTTTTTTTTTAAATAGACTCTTACTTTTAGCTATTATAATAAATAATAATAGATAATAGATAAATTTAACTTTTTTTATATATTCAAATAAATATAATTAAATATAAAATTTAAAATATAGTTAAATATTAAATTAAGTGATTAAATATAAAATTTAAAAGTTGAGTGCATAGAATCTCAAATTTAAAAAATAGCTTAATATTAAATTTCTATTATTTGTTTCATAAATTATTACACTAATTTATGTAGCTAATTTATGTTGATCAATTTTATTAAGAAATAAATACATGAATGGGAAAAATATAGACTGTATGAGCAAAACAATTTTTTTTAGGGGAAACTCCTATTTTTAATTATTATAATAGATAATAGATTAAATATGAAATTTAAAATTTGAATACATAAAATCTCAAATTTAAAAGTAACTTAATATTAAATTTATGTTATTTGTTTCCTAAATATTATACTAATTTATATATATAATTTATGTTGATTCATTTTATTAGGAAATAAATCCATGAGCGATAAAAAAATATTATATGAGTGGAAAAAGAAATTTTAGGGAAAACTTTTACTTTTAGTTATTATAAAAAATAATGAATGTTAATTTTTTTTAATTTGTATCAATATGAAATTTGTAAGACACAAATGCATGAGTGGGAAAAATAGATTGTATGAGCAAAAAAAATAACACATATGAGGATACCCTGATATTTTGAACAATAATTTGTTGAAAAAATAATACATAATATTTTGAACATTTTGGTTATACATATTTTCTATGATTGTTATTTCAAAATTTTATATTCTCAACCCAAAGGTTTAGTCTTACAGTAATACTTACGGAGATACCTTGATCAAAGATTAAAAAAAAAACTCTTCCTCATGTGATTTTTCATATAATTTAGATAATTATTGATGAAACAAACTAAAATTTTTCATAAATAATTAACATAAGAAAAATTAGATTCTATTTTTTTTATGTCATAATTATTATTTTATATAAAAATAATTTTTTAATTTTTTGTGTTATATTTTAGTTGTGTCAAATATTTATTTTAAAATATTCTTGATTGTTTGATATTCTTGACAATTTTTTGAAAAAAATTTGTCTAAAATTAATAAAGCATACTTGGATGAGAATAATATTAAAACTGATGACCCTTAAGAAGTTTTTATATTGCACTTCTTTAAAAATGTGCTTATTTGGAGAAAGTTTTAACTAACTACTACTATCGACCTAAAGGGTTAGTTTTATAATAATACTTACGGGAATACTCTAGTCAAAAACAAAAAAAAAAGAAAACATTTCCTTAAGTGATATTTCATATAATTTATATAATCATTAATAAAATAAATTAAAATTCTTCATAAATAATTAACATAAGAAAAATTAGATTCTAATTTTTTTACTTTTTTTTTGTGTCATAATAATGATTTTGTTTGAAAATAATTTTTAAATTTTTTGTGTAATATTTTTATTATGTCAAATATTTATTTTAGAATATTATTGATTAGTTGATATTCTTGACAATTTTTTAAAAATGATTTTGAACTAAAAATTGTCTAAGTAACTTTACATGTACCTACGAATCATTTTTTGTTAGTAAATTCTTGTATAATAATGAGAATATAGGAATAACACATAGTTAAAATTCTAAGGACTTCCTACTTGCTTACCTAAAAAGTTATTAAAATCCTTAATTTATTATCAACAGCTGTTGTATTAGTTATTAACCACTGTATAAAAGTTATCATCTAAGGTTAGTACTAGGTTTCACTTCTAAGTGGCCATACATGTGCCTGTGAACTATTTTTGGTTAGTAAATTTTTGTAAAAGAATGAGAATATAAGAATAATGCATGGTTAAAATGTTGAACTATCTACTTGTTGATCTGAAAAGTTATTAAAATATATTTTCTATTATCAACCACTATTGCATTAGTTATCAATCGATACCAATGAGTTATCATCCAAGGTTAATACTAGGTTTCGCTTCAATGTGCCCTTACATATACTTATGAGCCATTTTTGGTTAATAAATTTTATATAAGAATGAAAATATAAGAATAATACATGGTTAAAATTATGAAGATTTCCTACTTGCTTAATTGAAAAGTTATTAAAATCTTTCATTTGCTATTAATTACTGTTACATTGGTTATCAAATTATGTATAAAAGTTATCATCCAATGTCATTATTGAATTTCGCTTCTCACTAACCTTACATGTACCTATAAATCATTTTTAGTTAGTAAATTCTTTTAAAAGAATAGAAATATGAGAATAAAGTATGATTAAAATGATGAACTATATACTTGTTTACCAAAAAAGCTACTCAAATATGTCCTTTGTTATCAACTACTGATGCATTGGTAATCAATGAGTTATTAACCAAGGATAGAAGCAAGTTTAACTCTTAAAATGACTTTAAGTGTACTTACTAACAATGATTGATTAGTTATCTGTTGAGTAAGAATAAGAATATGAGAATACCTTCCTTATATTTAAAAATCCATAGAACTTATTATTTGATTACCTAAAAGGTTATTAAAATATTTTATTTGTTATCAACCAGCCTAACATCTGTTATAAACTTTTGTAGACAAATTATTAACTAATGTTTGAAGCGGGAACTCTTAAATGGCCTTAAGTGTACTTACTAACAATGATTGATTTGTTATCTATTGAGTAAGAATAAGAATATGAGAATAATTTTCTTATGGTTAAAAATACATGGAACTTATTACTTAACTACATGAAAGGTTATTAAAATATTTTGTTTGTTATCAATCAGCCTAGCATCTGTTATGAACTTCTATAGACAAGTTATTAACCAATGTCAGAAGCGAGTTTTGCTCTTAAATGGCCTTAAATGTACTTATTAACCATGATTGATTTATTATCTATTAAGTAAGAATCAGAATATGAGAATATATTTCTTGTGGTTAAAAATTCATGAAACTTGTTATTTGATTACCTGAAAGGTTATTAAAATATTTCTTTTATTATCAACTAGCCTAGTATCTGTTATTAACTTTTGTAGACAAGTTATCAACCAATGTCAGAAGCAGGTTTCGCTATTAAATGACCAGAAGTTTACTTACTAACCATGATTAGTTAGTTATCTATTGAGTAAGAATAAGAATATAAGAATACATTCATTGTAATTTTTATGAATTTTGTAAAAAATTTATATAAATTTATCTCTATATAGCTTAAATTAGATATATTTAAAATTTTATAATCTCAACCCAAAAGGTTAACTTTACAATAATGCCTATGGCTATACCCTGATCAAAGATTAAAAAAAGGAAAAGAAAAACTCTTCCTCAAGTGATATTTCATATAATTTATTTAATCATTGATGAAACAAGCTAAAATTATTCATATATAATTAATATAAGAAAAACTAGATTCTAATTTTTTTTTTTTGTGTTGTAATTATTATTTTGTTTAAAAATATTTTTTTAATTTTTTGTGTAATATTTGTACTATGTCAAATATTTATTTTAGAATATTTTTGATTATTTGATATTCTTGGCATTTTTTTTAGAATAATTTTAGACAAAAAATTATTTAAAATTAATAGAGAGTGTTTTGATGAAATAAATATTAGAATTGATGACCTTTTGATAAATTCTTGCATTGTACTTTTTTAAAAATGTACTGTTTTATATAAGGCTTTCCCTAACTATTATCCCGACCTAAAGAGTTAATTTACTTGGTCAAAGATAAAAAAAAAGTTTTTCCAAGTAATATTTTATATAATTTACATAATCCGTGATAAAATAAACTAAAATTCTTTATAAATAATTAACATAAGAAAAATTAGAATCTAATCTTTTTTGTGTTATATTTTTTCTGTGCCAAATATTTATTTTATAATATTATTGATTGTTTGATATTCTTGATAGGTTTTTGAAAATAATTTTAGATTAAAAATTGTATAAAATTAGTAAAGTATACTTGGATGAAAGAAGTATTAGAACTGTTGTCTTCTTGAGAAGTTCATATATTGCACTTCTTTAAAAATGTACCTGTTGGAGAAAACTTTAACTAACTACTACTTTTGACTTGAAGAGTTAGTGATATTTCATATAATTTATATAATCATTGATAAAACAAACTAAAATTCTTCAAAAATAATTAATATAAGAAAAATTAGATTGTAAATTTTTTTCTTTTTTTGTGTCATAATTATTATTTTGTTTAAAAATAATTTTTAATTTTTTGTATAATATTTTATTTTGTCAAATACTTATTTTAGAATATTCTTGATTATTTAATATTATTGATAATTTTTTGAAAATAATTTTGGACCAAAAATTGTCTGATATTAGTAAAGCATGCTTAGAAAAAAGTAGTATTAGAATTTGATGACCTCCTGAAAAATTATTGTATTGCACTTCTTTAAAATGTATCATTTTGGAGAAGGCTTTACCTAATAACTAATACCTACCTGAAGGGTTAGTATTACAGTATTACCTGTGGGGATACCCTAGTCAAAGATTAAGAAAAAAATCTTTCCCAAGTAATATCTCATATAGTTTATATAATTATTGATGAAACAAACTAAAATTCTTCATAAATAATTTACGTCTAATTTTTTTCTTTTTTTTGTGTGTCATAATTATTATTTTGCTTAAAAATAAATTTTTAATTTTTTGTGTTATATTTTTACTATGCTAAATATTTATTTTAGAATATTTCTAATTATGTGATATTCTTGGCAATTTTTTTTAAAATAATTTTGGATAAAAAATTGTCTAAAATTAGTAAAACGTGCTTATATAAGAATAGTATTAAAATTGATGACGTTACGAGAAGTCCTTATATTATACTTTTTTTAAAATATTCCATCTTTTGTAATTTTTTAAATGACTGTACCAAACCATTTAATAGCCATAGATATTTGTCACATATCAACAATTGATGGTCACCAAGGCCTTGTGGCCATATACTCAGTGATGGTGATACACGAATGCAATTTGTTCGTGGCACTTTGGAACAGCGAACAGTTGATAACTAGGAATATTAATTACTCGTATATTCAATGAGAAATTGGCTGTATGCTTTTGTAATTTATCTTTCTAATTTATTTGTTAGATAATAACAAGTAGTCTAGGAACTTACAATTTTTTTCTAAGAAACTTGAAAGACAGAAACTCTTGAAATGGGATATCTTGCCTTTGCTTGATTCTGTTCTTTTGTATTCTAACCAGGAAAGGACTCTGGTACTAAATTCTACAGGTCTATTTTTTTACTTTCACTTTTTTTTCTTTCAATTCTTTAAATTAAGAAAAAAAATTTCTTGAAATTTAGATCTCCATCTAAGGTGAAATCTTTTATTTGGATGTTTTTGAGATATCGTGCACCGTAGCAATCCCCTTTTGTTCTCTCACTCTACATTCACTGACTTGCTACTGCCATACAGCCAAAGTTGAAAGTTAGTATTATTTCAATTACTAAGTGTGAAATGCATTTGAATTGCTTAGAGTAATTGAAAAATGGCTACTTACTGATTTTGTAGCATAAGATTTAAGATTTAGAATAGGTCAAGATTGCTTTTAAGAATCTAGGATAGTGAGGCTACTAATATTGCTAATTTTCTATCCACACTTTCTACTAATTACTTTTTAATTATAATTTCAAAATTATCCTTAATTAAATGAATTTTTGGTTTATCAGTAATTAAATATATTCATATTTTATTCACATTTGATTAAGAACAATGATTGTGAACAAAAATAGTAAGGAATGTAAATAGATAATGAAAGTACAAATAGCTAAGTAAAACTATCAGCACTTCTAATTATCTATTGTCACTCTGCACTAATTTAATGCTTTTAAAATTAGCAATCATCAAGAAAACCCTGTTAATAGAATATGCTTCTAATAATTTGCAGAATCCATTTCAGTGTAATTTCGCTGCCCTTTAGCATGATAGCAATGGCAATCCCTTTTGAAGTAACATGCCCTTATTTGGCCATATCAAAATCTGACAGCCAATTATCGTTGGGTAACAGCATTTATTATTATTATAAGTATAGTACTTTAGTTATAAGTCCTGAAAACATTTAGAATAAAAGTATCAATAAATAACAGGAGAATTAAAGAAAAAATGATATACAAAATTTTAAATATAAAAAGTAAATTTTATAACTCATCGTATAAATTTCTAACACATTATATTTTGTGTCTATCTCTTTTTAACAAAATAATCTTATTACATAAGAGAATCAAAATTTAGAACACAAATGGGATGAGAGCCTTAACATCTTTAGGGAACTCTTCAAATTTGGAAAGATACCATCTCCTAGTTGCATAACTCCTTCCCACCCAAGTAGAAAGTGGAGCCCAAGCTGAAGGAGAAGGCATAGAGTGTCTGAGAAATGAACGAAACCCCATAAAACCCAGTGATCTCAAAGAGAGAGTGGGGGCATATCACAAGCCCAAACAAACCACCCTTAGGAATCTTGTATTCCTTTTCACCCTCTCCTCTCAATTTGGAGAGAAGGTAGTGGTGGTAGAAGTTGCCACTGATGCCCACCAGAAACAACACAATCCCAGGATGGGTCAGATCAATTGGTGGCTCTGGAAGGCCCTGTGTGAGGTGTTGGGCATAGATCATGGTTACAGAAGACAGGAAATAACTCAGAGTGATGGAGATTGCGGAATCAAGAACCATATAGCCACTGTATCTGTGAACAAACAGAACCTGCACAAAAACAGCATTCTTGATTGAGCAGAAAATCCCATGGCATAACAACAGTAAAATAAAACTCTATGCTCAAAATGTTTATAAACAAAAGGAAGCTCATTTCTAATCAAACACTTTTATTGTTTGCTATCAAGTATTTTGATAAAACCTTCCAATAGAGGTGCTAATTTCTACAAGCCATTCGCTTAACAAAATTATATTAGTAAATTACTTCAATTTTTTTATTAAAATTTTATTTTAATCTCTAAAATTTAATCAAAATTTTAATTTAATCTAAAATATTTAATTTATGTTAATTTCTTTTCATATGTTATAAAATTATATTAATGTAATTTTTTTCAGTAATAATTTATACATATTATTTAAATTTATTTTAAAATATAACCTTTAAACTTATTTAAAGGTGAAATTAATTAATAAAATTAATTTAAAATAATATTAATAAAATAAATATTATTAATAAAAATATCACATTAATATAATTTTTTGACATTTAAAATAAAATTAATATAAATTAAATATTTAAAATTAAATTAAAATTTTCATTAAATTTTAAAAATTAAAATAAAATTTTAACCATTTTTTATTTATTTTTACATAAATTATTTTTATTTATAAAATTTAAATATATTTTTTATATATTTTTAAAAAATTTACACATATATTCTTTAAATATTTTAATATCTTTATATATAAATTTGTTAAAAAAGAAAATTTATATAAATTTTAAATATTAACAAAATTTATTGAAAAAAATATATAAATAAAAAAAATATTAAAATAACTTACTTAAACTATATTCATATTGATTATAAAAATGAATGAGATTAAACTGTAAAATTTATTTTAAAAAAAAGTATAAAAAATTTAATTAAATTTTTTTGCTAAAAATACATTGCATCAAGAACCATACAACTAATTTCGTTCATATTATTCTTTTTACTAAAAAAACAAACATTTTTCTATCACAGGTCTATTATTGGGTATGTTTGGTGTGTTTGTGGGTAAGAGAGAGAAGATAAATCCAAAACTAGAACAAAAAAGAGTTACCTCAAAATCCTCTTGAAGAAATGAAGGGTCACAGCAGATCGAAGGATTGTGGATCTGAGACCCTCATGGGGGAAGACCCAAAAGGAAGCAGCCCCAGCAAGAAAAGCAGGAGTGTACACCAAGAGCATGCCGGCTCTGCTTGAAAGCTTGATCTGCTTTCGCCCATCGGAGGAGTTCGCGTTCGAGAACTTGGAATAGTTCATGTGCTTCCCTCGGATTTCGGACCAGCCAGCGTTCGCCATTGCCGCGAAGCTTATCACCGACATGGCCGAGACGATCAGAGACGGCGGCGGACGGAAGATGAACTTCAGCAACACCGACATCACCGTCGTTGTCATCCTCTCTCTCTCTCTCTCTCTCTCTCTCTCTCGCGTTGTGTTAATCTCTCTGAGAAATATAAAGTGAAAGGCCCCGAAGTTATATGTGCACACTTATTTGCCGACATAAACCTAAATAATTAATGTTTAAATTATTAAATACTCTAATAATTTTGGATATAGTTCCTTATCTTTTGTTGGATAGAAAAGAGGAACTGGGGAAAGAAAATTTTTGCTTACTTGTAAGAGTAGAAAAATATAAGATGAAACAATTACGTGAAGAATTTTTTTTTAAGAAAATTAATATTAAAAGGAAAAAGTGAGGATGTGTTAATTTTTTTAATTTTTTATTTTGTAAATATATTTTTCTTTTTTTAAATTTAAGTATAAGAAGAGAATTTTTTTTATTTATTATTATTTTTCTTTTTTTTTATTTTTCTTCTTTCTTCAAATAAAGAGAGTAGAGATTTATGATAAATGATAAAAAAATTAAAGAAATAAATTTTAATAATTTTATAATTTGTAATATATATGTAAGTATTTTATTATTATATTAATTATTAATTTTTTATTAATGGTTATAATTTTTATTTTTTTCTTGTAAAGTAAACTCTTATAATTTTAAAAGAGATAACCATAATAATTTTGGATTAAAAATAATTTAAATATTTATATATATATAATAATAATAATAATATTATTATTATTATTATTATTATTATTATTATTTCCTAACACACTAAATAGTAATACACGTACATACAAGAATATAACACTTGTGGAATGTATGCGAAAATTTAAAAAGACAAAAAAAATCGTTATGCTTATCAATACTTTCTTGTACACAATATTATTAATTGTGTTAAATGATTCAACATATTTACCATAATATGAGATCATATCACATAATCTCAAGAATTCTTCTTTGTTATATTGCCCACCTGTAGGGATTCTAGAACAAATAAAAACTGAACTTCATGATTATTCAGAAATTTTTTTAAAAGAAGAACCAAAAATTAAACGTAAAATAAAAATAATAATAATAAAAATTTAAAGTTGGAATCTTTTTTATTACCAAGCGGATAAAAAACACATCGAACGAAGGAGATGCATAGTCAGCAGCAGTTACCAAAGGAGGAGCAGAAAACTCTTATATCAGAAGCCACTGGAACCTGGATTAGTTTTGTGATATTACCGACAGTTCATTGTTTGTTATTCTAGTTATTTTCTTTTACTTGAGCACACGTGTTAATTGTGTGAACCAATGTACAGATATAAAACCCGATTCTCAAATCATGAATGTGACTTTCATTTTTCCCAGATCTTAATATGGTATCAGAGCTCTTCTTGTAAGAGCTCTGCTTCTGCTGCATACGAAACTTCACTCTGAGCTTCAATGGTGGATGAAGCCATGGCTGATGCTTTCTTAGTAGATTTTCAAAACAAATCCTATTAACCCTTACTATCTTCACCCAAATGAGAACCCTTCTGCTGTTTTTGTTTCTCCGGTTTTGGAATCCACCAACTATCACTCGTGGGTAAGAGCAATGAAGGTAGCATTATCAACAAAGAACAAACTCGGTCTTGTATATGGTACGATCGTTGCACCACCAAGAATTGATGCTTTGTACCCTATTTGGTCAAGATGCAACAACATGGTATTGTCTTGGATCATTAGGTTCTGCAATTACACTATTGCTCAAAGTGTACTGTGGATGAACAATGCAGAACGTGTGCGGAAAGATTTGCAAGATCGAATTTCGCAGAGTGACATGTAGCGAATTTTCGGATTTACAGGAGGAGATTTCTCATTTCAAGCAAGGTGATTTATCAGTCACTGATTACTTTACTGCATTGAGAATAATGGGGGAAGAGCTATTTGAATTTAGGCCTATTCCTAATTATAACTGTGCTATCCAGTGTTCTTGTGACTTGATTCCCACCATTAGAACATACAGAGAGAATGATAGTGTTATTAGATTTCTTAAGGGGTTGAATGATCAATTTAAAGTTGTGAGATCACAAGTGATGTTAATGGAGCCTCTGCCAAGTCTTGGTAAGGTGTTTTCGAAGGTCATTCAGCATGAGAGGGAACTTCTTGGGGGAATTTCTCAAGAACCCAAAGTTCTCTTCAATTCTGCCAATGGTGGTCAAAAGAATACGCCTGTATATGGTAGAGGAAGAGGACAGCACAGTGGACTTTCTACTGGGAGATCATCCAAGGGTCCGTGGTCAGTCACAGAATGCAAGCAAATTTTGTACTTACTGCAGCAAGAATGGGCATACGGTAGAAACATGCTTTAAGAAGCATGGATATCCTCCTGGTTTCAAATTCAGAAACCAAAATGCTTCTGTGAATGCGACCTCTTCAGAAATTGACACATAGGAACCTAGTGAGAACTCAAGTTTTAGTTTTACCAAGGAGCAATACCAGTCCTTAATGGCTTTAATTCAGCAGCATAATGGTGTTACCAATTCCCCAAATATTGTTAACCACATCATAGCCACAAAATAACTATCAAAATGATGCCAAAACAGGTATCTTTTCTAACCTTTGGCTCCTGGATACTGGGGGCAACTGACCATATATGCCATTCTATCCATTTGTTTGACACTTATAAGAGAATTAAACCTGTATGCATTAAGCTTCCCAATGGAACCCACACAATTGCACATTTCTCGGGTACCATTCTGTTTTCAGACACTTTAACTCTTGTTGATGTTTTATTTTTTGCCCAATTTTCAATTCAATCTCATTTCAATTTCCAAATTGACCAAGACCTTGAACTGTCAACTGATTTTTAAATCTTTCAAATGTGATATTTAGGACTTGAAACTCATTGAAGATGATTGGTTCAGCTGAGGTTAGAGGAGGTCTTTATGCATTGATAGTCCCTGAAAAGCCCAAAGATTCAATTGCAAAACTATGTCACCTTGTTAATTCGAGTACTTCAGATTTTTAATTCTCATTCGGTTTGCTGTCAAAGCCTATGGCATCTTAGATTAGGACACCTATCTAATGATAGGTTAAATGCAGTTCACAAATCCCATTCCTATATACCATATTGTACAGTTGAAGTTTGTGACATATGTCACAATGTCAAAACAGAAAAAGCTATCATTTCCACATAGTAATACAAAATCTTCTGAAGTTTTTGAGTTACTGCATGCTGATATATGGGGGGCCATATGGAGTACATTCTGTCCACGGTCATCGATATTTCCTTACAATTGTGGACGATTTTTCTGGGCATACTTGGGTTTTTCTATTAAAACAAAAATCTGAAACACAATCACTAATACAGAACTTTGTTGTTTTAGTAGAGACACAATTTGAAACAAAGGTCAAGATCATAAAAAGTGATAATGGGCTGAGTTTAATATTACACAATTTTATGATTCAAAGGGTATCATACGTCATACCACATACGTAGAAACACCCCAGCAGAATGCTGTTGTAGAACGCAAACACCAGCATATACTTAATGTAGCTAGAGCACTTTTGTTTCAAGCTGGTTTGCCTAAAAATCTTTGGTCTTATACTGTTACACATGCTGTTTACTTGATAAATAGGTTACCATCTCCAATAATTTTCAAATAAATGCCCATATGAACTCTTATATGGTAATTTACCTGATCTTTCAAATTTAAAGATTTTTGGGTGCTTATGTTATGCATCAACTTTGCAGCAAAAAACAGAACAAAATTTGATTCAAGAGCTAGGAAATATATATTTTTGGAATACAAATCAGGCACAAAGAGCTTTATTTTGCTTGACATTCAAACAAGAGAAGTTTTTATGTCTAGGAATGTTATTTTTCATGAAAACCAATTTCCTTTTACTTGTGTCACTATGCCACATTCTTCAACCGTACAGCAGCAGACACATTCCCTGCCATTTCCATATTATGACCAAATACCAGATTATGAGTTACCAACCAATGCTACTCCACCTGCTGCCATACATATCCATCCAGAAAATAACATCAGTCGAGCACACCTTCCTATTGTTGACAGAACAGCAGCAGGTTCCAACAACAGTAGAAAACTTTTAATATAAAACAATTTTATTGAAAACTTGAGATCATAAACAAATATCTAAATATCAAAAAACTATTATAATTATGATTTATCAACTTTTTTTTTAAAAAAAACTTATATAAAAAGAATTACTTTTATCTTTCTTATATTTTACATTAATTAGCAAATATTTTTAAATTATAAAATTATAATTTAAAAATTATATAAATTTACCTAAACTTTTTTTTATTGTTCATAAACTATTTCTTTAAGAAGAAATTTATGTAAGTTTTTAAAACAAAAAGTAATTGCACAGTAAATTTTTTAAAAATAAAAGTAATTTAAAAGAAAATAATTATTTTAGAAACATCAAACCTCAACCTCGAGCTCACTTTCTCTGCCAGCCTCATCCCAACGAAGAAAAACAATTGCAAAATGTCAAAAAAAAAAAAAAGTAAAATCTCTTTCAGCTGCACAATAAAGATTTGGAGTTGGGAATAGATGTTGCCTTTCACATGTGCATCCACATGCACCACACATTTCCTTATGGGATCTTTTAGAGTTGGGAATAGATGTTGCCTTTCTTCTTCTTCTTCTTCTTGGCAAAGGTGTGGGCCTCATTGTGTCTCTTTGCCACATTCTTCTTCTTCTTTAATTGTTGGCGTGTGTTTCAGGCAAGAGAAGCAGCAAAGGTGTGGACCTCATTGCGTCTCTGTGCCACATTTATGATGCTTCAGAAGATGATCAGAGGAAAACAATGAAGAAAGCCAATAATTTAATTGCAGATATATTGAAGAAGAAGCCTTGCTTGGCATCTGAATGTGAAACTGAAAACCTGGAGAATACCGATAGAGGTTCATTTGATTACTTTACTGTGTGTCAATGATTATTTACGCGATCTCCTTTACTGATTTTTATGCACCCTTACATTTGTAGATGGATTGATCTATTTTAAAGATATGATGGAGGAAACATGCCTGCAATCCAGTTTGGATATCTTAGAAAAAAATTATGATCATGCCCTTCATAACAAGGGTGAACTGGATGAGAGGTTGTTCATTAATGAGGAGGATAGCTTATTAGTTTTAGGAAGCTCATCTGGAGGCTCTATGTCTGTAAGTGGTGTCAAGGTATGTTTAATGGAAAAGTTTTTCTTAAACATATCGTGTCTTGTGTAAGAAAGAACCTCATAATATCTTTTGTCCTACTCTATAGAGGAAATTTGATTCACTGGCATCACCTGCAAAGACAATTACAAGTCCACTTTCTCCCCACAACTCTCCTGCATCTAATGCAAATGGCATTCCAGGTAGTGCAAATTCAAAGATGGCAGCCACCCCTATTAGTACTGCAATGTCCACTGCAAAGTGGCTTCGTACTGTCATCTCTCCACTTCCATCAAAGCCTTCGCAAGAGCTGGAGAGATTCCTCACATCATGTGATAGGGATGTTACTAGTGATGTGGTGCGTAGGACACATATTATATTGCATGCTATCTTTCCTAGTAGTCCTTTGGGAGATTGGTGTATAACTGGAAGCCTGCAAACTGCAAATCTCATGGACAATGTCTGGGCGGAACAGCGAAGACTGGAAGCCCTGAAGTTGTACTATAGGGTCTTGGAAGTGATATGCAGAGCAGAAGCCCAAATGCTGCATGCAACTAATTTAACCTCGCTATTAACTAATGAGAGGTTCCATAGATGTATGCTTGCTTGTTCTGCAGAATTAGTCCTGGCAACACATAAAACTGTAACAATGTTGTTTCCTGTGGTACTGGAGAGGACTGGAATTACTGCTTTTGATCTTAGCAAGGTTATAGAAAGTTTTATAAGACACGAGGATTCTCTCCTGAGAGAATTAAGGAGACATCTGAATTCATTGGAAGAACGACTTTTGGAGAGTATGGTATGGGAAAAGGGTTCTTTGATGTATAATTCTTTGACTGTTGCTAGACCTGCACTCTCTGCTGAAATAAATCGTCTTGGATTGTTAGCTGAACCAATGCTGTCCATTGGATGCAATTGCAATGCATATTAACTTCTCTTGTGGAGGGTTGCCCCCTGTGCCTCCCATGCAGAAGTTTGAAAATTCACCAAGTAATGATTCCTCCTTTAAGTTCTAAGTTTGGAGTCATGTTTTTGAGGTTTTGTACAAATTATAGTTTATTAGACCTTAGAATATGGTTGCTATGGTTATTCATAATGACACCAGTTCTTCACTCTCCCCACCCTCCTCCTTCTAAGAAAAAAGAAGCCAAAAATACATCTTTTTCTTTTTTTTCCAGCTGTAAGTATTTTATCTGTCTGTTAATCCATTTCAGGTCAGAATGGGGACACTTGGTCTCCAAAGCGACTCTGCACAGAATATCGAAGTGTGTTAGCAGAACAAAATTCCTTTACATTGCTAGTGAAGGATCGGCTTATGCCCTTCAGTAACCTTAAATCAAAAGCTACCCCCTCCTCCTTTGCAGTCAGCATTTGCGAGGTATAAGTTATAACTCAGATTTTGAGTCAGTTAGTAGGAATTTTTTTAAATTCACACCTTAAAATTTTCTTCTTTGGGCCTTTACAGTCCTACAAGACCAAATCCAGGAGCAGGAGGGGAAACATGTGCTGAAACTGGGATCAATATCTTTTTTGGCTAGGTATTGCACCTTTACAATGAGCTTTATCATTTTTTACTTTTACAGATGTTTAATTATTAAAGGAAAACATGGAGTTGTGGATAAAGCTGTACAGACATATATACCTGTTAATTTGGTGGACCGAGGAGGCAGAGAACCTTTTTATATATGTTCATTTAAAGCCTATGTGGTTGTGGATGTGACAAGACATCTAAATTGGGTTGTTAATGAGTTGTTTTCATGATGATTGGGCATCTGAGCATTCACACTTTGTGTGCATTTCCTGTTTTTCCTCAGATCATTAAGTTGGCTGCAGTCCGAGTAAGTGGCATGGTTGAAAGGCTGCAATTGTCTCAGAAGATAAGGGAGAATGTATATTGTCTGTTCCAACAAATCTTAAATCAACAGACATCTCTCTTCTTCAACCGCCATATTGACCAAATTATTCTCTGTTGTTTCTATGGAGTTGCAAAGGTCTTTGTAGCAACTTGAGAGTTTGCAAAATGTTCTTAGTTATTATGTTTTTCTCATTCTATTCTGTTTTGCAGATTTCTCAATTGAGCCTAACTTTTAAGGAGATCATTTACAACTATAGGAAGCAATCACAATGCAAACAACAGGTTTTCGTAGTGTTTTTGTTGATTAGTCACTGGCACGCCGTAATGGGCTATGTAACCGAATTTCACTCCCTTATGGTCATACCTTAGCTTTCCTGAGAAATCTGACCCTATAAGTAAATTGGAAACAGAGATCTGGGCAGGAGAATGTCAATATCATCACATTTTACAATGAAATATTCATTCCCTCTGTGAAGCCTCTGCTGGTTGAGCTTGGCCCTGGGGGGACAACTATGAAAAGCGACCAGATACCTGAAATCAACAATAAAAATGAGGGTACACGTTTGTTTCCCAAGTTATTTCTAATTGTATACATGTATTCCTCTGTTATGCAGTTCCTGCAATCCGTTAACTTGTATGTTTCTTTTCTTTTTCTAGGGCATTTAGCTCCGTGTCCTGGATGTCCTAAAATATCTCCTTTTCCAAGCCTTCCTGATATGTCCCCAAAAAAAGTGTCTGCGGTGCACACTGTATATGTCTCCCCATTGCGGTCATCGAAGGTACATGTTTATTTGTTTTGCATTCTTGTTTTGAAGTATTTATTTCTCTATCTTCTATAGGGAAAGTGATTTTAATGCTTATTGTTAAATTTGTTTTATCTGAAGGTGACCTTATTGTATCCATGACAATGACAAATCAATATGATGGGTTGCAGGAGATAGTGTTTGAAAATATTATTAAAAAAAAAAAATTACTTGCTATGGTGGATCAATGCATTGGGAAGTGTGTTTACAATTAATAACTCCTGTCTTCATAATGTTTTTTTCTCTAAACTTTTTTATGCCAGAATAATCTCTTTCTTGCCTGAATTTTGTAGCTCCTTAGGTGTAAAATCTTGGTTCAAATTGTATTAACTTCAAACCTTGGTCCCGCTCCATGAAATCCAATCCACTTAGATCATTAACAAAAGATCAGTTTCTGGCTTCACCCCTCATTTTCCCCATCTCGTAGAAGAAATCACAGGATTTTTAAACTGTTCACTGAGATTTTGCGTATGTTTGGTTTAGATTAATTTTTGCATAAAAATTTGATTATTGCTTTTTAGAGCACAAAATAAGTTTAATCTAAACACGCAATTAGTTTGTGAGAACTGAGAATTAGATACCAATTGCACCTTCTTTGACAACACTAATTATTGACTGACGGAATGTGAATCAATTCAATTAGCTTAACCTTTTATATACTGATTTCGGGTGCTTCAATCTTACAGAAATCATTACTGAAATAATGAAGTATTTATACTAGAGAGCTTTAGCTGCAAGATTGTTGAATAATACTTTGCAGTTGGAAGTACGAAGTTTGAAAACACAATACCTAGCCTTTCTATACCATGATTTGAACACATAAGTACCAGCTCATTTGTCTTTGCCTTCAGTAGATGATGTTTGCTATGATTGTGCCACTTGTTTATCTTGGTTGAATGCCATCTGCTCTTTTTACCATTTCTTATATTATGTTGTTACAAAATGTTCTCAATGCATAAGGCGAGACATTTAACTGGCATAGTAAATTGTGTTACATTCAACTTAACTTTATTCATACATTGTGTACACAGATGGATGCTCTAATATCACATAGCTCAAAAAGCTACTATGCCTGCGTTGGGGAGAGCACCCATGCCATATCAGAGCCCTTCAAAAGACCTGACTGCCATCAACAACCGTTTGAATAGGTATAATATGCTTTTCTTCATAGCTTGATTTGTGATGACTGAAATTTAAGTGCATGTTTGGAAACGGATTATTTTTAGAAAAAAAGAGAATTTTTTTTAAAGCTCTTTCAGTGAGATTTTAATTATAAGTTATTTTGAATATAAAATAAGTTAATCTAAATACACACTAAGTTCTACAGTGGTCATGTCCTCATTTGCTCTCACTCTATTTTCAGCAACCGGAAGGTAAGAGGTCCTCTCAACTTCAACGATGTTGATGTCGGCTTGGTTAGTGACTCGATGGTGGCAAACAGCCTCTATATTCAGAATGGCAGTAGTGCATCCTCATCTGGTGCACCATTGAAGTCTGAGCAACCTGATTGTTGAAACTAATGGTTGAATTCTCTCTGTATATTCTGCGTCTCTCCATCCTCTGTACACTTCTAGTCCATGCTGGTGGTTTTATGACACGGGGAGTATTGTATGAGCAGTGGCATTGTAGAATGCTGCCACTACCCTCTTGTGCTTGTGTATACTAGGTATTGAGGTGGAAAATGTAGGTCCCTGATTAGCCTATTCAAATAAAGTTTCCTCTTCTTCCTCTAGTTTTACTAGGTAACTGATCTTTCTTGGAGGTTCTCTAGTTGGAATGTGGTGAAACGCCAAAGTTCAGAAGGAAATGATTAGACAACGACAGACTCTCGACTTAGAATTGGACTTATAGTAAGGCCACTAAGTGAGATATAATCAATGTTAATCAATGTTGTTAAAACTAGACCAGAAAATAAATAGACAAGATTTCCGATTAAGGTTTAACCAGTTCAATTGTTTAAATTGATTGATCGAATCGGATGATATCATAAAAAAAACTTTACAAGTAATAATGTGAAATTTATAAAATGTGAAAAAATATTGAATTTTTTTAAAAAAAAAATCAGCAACTGATCAATATTAACGGTTTTGATCAGTTTTGTCTAGTTTTCACTGGCACAAAATGGTTTGCTCATAAATTCGATTGCAAGGTTGAAGTATAATCAGTTGAGTATTTGGTTCAAAATTAAACTAATTAGACCATCTGGCTCGATTCGGTTTTAACAACACTAGATATAATAGTAATAATGGGGTTTAGTTAATTTGTAGGTGAGGGGTTCAAGCTTCCATGTCACTCTGTAAAATAAAAATTAAACATATTAAATTGAGAGGAACTTACGAATTACCGCGATAATTTCTATTTTCAGTTTGACTTAATTATCAAATTAAATATTTGTTGCTGTTTTGTTCAAGCATGTTACATATAGTTTTAACATTAACACAATCAGCGATTCAAACTCTTATTTGTCATCATATCTAAAAAAATTTTAAGTTGTTTCCTATATATTTATATTTGATGATAAAAGTTTATCCTATTTTTCGTTATTGAGCAACGCAAAATGTCCCTAAACTTAATAAATTTTTGTTGTTAATGTCACGGAAGTCCGTATAAGAAGTTATATCAACAGTTCAACAGCAATCAATATAATTATAAGAGAAAGCAGCCTCTCCTTACCCCAGCATAATTGGTATGGCAAGATATTCGATCTTTTACGAGGTCACTTATTTTCCTCTCTTATTTAGCACCTCTTATATAACCAAAATAAAAATAAAAAATAAACATAAGAAATCTGAAAAGAAAAATTGTTAAGCCAAATATAAAAAATATTTTCTACACCTAACATAAAAAAGTTAACAAGCAATTTAATATATTTTTTGTAAAAAAAAGCACCCAAAATATTAAATAGTATTCTATTACCACAACAACTAAGGTCATCAGACGTACAGATGAAAAATATTTAAGTATGATGGTTTTGTGTTTTGGGCAGTAACTTTAACACTAGACAAATAATTACTCCTTGTGGTACAAATCAAGGGCAAGGTGTTTAATTGCACTAGAGATAGCTTTTCAATGAGTGGAAACTTTATAATCAAATAACATATAAGAAAATATCACACGATGTGTATAAATTTATTAAAGGGGATTCTATGTTATTCCTAAGCTGCACTATAAACTTTTCTATTATATATACATATACATACATACATACATACATACATACATACATACATATATATATATATATATATATATATATATATATATAAAACTGTTATTTTAATTTAAAAAGTGACCTTTTTACTCTATGGGAGTGATACCACTTAGAAATAGAATAGCGTGACCCTTTATTAAACTATACTTTTGCACATGATTCTCAACCTCTAGATTTTAACTCTTAATCTCTTACTAGTTTACGATTTTACAACGCAAAAATGAGTTAAATCACATGAAAACTCTTTTTTATAAACTATTACAAGTTCAAGCAAACTATTTATCTGCAAGTTTACGAATTTGGATTTGTACATGATTTTGGCCTCAAAACACATAACTTTGATTGATTTTGTTGGATACTTGAGTTGAATTGCTTATGTTTTGTGATATGTGGGCTTATGATGTTGGTTTTATGTTTTTATTTTTTCTTTATTTTGTTTTTGTAAATTACAAAATACTATAAGTGGCCGAGTTAGGTATAATATAATATTTAGGTTAAGTATTGAGTTATATTTTTGCTTTACTACTTTTGTTTGTTATGCTATGAAGTTAAAATGTTAAATATTGATTATGAATATACTACTAAATTATGTTTGAGTATTAGGATATGTTTTTTAAATGTTATTTTTGAATTATGTAAATTCTTACGTAACAGTTTACGATTCAAGTTTATTCAACGAATTTGCCTAAACTCTTAAATTTGACAACTTTGCTCTTGCAAGTCATTTAATGCCACATCAAGTAAGGTGTTGATGTGGCTTCCTCCAAATAAATAATCTCATATATTAATGTGAATTCTCATAATCTTATGTGGACTCTTAATAACTATCACATAGACCTCTACTGATGTAGCCTCTTGCATTAAAATGTTATCAAAATCTTTTAAAACTTTACAATAACTGTTCTATGAATAAATAATTACTTTCATGAATAAAATATTATAATATGTTACTTAAAATGTTCATGATACTTTTAAATATCACCTTCACTATATTAGGTAACTTAGACTTTATTGTTTTTCTTTTTTATTTTGTGCTCTGTATGGTTTTGGTAAGATAATCTATAGAACAAAATCATAGTTCATAACAATTGAGAGCACTTAATCATGAATATATAAGTCATAACTAAAATGGTTAAATTCAACTTGCCCTCCCCCTTCCCCCATTTGGTTTAGGCAATATCATTTTCTTATCTTATAATTTCAACTTTATCACTTTACCCTTAGTTCTATTAGCACGTTTGGCCATTGTAATTTAATTATTATTCTAAGTGTCAATTATATAACTCATTACTTAAATTAAACCAATGGTAAAAGCTAGGTGTAAACATAGTAGCAGCAAAGATCATTTTAGCTTACTTGAACATGGATAAAGTACATAAATTTATGGACTGAATGTCCAATTTGGTTCTCCAAAGCTAAAGATTGTGTTGACATCAATTTAATCATCCAAAGAGTGTCGACATCAATTTCGTTCTTAAATCACGAAAGATGACATCATTTTAGTTTTTTTAAAAAATTGATATCAATTTATTCCCCCAATCATAGAAAATGTTATCAATTTAGTCCCTCAATTATATAAAATTGACATCAATTTAATCTCTCAGTTATATAAATTATATCATTTTAGTCCTTATCTGTACATAAAAGGACGATTTTGATGTTGTCTTATATGATTCAAAGACTAAATTGATGTCGACATTTATTGGATGATCAAAGTGATATTGACATAATCTTTAAATGACCAAATTGAGAATTTACTCTAATTATGTGTCACCACTTCAAAACAAATCAGAAAAAAAGAATTAACACAACAAAAAGATTTTTTTAAAAAAAAGGAGCCATTGATTAATAGTAAATAGAACTTGGAGATGCATGATTCACTCATATTAGAGGCTTACATTTTTCCACTTCTAACTTAAAGCCTCCCAAAGCCCATTTCAAATGCAGAAATAAACGCCCGACAAAGACTCAGTGATCCTACTTCCATGGATGTGTCACGTTTGAATTAACACCAAAACACTATATATACCTTCTCAAACATGATCAATTAGACCCATCCATAACACAAACTCATATCTATTGTCCCTTTTAGTTTTCTTCAAACCCAGCAAACATGTCAAGTGCCCAGCAAAACTTCAATGCAGGCCAAACCCGTGGCCAGACTCAGGTGAAAATGCATAAATTTTCGTTGTGAATGTACACTGCATCTATCTTCAGCACTTTTGTGTTTTGGTTGTTTCAATTTCTGAGATGTTAAACTCCTAAACTTTGATATTTGCTAAGGCCAATGCTGATGAATGGATGCAATCCACTAAGGACTCTGCCAGGGCAGCTAGAGACCATGCTTGTGCAGCTGCTAACACAACCGGGCAGACTGCTCAACAACACAAGGAGGAAGCTTCTGGTTTTCTCCAGCAGGTTCCTAATTGATTTACAATTGGGTCCATAGTTTTAAATTGCAGTTGCAGTTGCGGTTACGCTGCGAATGTAGAAATTGTCAACAATTGTGAAATGTGATTGTAATTGCGATCGTATTGGCGTTGCAAAGGCTCACGCAACAGCAATAATGCCGTCGCAATTACAATTGTAGACCGTAATTTAAAATCATGATTGAGATAATTCTTTTGTTAAATTATTTGTGTTTATTTTTGGAGTTTGGAAGTTTTGTTGTTACAATTATCTTCTTTGTTGCAGACTGGGGAGCAAGTGAAGAACATGGCTCAAGGTGCTGTGGATACGGTGAAGCATTCACTTGGGATGGACAAAAACTGAAACAAGGTGGTATTGGTTCAGATGTGAAAGTGTCCAGCTACTCCTTCAAATGGAATATTATTATTAAGTTTCTTTATTTATTTGTTTTAGAGTTGTTGCTTTTTCCTATTCATTAGGGATTAGCAAATTAGGTGTTCATTAATCATGGTGTTTCTTTGAAGAAATCTCATGTCAGTTGTAATAAAACACACCTTCTTTTTCTTTTTCCTTTTCTTCTTTTCGAGATAAGCTTCTGACTCTATTAGCAGATTTATAAAAGCTTAAGAAAAATACATATGCAATGCAAAACTAGATGCTTTGTATGTATCTTATACCTGTCTCTTTTTCTATCCATATTTTAATGCTTAATATATATCCGTATTCAAAAATTTATAGTGACTATTTTAAAATTGAGTAAAATTTAGAAAGTATTTACGCAATTTTCCACAAATAAAACCTTAACATGGTATGACAAATGCCTGATTAGGATATCATCATGAAAAGAAAGCCCTTAATAAAACAGAAATTTATAACAGCAGAAAATGTATCTTTGTTATAATTTAGCACATCCAAGTCTTAGTGCTTGCAAGAAATAGATGAAATGTATTTCCTTTTTATCAAGAATAAAAATTAAATGCATATGCGAATAAGGACAAAAGATGTAAATAATAGAAAAATCGGGTACATACTTAGTCATGACAACAAATGAAGAAATGAACTTTTAGAATTTTTATATTTTGCTTTTTCAAGATACAATTTCTATATAGCCAAAAAAATAATGAATATAATTTAAATTAAAAAAATATAAATGAAAATAGAAATTTGTGCAAGTAATTATTTTTTTTTTAATTTTGCAATTAATTGCGCTAGTCTGATTTATTTTTTATTCTAAAGAAATTTCATGATTTATTTGATGAAATATTAAAATAAGATATCATATTATCAAAAATTGAAAGAAAGAAAAAGTGACCTTTTTTTTTATCACTATTAGGAATGTGACTTTTAGTAATCGTAAAAAATTGTCACTAAAAATTTAAAAATTATGGGTATAGCTCAAAAACCTACACTAATGGACAGTTCTTTTCGTGATATTTGATTTACTATACCCATGGTTTTTAGTCTGTCATTAGAGGCTTTAATGACATTAAGTTTATCCATGACTAAAATACTTGGACATTTATCCATGACTAAAATACTTGGACATTTACCCATGAATTTCATTTTGTCAGTAGGCTTTAGTGACAATAATTTAAATCATTACTAAAGCACTCAAATATTTACCCATAGTTATGATTTCGTCACTCTAAACTTTACTGACATATTTGATATGATGTCAAAATTTGTGAGTAAAACCTATACCAATGAATATGTTCCATTGATAAAACTCTATTATGATAGTTCTTGTGATAACCGATAATTCGTAGATAAAACTTAAAATAATTATTTTACAGCATAATTTATCTTTTAAATTTATTGCTCACATTTCAAATTATATATATATTAAAAACATAAATGTATTTAAAAACTAAATTAAAATGAAACATGTCCATTCATATTAAAAATTCAAATCAAACCTTACAACAATCTCAATATTACAAAGAAATCAAATTGGTGCTTATATATAATTGTACACATTGTCTAATTATACCTAAAAAAAATAGATTAAACTATCATTTTGGTCTTTTAAAGATATACTTGACATTAATTTGATCCTTCAAAAATATGTGACATTAAATTAGTCCTCCAATGATTTAAAGTGACATCAAAATAGTCCTTTTGATGTCACTTTAAATCTTTGGAGGAATAATTTGATGTCATATATCTTTGAAGGATCATTTTGATATTATTTTAAATATTTAGATAAAAGGACCATTTTGATATCACTTTAAATATTTAAAGGACTAATTTGATGTCACATATATTTGAAAGACCATTTTGATATCATTTTAAATATGTATATGACTAATTTGATATCAAATATATTTGAAAAACTAAATTAGTCCTTTTGATGTCACTTTAAATCTTTGGAGGACTAATTTGATGTCATATATCTTTGAAGGATCATTTTGATATTATTTTAAATATTTAGATAAAAGGACCATTTTGATGTCACTTTAAATATTTAAAGGATTAATTTGATGTCACATATATTTGAAAGACTATTTTGATATCATTTTAAATATGTATATGACTAATTTGATATCAAATATATTTGAAAAACTAAATTGATGACAAGTAAATCTTTAGAGGATCAAACTGATAGTTTAATAAAAAAAAAATTGTCTAAGTCAATCATTAAGTTTAAACAAAGATGAACATGGCTTCCTAATTTGCACTTACAAGTAAAAATAAAATATAATGATTAATAGTTTACTCATTATAGAAAATATTAATAACTTAAATCGCTTAATTGATACTAAATACATACTATTTTCATTGTCTTCATTGTTGCCTGAACTTAGAGAATTCGAATGGCCTTGGTAAATAGGGGCATTAGAAGCATCTAGAGCTTATTCAAAACAATGAAATACAAATTATCAATAAATATATTGATAAGCAACTGTTATCATGTCATAACTTTAATTCAAAAATTAAAAAGGCTAAGTACTAATACACACGGTCTAAATAACTCTAGATCACAACCTACATAATGGCAGAACCTAGAAATTTTGACGTGGAGTAATAATTTGGAGTAAGGATGTATCTCACATATCAGCAAGTAATTCTACAAAACACTAGCTAAGACTGCAAGTGTGTATGCAAGCATAGGAAACAAATTTAAACATGAACAAAATGCAGAAGCCATAAACACTTATGCTATTTCTCTGAAGAAAATATTTCAAAGTTTGAAAGTTTAAATGTTAGTGCCTTTACTTGTTTCTCCTTCCTATACATTTTGTTTACCATGACCTCACTAAGTTTGTGATTCCCACAATTTCATATTATTCATTTAGATTTGCAGGCAATTGAATAGCTAATTCTTGGGATTTGCTGTTTCCTTAGACATGTTGTCTTTTGGTAGGCTTCCATATCTATTGGTGGCTAGTGGTGTTTCTAGACTCTAGTATTTTGAAGCTATAGGGATTGTGTTGCAATCCCGTTTTGATTAAAATATAGCGTCATATGCATATTCTTTTATGTACTATTATCTCTAGTTATAAATATTTGGTTGGGTACTTGAGGAAAGCTCATACCTTGTTAATATTTGAGAGTTACTTTTACTAGAGGTGGATGTACAAGCCAACCTAGCTTAGCTCAGCTCAGTCTAGCCTGTGACGGGCCTACCTTGGGTGGGATTGGACTGGGATGGTCTATTTTTAAAAGGGCCAAGGATTTATATAGTCTTAACTTGGCTTTCTTAACCTATGAGCTAACAGGTTAGCTTGTTAATCCGCTAATTTTATTTTTTTTATTTATCATATTTTAATAATATATTTTATCTTAAATTATATAACTTGATCTTAATGATTTACATGTTTTTTTTTATCAAAACCTCAAAATGAGTAGACATGGAAGAAATTGAACAACATTAATAGCAAAAGAAAAAAAATAAAAAGCGAATGGGTCAGGGGTCAGCCTGCTCTGGCAAGTTCAACCCGAGGGTTAAACGAGATGGGTTTATTTAACCTGATTTTAAATGGTTTAAGGATTTGGTCAACCCTAATATTTAAAATCATAGGTTATACAGATTGGGTAGCGGGACTTGACTTGTATACCCAGTTTTAACTTTTGCTTTCTATGTATAATTGACATTTTGGTTTAGTTGGTTTTTAGAGGAGACATTGCTGGATTTTCAATAGCACTATTATGAGCATTATAGTTGTTTATTAAATTTCTTTTTATTATGCTTGCTAAGTTAGGTGAATGTTAAGTTAGCTTAATCTATGTGTGATCATGGCCTAGGATCAAGTTGTGACAATTAGATTCTCTTTTTCTATATTATATAGATTATGTAGATTTTGGTAAACTATGTACGTAAAATTCTAACAAGTGACATAACGAGGAAGAGACATTCTTGGTTTGTAAAATTCCAACTAGTGGCATAATGAGGATACATCTTTTTTTTTTTTTGGTAAACAATGGGGCAAAACGCCCAAACTAACCAGCTACAATATGATAATGAAACATTATAATTATCAGCTAATAGAGAAATAGAAAGAAAAGTAGGAAACAATACTAAAAATATGCAATCCCAACAGAAGAGATTGACCATGCTTGGCTAGAAGATCTGCGTAAGCATTTCCTTCTCTGTAGATATAGAGCTGAATGACTTCCCAATTCCTATTGAGGAGATCAATGATCAAAGGGATGATAGGGGCACAAGGGTGCCAAGAGGCAAAACCATTTTGGATAATGTGAAGAGCACATTTGGAATGTGCTTCAAGGATTACCTTATGAAAACCCATGTTAAAAGCCAGAGAAAGACCATAATAGAGAGCCCACATTTCAGCTATTGTAATAGTACAATAGCCAAGGTTAGCTGCAAAAGGCATATATGAAATTTCCCATTTCATCTCTTATCAAACCATCACAAGCAACCTTCCTCTATTGCACGAAACAAAGCCATCAACGTTTCACTTTGACCCAGCCTTGAGGAGGAGCCTTCCAAGAAACTTGGAGAATATAATAGTGAAGGACCATCATAATGGCTTTTTTTTTTGGAGAAAAAGAGCTTGATCATAGTTCTTAGCCAACCTCAATATATACAGAATGATATTACCAATTTGGTTATTTGGATCAAATATAGTAGCATTACTATTTCTCCAAAGTGACAAGCAAGCTGTTGCAAACAACTAACTCCAGTTTCCATTATATGTAGTCCCTAAGTTATTCGAGAGGTTAATGGAAATCCAATTCTTTAGGTGAGAGGAAAAGAATTCCTATTGTTTAGAGGGGTAAACCAAAGCCCTCCAAGCCTCCCGAGCTTTATCACAGTCTTGTAGAATGTCACGAGAAGTCTTAGAGTCCAAATCACAAATAGGACAGCCATCAATGGTAATAAGATGTCGTCTGGCTCTATGAGAATTGGTGAGAAAGGAGTCATTAAGTGTTAGCCACAGAAAGGATTTCAACCTCTTTAGGAGCATTCGTTTTCCATATAGAGCTGAAGAAGGGATCTTTATCTTGCAAATTAATATTAGCACAGA
Organism: Castanospermum australe; assembly: GCA_019955255.1. NCBI lineage: Eukaryota > Viridiplantae > Streptophyta > Magnoliopsida > Fabales > Fabaceae > Castanospermum > Castanospermum australe. The sequence goes on along the minus strand of NSJW01000228.1, from coordinate 1,209,135 downwards.
CTCCATAGGCATATCGAATTGATAATTCTCCATTAATAGAAAAGGGAAACAAACCTATTGAGTCAGATAGAGCAGTTGCTATTGGAGCCTTGACAGTTTGAATAATATCACAAAAATCTTCAAGCAAGTAGTTTTGGATCATATGTCGATTCTAAACACCCTGATTTGAGGAGAAATCCAAGATAGTAGCATGTAGATTAATATCCACCATACTTCTAGTACAAAAATTTAGGAGAGAGTGGATGCCAGGCAACTAATAGTTTGTCTAGAATTTGGTGGACCTAGATTCCTAATTCTCCAGAGAAGGTTGTTATAAAGGCATCACCATGTTTTCTAAATACCTTGCCAAGCTTTAGAAGAGTTATCATGCTTTCTGACATTGGGAAGACCCAATAGCATCTCATTTATGAATCAAATCCCATCCCAATTTCATCATAAAGGCACTATTCATGCAACCAATATATCCAAGACCAAGACCATCTATTTTCTTTGGTTGACAATTGTCTTTCCAACCTAGAAGATGAATTTTCCTTTGGCAATTTGTGGAACCCCAAATAAAATTCCTGCAAGCCTGATCTACTTTTTCACAAATGCTTTTGGGCAACAGTGAAGTTTGCATTGCATAAGAAGGGATAGTGGCTATAACTAAGGTGGTATGGCCAGCTAAGGATAAAGAGTTTGCTTTCCACCCATTTTGTTGGAGACTTTATCAATTATGTATTTATAGGACTGCTTATGAACTCACTTATGATGCAAAGGAACTCCAAGATACTTCCCCATGTCCATAGTAATTTTGAAGCCAAAAGCTGCACTAATGTAATTTCTTCTAGAGTTGCAAACATTTGTATAAAAACAAATATTAGTCTTCTCGAATTAACCTTCTATCTAGAGCTAGCACATAAAGCTTCCAAGATACTTTTAATAACCTGAACTTGACTTATGCCCGGCTTTAGCAAAAATAAAAAGGTCATCTGCGAAACAGAGATGAGAAAGCTTTGGGCCTCTCCTGGACAAGGTTATAGGTTCCCATAAATTATTATCTACCACTGCAGAAATTAATTGGGAGAGTCTCTAAATGCACAGAACAAAAATGTAAGGAGAGATAGGGTCACTTTGATGGATATCTCTAGTAGGAAGGAAGTTGTTAGTAGACTCACCATTCCAGAGAATTTGCATTAAAGGAGAGGTAATATCATACCATATAATATCAACGAGCTTGTTAGGTAGTCTAATATCTATAAGGGTGTCTTTTGTAAAGTCTCATTTTGGTCTGTCATATGGAGTGGAGTTACATTTTTGGAACTGTAAATTTGTCTTCAAGATCAAGTACTTATTGAGATAGATTAAATATTTTCTTTTGATCTTTCTCAAATTAATTCATATATGAGATCAAATTAAAGACTTATTTAGAAAATTGAATGGTTTGCAGCTATATCAAAGTTTTAGCTCAAAAAATCATTCATTTATATATTAACATGATGTTTGGTACACAAAATCATCATTCAATAGAATCGAAATAAAATGGGAATAGAATAGAATGATCATAGTCCTATTTCACAGTTGGGTATCTTTTATAATGGAATGCCTTTCTAAGCCATTATATTGTTTGATGTATGGAATTGATATCGAATGAAATCAAAATTGATATAAATAACATAAATGCCTTTTATATAAGAAGTTTAAATGTTTTTTTGTGAGATTTTAAATTATAATTATGTTTCATTAAATTACTATAATTTTTTATTTTTATGAAATTTTAGATATAATTACAAAAAATATAATAGAAAAAAATATTAATATTAGTGTTCATATATAATTTTATATAATTAAATGATTATTTACACAAGTTTATAATATAAGAAACAAAGGGATTATCTAGCGTGTTAGAATCTTTGTTTGCTGGAGAGTCATCTCATTAGATAAGTTAAGGATTAAATTAAATACTTAGTTCCTATAATTTATACTTATTTTTTATTTAATTTCTATAGTTTTTTTTTCAAATAAGTCCTTATAATTATAAATATTTTCAATTTGATTCATTTCCATTAAGTTGTGTATATGTGGCAAAACAAATATTGATGTGAATGTTGACGTGGTTAGTAGGCCAAATGTCTAATTTAACCTAGGTTAAATTTAAGAAGAATAATAAATGTAATTTTGTAAAATTAATAAAGTATGTTGGACAAAAAAAAAATTAATGCCCATTCTATGAAGCATGGAGTCTCAATTCTATCTATTTGAGAAGGAATATATTCCATGCTTCATTCCTAGTTTTGTAGATCAATTTTATAGAATTCATATTATTTTATGCTAACAAACATAGTCAATTCTATTCTATGACCATTTATGCATATGAAATGTTACTTAATATAGTACAAAATGAATATGCATATTAAATACAAACAAAATTAACAAATAATACTATATAGGGCTTGAATATGAACATTAATGCTCACTGATGGAATGATATATTTTTTTTATTAAAATTAATAATTTTTATATTACACTTATGATTGTGACTTTTTTTTATTAATGTTAAATTATAATAATATATGAGATTTAATTTTTATTTATTATTAAGAGTTATCATGTTTTCTGCATCGGGAAAACCCAATAACATCTCGTTTATGAATCAAGTCCCATCCCGATTTCATCATAAAGGCACTATTCATGCAACTAGTATATCCAAGACCAAGACCACCTATTTTCTTTGGTTGACAAATGTCTTTCCAACCTAGAAGATGAATTTTCCTTTGGCTATTTGTGGAACCCCAAATAAAATTCCTACAAACCTGATCTATTTTTTCACAAATGCTTTTGGGCAATAGTGAAATTTGCATTGGATAAGAAGGGATAGTGGCTATAACCAAGGTGGCATGGGTAGCTAAGGCTAAAGAGTTTGCTTTCCACCCATTTTGTTGGAGACTATCAATTATGTATTTATAGGACTACTTATTCATGATGTAAAGGAACTCCAAAATACTTCCCCACGTCTACAGTATTTTTGAAGCCAAAAGCTACACTAATGTAATTTTTTCTAGAGTTGCGAACATTTGTATAAAAACAAATATTAGTCTTCTCAAATTAACCTTCTGTCTAGAGCTAGCACATAAAGCTTCCAAGACACTTTTAATAACCTAAACTTGACTTATAGAGGCTTTAGGAAAAATAAGAAGGTCATCTATGAAACAGAGATGAGAAAGGTTTGGGCCTCCCCTGGACAGGGTTATAGGTTTCCATAAATTATTATCTACCACTGCAAAAATTAATTGGGAGAGTCTCTAAATGCACAGAACAAAAATGTAAGGAGAGATAGGGTCACTTTGACGAATATCTCTAGTAGGAAGGAAGTTGTTAGTAAACTCACCATTCCAGAGATTTTGCATTGAAGGAGAGGTAATATTATACCATATAATATCAGTGAGTTTGTTTGGCAGTCCAATATCTATAAGGGTGTCTTTTATAAAGTCCCATTTTGGTTTGTCATATGCTTTTTCTAGATCAATCTTAATAGCCATAAAACTAGTAGAACCCTTCTTATTCTTCATAGAGTGAATGACTTCTTGTGCTACTAAAATGTTATCTGCAGTGAGCCTCCCAAGAACAAAATTGCTTTGAGTTGGGGCCACCTGCTTAGGCATTATACTTTTTAGTCTAAAGGCAGTCAACTTAGTCACTAGTTTATTAGTGACATTACAAAAGCTAATTGGTCTAAACTATTTGATATTCTCTAGGTGATCTACCTTTGGAATTAATGTAATAAGAGTATTATTTGCTTCCTTCAACCTCCTATGATTTTCAAAGATATTTCTAACCCATTGAACAACCGAATTAGCCACTCTGCCCATTGAGACTGATAGAAGATAACATGAATTCCACCCAGACCTAGAGCTTTCAAGCCTTAACAATCTTTGTCATTATTGCATTTTATAAATTTAATGTCAAAATTTCAAAATATTTTTTTTCTAAATTATTTTTTAATCACTATGGAGTGGAGTTACATTTTTGGAAGGTAAAAGACCAAACAAAATTTGTAAATTTGTCTTCAAGATCAAGTACTTATTGAGATAGATTAAATATTTTCTTTTGATCTTTCTCAAATTAATTCATATATGAGATCAAATTAAAGACTTATTTAGAAAATTGAATCCTTTGCAGCTATGTCAAAGTTTTAGCTCAAAAAATCATTCATTTTATATATTAATGTAATGTTTTGATACACAAAATCGTCATTCTATAGAATCGAAATAGAATGAAAATTGAATAGAATGATCATATTCCTATTTCACAGTTTGGTATCTTTTATATAATGAAATGTTTTTCTAAACCATTATATTGTTTGATGTATGGAATCGATATCGAATGAAATCAAAATTGATATAAATAACATAAATGCCTTTTATATAAGAAGTTTAAATGTGTTTTTGTGAGATTTTAAATTATAATTATATTTCACTAAATTACTATAATTTTTTATTTTTATGAAATTTTAGATATAATTACAAAAATATAATAGATTAATATTAGTGTTCTTATACAATTTTATATAATTAAATGATTATTTACACAAGTTTATAATATAAGAAATAAAGGGATTATCTAGTGTGTTAGAATCTTTGTTTATTGAAGAGTCATCTCATTAGATAAGTTAAGAGTTAAATTAAATATTCAGTCCCTATAATTTATAATTATTTTTTATTTGGCGTCCATTGTTTTTTTTTTCAAACAAGTCTTCATAATTATAAACATTTTCAATTTGATCCATTTCCACTAAGCTGTGCATATGTGGCAAAACAAATATTGATGTGGATATTGACGTAGTTAGCAGACTAAATATATAATTTAACCTAGGTTAAATTTAAGAAGAATAATAAATGTAATTTTATAAAATTAATAAAGTATGTTGGACAAAAAAAAATTAATATCTATTCTATGAAACATAGAATCTCAATTCCATCTAATTGAGAAGAAATATATTCCATGCTTCATTTCTAGTTTTGTAAAACGGATTTCATAAAATTCATATTATTTTATGCTAACAAACATAGTCAATTATATTCTATGACCATTTATGCGTATCAAATGTTACTTAATATAATACAAATTGAATATGTATATTAAATGCAAACAAAATTAACAATAATACTGTGTAGGGCTTGAATATGAACATTAATGCTCATTGATGGACTGATGTATGTTTTTATTAAAATTAATAATTTTTTATATTACACTTATGATTGTGACTTTTTTTTATTAACGTTAAATTATAATAATATATGAAATTTAATTTTTATATATTATTAATATAAAACTTTTTATATTATTATTCAATCATATATTACTTTATTAATAAAAGTATTAAATTTTTTAAATACTTTTTATCATAATTAAATTATTTTAATAATTTATTAAACATGATTGAATGATTTACATTAATAATAAATTAAAATTAAATTCTTATTATATATATATATATATATATATATATAGTTGGGGATTGAACTCTAATATATAAACATTACTTTTATGAAATTAATGTAAATGTATTTTTTTTAAAAACTGTTTCATGATAATATTCTGTTATTTCATATTAGTTTACAAATTTTATTTTATTTGTACTTTCTTTTTTAATAACTCACTTCGACGTTAAACCTAAAGTAAGAAGGAAAAAGAGAAATTTGAAAACCAAAGTCGTGTGCGGGTCTCCCCGGTCCAATTGCAAGTGCGAGCGAGAGGGATAGTGACACAAAACACAAGACAGGAACGAAATTATAGAGGAACTGCGCTTGAAGTGGGGAAGCATCATCGGAGAGGACTAGTGTCTTGCCTTGTCTTATGTTGTTGTATACAAGGTACGCAATCCCCAAATTTCCTCGCATTCTTATGGCGTCATCTACCTTCCTTCTTTTTCTGCCCTATGCTCAGAACGCGCGGCTACATGTTCTTCATTCGCAGCCGTCGCCGCAAAACTCGGAGAAATTCGATAGTATTGATGATGCTGTAGCTTCGTTTCATCGCATGGTCGATGTGCAACCTCGACCCTCCATTGTCGATATCACCAAAATTTTAGGAACCATTGTGAAGATGAAATACTATACCACTGCTATTTGTCTTTATGGACGGTTGGAGTCCAGGGGAATCATGCCGTTTGTAGTTACTTTGAACATCTTGATGAATTGTTACTGCCATTTGGGTCAGATGGGTTTTGCTTTCTCTGTAATGGGGAAGATTCTGAAGTGGGGTTATCGACCCAATGCTGTTACTTTGACTACACTGATGAAAGGGTTGTGTGTTAATGGTAGGATTTTGGAAGCACTAGACATTCATGACGACCTGGTGGCGAAGGGATTTTGGTTCGACGAAGTCACGTATGGAACCTTAATCAATGGGTTGTGTAAAACTGGAGAAACAAGAGTTGCCATTCAAATGCTTCAAAAGATGGAGGGACAGTTGGTTAAGCCTAATCTAGTAATGTACAACACCGTCATTGATGGCCTGTGCAAAGATGGACTTATAAATGAGGCATGTGATTTATGTTCTGAAATGATTGTTCGGGGAATTTCCCCTGATGTTGTCACTTACAGTTCATTAATTCATGGTTTATGTAGTGTGGGCCGATTGGAATGAAGTTAGTCCGTTGCTGAATGAGATTGATGATAAAAACATCAGCCTAGACGTTTGTACCTTTAACATAATGGTTAATGCATTATGCAAAGAAGGAATGCTCTTACAAGCGCAAGATTTGTGTGATCTGATGATTGAAAGAGGTGAAGAACCTGACATTATTACTTACACTTCTTTGATGAATGGATATTGTGTAAACAATAAAGTGGATGAGGCAAGAAAATTATTTGATATTATGGTTGAAAGGGGTTTGGTGCCTGATGTTTGGAGTTATAACATCTTGATTAAAGGTTATTGCAAGATTAATAGAGTGGATGAAGCCATGAATCTATTTGGAGATATGTGTCTCAAGAATTTAGTTCCAAACCTTGTAACTTACAATTCTCTAATTGATGGCTTGTGCAAATCTGGAAGAATCTCATACGCATGGGAGCTTGTTAATGCAATGTATGATCACAGTCGACCCCCTGATATAACCACTTACAATATCTTGTTGGATACTTTATGCAAAATCCAACATCTTGACAAGGCAATGGAATTATTTAAACACCTCATATTTGAAAGAGGTTTGGCACCTAATGTTTGGAGTTATAACATCTTGATTAAAGGTTATTGCAAGAATAAAAGAGTAGTAGATGAAGCCATGAATCTCTTTGAACTTATGTGTTTCAAAAATTTGGTTCCAACTATTGTAACTTACAATTCTCTAATTGATGGCTTGTGCATATCTGGAAGAATCTCAAATGCATGGAAGCTTGTTGATGTGATGCGTAATAGTGGTCAACCCCCTGATTTAATCACTTATAATATCTTGCTAGCTGCTTTATGCAAAAGCCAGCAACTTGACAAGGCAATTTCATTATTGAACCAAATTGTTGATCAAGGAATTTGGCCTAATTTGTACACGTACAGTATACTTATTAATGGTTTGTGCAAAGGTGGAAGACGAAAGACTGCACAGGAGATTTTCCAACATCTTTTCATTAGAGGCTGTCATCCAAATGTCCAAACATATAATATTATGATCAATGAGCTTCATAAAGATGATGGATTGTTAGAAGAAGGAAAGGCCTTGCTTTTGTAAATTGAAGACAATGACTGCCTCACTAATGCCATAGCTGTTGAGACAATTATTCATCTCTTCAAGAAAAAAATGAGAATGATAAGACAGAGAAAGCTCTTCATGATATGATTGCTAGAGGCCTGATAAAACAATAAGGTTAGACACTTGAGTTCCAGTTTAATCAATTTCTATTAACACTGAATTTGGCTAAATGGTTGGCAAATGCTTGTTTCTTTTGGGCGAGAGAAGTTGGGCTAGACAATGGCTTAGTTGTTGTTGAAGAAATTTTGATCAAGTCATATGTTTTGTTAAATCTGTTTTGACATTGTGTTGTTGCCACTTGTTATTTATTTATTTATTTCTTGAGTCTTATCATGACTTTGGTCCTTATTAGTGTACTAGTGATATGCTTATCAACTCTAGGTGCTTCTCAGTTTTTGCTTATGAATTAGTATATTTACCATCTGAATAGCATCTAAAATGTTGAGTTTTATTGGATGTTCTTTTTTTTGAATAAAAAGAAAAGGATCTTATCTTCTAAAATGATAACTCTTTTAATTTAAATAATACAAATACAATGGATCCAGTATATATTATAACATGGTTGTTCTGTGTGCCATTACCGCTATACCTAAACTGCTATACCTAAACTCTTTTCTTTTCCAATATATTATACATGTGCTCTTTTTACAACCAGGAAATAGGTATTGGTTTCACTATTGGAGCTTCCTTAGATGGTCTAATAGGCTGAATGTTTCCATGAGGTGATTGTCATACAGCAGATTAGAGCTTTTCAGCAGATTATTGTTGATTTTGGTAGTAATGATTCTTTCATGTTTCTGTTTTCAAGTGGTCATTATCTGACTTTTTGTTGCTGTTGAGAGAAAGGAAAAAGAAAAAGCATGGTTCTAAATCCAATATGATGGTTCTATTTAGGAAGGATTTGGTCATTGTTTCAGTGGAGCCAAAAAAGAACAATGTTTGAACCTACGTTTGAAGCTTTGGTATATGTGAAATAATCTTGTAAACTCATTAGCACTAGGGAATGAGTTTGGGAAAAATATTGATTGAGGAATATTGCTTCTGACTTACAATTGTTTTATATCTACAACAATTACTGAAAGCTCTTATATCTGTCTTCTATGTCATCTGCACCTTGTTTGATGAATTAAATGTATTTTATTTCTATAAAAATGTGTTTTGTTTGGTCAGAGATGTATAATGCATTTAAGCTTTATGTTGAATTTCTTTTTAATTTCAAAAGATTCCCTGTTATTTAACCAGTTAGGCTCCAGTGTGAAGCTGCAATGTAAAGGCTCTAAGCAAATCTAGAGGGGAGGAGATGAGGATACTGGTACATGGAGTCACAGAAGGGAATGCTGGAGCTATTTCCAAAGTTGGGTTATTTTACTACTTTTGACTCGAAGGATTAAGGCATAAATGCATAA